>VXBS01002839.1:157890-218885 GCA_013400255.1 Sitta europaea
CGTGCCCGCCCGGTGCCTGCTCCGGTGGCGGCAGCAGCGCTCGGGAAACTTTGTGCGCTCCCCTCGGTGCGCAGGGAGCGCGGCGTGTGCGCTGCTGCTCGCCCCGAGCTCGCCCGCCCGCCTGCCTGCCTGCCTGGTGCGGCTCGGCATCAATATTTATTGACAGGGCTCGGGCGTTAATCACTCGTGCCGTGGAAAGCTCATCAGCGGCGACTTGTTTCCATGACAACGGGACCCCTCGGAGCCTTCGGGGTTCTCTGTTTGCCCGGTTTTCTCTCTTTTGCTATTCGTGCTATTCCCGTGTTTTGTCACCGGGGGTGAAAACAAGCAAATAAACCTGCGTGATCCTGTGGACCCTCTTCGCTCTTCCCTCAACGCTCAGCGATTTTCCCAGACTTAATTAAGGATATGAGGATGTGATTAAGCAAGTGTGAGAGTCACACAAGGTTTCTGAGTACTTGTTCTGCTGCGTTACCTCGTTTAGCTACAAAGCGCAACCTGAGACGTGGTTTGACTTGTCTGCTGCTCAAAGTACTCCTGAGGTGTGTCTGTGCTAAAAACGGTGATGTTTCTTATCTTTTTGCTTGTGTGTCATTTGGCAGCGCAGAACCCTTTGAGGAGATCGTGTTGCAGTCTGTGCTGCAGCTGAGCTGGGGATCAGTGGGGACTTTCTCTGTAACTTTGTCATCGTGCTGTGGTGTGACCTTGACAGGTCTCTAACTTCTTCCTGCCCCACTCTGCTCAACAAAAGGAAATGTGGCTCTGTTGCACCTGTGCTCTGAGATAATCAAGGAAAACATTTTCTCTAAGATGGAGTGCTGTTAAAACCGAGTGTATTGTCCTCTGTTATGAGTGAACATATATTGCATGTTCCTTTTCCCTAATAGTAGAGGAAAAAATCCCCCTTTTTAACTCCAGTCTTTATTTAACTTAGCACAGTCCTGCTAGTCTTCAAAAGGTGTGAACTGTTACTATCCAGCTGAAAATAGCGGTTCTAATGCCATTTTTAACTGCTTTCCTGGGTTGATTTCATCGGAAGCGTTCGGAAATTTGCGGGAATATACACTGTTACAAAGAACACACCTTCAGTGGGAAGATGCAAGAGTAAGGAAAGAAAACGCTGTGAAAGTGAATAACAGTCTTGATCACCCCCCTTAGCATTGCAACCCGAAAGGGACTTAAAAGTTTTTTTAGAGAGACAGAGCAAACACACACTTTTAACTTTATGTGTTAGGTTAAGCATCTGAAAGTCTCCTGCAAATTTTCATGGATTTGCAAGAGACAGTTTAATATATAGTGTTATGTTGGGAAGCACTGGGAGTGTGTAAGGAATGTTTTAGAATATTCAGTTCTGAAATACTGCCCGAGAGACGTTCAGTTGTGACTGTTTCAGATTACAGGAGTAGGAAGTTATAATAGTAGGGGAACTTCTGTATGAGGCACACATTCTTTCTTCTTACTTGAAACACTCCTTCTGAGTGAATAAACTGTTATAAAATAACTGTCTCACGTTGTGAGAGTCTATCCTCAGCTCAGTCCAGCAAAGTGCTGAAACATCTGCCTCACTCCAAATGCATTAGAGTAGGCAAATGACACTTCAAGCTTTTACTGAAATACCCTAAAAGTATTTTTACTGAAATACCCCTAAGGCCTGTGACCTTGACTTTTGTATTCTGTTTTTTTAGCAGCTCAGTAATGAGATACCTGTCTGGAAATATTTCTTGTGAGTTGAGGACCATCACTAGCCCCTAGTTACCAGTGAAGTAACTTTATGACAATCCCATGAATAGAAAGAAAGGGAAGAACAGAGATCTTAGTTGTTGTCTTGTCTCCTTTGGATGCCATTGACTTAAGTTTCCATGCTGAATAATTAAACTTTTGCTGCTTAGTGCTGCACAGTCAATACAAGTAGAGAGAAAGTGATACAGGTCTTACTCTGTGCTTTACAGCCTCTGTAAAACTCAACCTTTCTTTATTGGTTGTACTGAGAGCCACAAATATTCCAGGTGATTTTCAGACCCTAGGTGCCACGAGGGGAAAAAAATTTTCTTATTTTTTTTTATAAGACTGATAATAGGCAGCAAGAAAGACAATTTGTAATGAGCCCTCATTACTTTTGTAGGTATTTTCAGAACAATAGTCACTTAAGGTTGTGAGAGGACATCAGAGTGTGTAAAGCTGTCACTGATAAAGGAGTTTTGTTTGAAGGAGTGGGGAAAAAATACATAGACATGAAGTCTAAGTCTACAAATATGGATAATGATATTGGTTTGCATCGTGTTTTACTCAGCATTATACCAAAGTAACTTGGATGTAATGTACACTGTTTTTTATAAACAAAAATGCTTCTAATGGTGTTCATATTCAAGATACCTCAAATTGTTCAACCAGCCTGCTGTTCTAACTTTGCTGTCATGTGGAAATAGATTTAATATCCTTAGTTTCTCACCTGGGATGAATAAGATACTGCACCAGTATTTAGAGGAGGTTGTTGAGCTCCTTCCTCTGTACTGATCTACTCTGGCCAAGTCACTTTACCCCTCTTTTTTTTTTTACTTTTGCCTACCCCCATTAATCATCATTATTCAGTGTTGCTTGTTTGGAGTGCAGAGTTTTGCTAGGTGCATATATTATGCCTAGAGAGGTCTCTGGGGAAGCAGCAAAATGTTAGTGCAGCACAGTAACAAATGGTAGCCAACATTTTTCCTGTCTTGGCCATTGGTGTCTGCACACCAGTGAGGTTGCTGGAGCTCAGTGTGAAGGTGTTGTGGAGGAATTTCTTCCAGTGCTAGTTCCTTAACCTTCATTTTGCTGAATATATTTGAAGGAAAGAGATTTCAGAGAAAAAGTTCACAGATCTCTGCTCCAAGGACTTGAAAAGAAAAAATGACTTCTTTTCCTGTTTGCTGTCAGGTTGAATGTAGTGGTTTTCTGGATGGAAAAACAAGGCCATCATGGATTTAAAAAGCCATATTGGGGGTTTTTCCTGTGTTTTTAGGAGAGGGGTGGGCAGCTGAGTTTCCAGGTGTGCTTTTTGAGCTTATAAAATGCACAACCTCATTTGACAGGAGCAAGTAACAGTTAGGAAGTTATGAGAGATGTTTGTGTTATTCCAGTTGGCAGCTCAATTATGCTCTTCATAAGCTACTGTAAAGTGTTTATATTTTAAATGCTGGTGTACTTGATTTAGCTATAGGGTTTTTAGTTTGGTTTTCATTTCAAAATCACTCTAATAATCAATACTTCTGACAAACCAGGCAGGGTTTTTTTGTATGAAAGGTTTGCAGATGAAAAACTGACTTTTAAAGTGGTATCTCACATATGGTAGACTTCTGCTTTTCATCAGAATTTAATGGTCAAACTTAAGATAAAACAAAGACTACATTTTTACATACCAGAGGTAATGTAAAGCTCTGCTGTTTCTGTCATTTTATTCTTTTAAAAAATGAAACTTCTTAAACGTGAAGATGTGGAAAAGCTCCTTTCTGACCTTTCACTTACCATATTTTTAATGACTCATTTATAATAATTTCAAAACTATTGAACCTTTCAAGGTCCAAGTTTGAAACAACCTGAAGAAATCTGTGTTTTAAAAAATGCATTCTGGAGGGATCCTCTCCCCCATTTCTGAGGCTCCTGATTACACACGTGCAAATTCACATGCTCAAACTCCCAAGTCGTTTTGGACCTGGGTGTGTTTTGTACTTGTGAAATAAAGATGTCAGCTCAAATTGCTTTGAAATTCCAGTTCCTCCCATACCTGCCTTGCTCAGAGATGGGTTCAGCAGCTCCTCAGCCATGAGCTGCTGCTGCTGCTGGGATGGGCTGGCAGGGGGAAGGAGCCAAGGAGTGGATTTGGGATTTTTTGGGGGGGATAAGGCAGGGAGAGGCCTCCCCTCTGCATGTGCTGCAGCTTTCCTTCTCCTGTGGGAGCCTCTTGATTTGTAGGCTGACCTTTCCACACCAGTGAAGCTTAGCAGGCCCTCCCAATTTTCTCACTTTATGCCAAGAAGTCTGATGTTGCAGACAGGGAGTCTGTTCCTGCTCTATTTGGAGGCAAGGGCAGAATTCTCACTGATTTCCATAGGAACAAGCTGTATTCCTAAACATACTTCAGTAGCTAGAAAGAAACTTCCTAATAAAGTACCAGACTCACATAACACAGAACACAAAGCATTGTTCTGGGCTTCACTTCAGAGCCCTTAGCAGTAACAGGGCTGCAGGCAGAAATCTCAGGGCATTCCTGGCAGCATTGTCAAGGATTATCCCCTCTCATTCTGCCCAGAGAAACAACTGAGGCTTCAGCATGTTGCTGATAAAATCTTATTTATTCCAGTGGATGCCATTTGAGCCCCTTCAGTTGTGTCAGGAGTGCAGCACGAGGAGCAGTGAGGTGTGAGGGATTAGCTGGTGCACAAAGGATTTGCCACCTCAAGCAGAAAAGGGAGCAGGATTTCAATTTACCTGAAGAAGCAGAATGCCCTCTTCCCACACTGATGTGGGAGATTCTTGGAAGTTACCAAGGAAAACTTTGGAATGCAATTCTGCTGCTCTGAGTTTTAGTCTAGCCAGACTGCTGCCTAACTAAAACTTTTTTTTTTCTTTTTTCTTCTTTATTTGGGTGTTATTTTGTTAAAAGGTGGAGCTGTTCCAGCCCTCATTTTACTGACATCCCTGTGTTGCTGTTTCACAACAGTGAATTCTTGCCAGTTATTTAGAGGGGGTTAAAATGAGTCACTTCAAGCCTGTTGGAGGCAAGGGTTTCCAAATGTAACTCAGATACCTGTGATTCCTTCCTTTCCCAAATCCATGAATTCCACTAATTTAGCCACTGGAAAGGCACTGTTCTGTCCAAGTAGAGCTGTCAGGGGGCAAGGAAATGGGGGGAAGATACACATCAGTGCTTTTGCCATTTGTGTTGCATTCCCATACATGAGAGCCTCAGGGCTTTTTCACACAATTTTCAGCTGTGGTAATCAGAGTATCATTTTCTCTGGTTATCTCCCATCTTGGACTGGTTTGTTTTTGTGGTTAATGGTTTGGGAAAATGCATTTTTTTCCCCTGTGGTGTCTTAACAGCATCAATATTTGTTAAATTCTTCTTTACTTACTCCCCTGCCCGATAGTATACTTACTAAAATTTAAAGAAGCTTTGCCTTGTAAAGCATGTAGTATGCATGCTTTCTCCTGGTGTCACTTTTCAGGTAATTACTATTTTAACATTTGAAAATATAGACAAAAGTCTAGAGATATAAACTTTTCCAAGGAAATTGCATCCACTTCAGACACTTTATCTTTAATGGCAAATCTAAGTGTTCAATGTGCATTAAAGTCCAGAGTTAAGTTTGGGTTCTTTGTTCAAGTCTTGTTTTTTTTCAGGGTGGCCACTGCATGTCATTGGACAGAAAGCTGCCAAGATAACAGACCAAGCTTCCTGTCCTCAAGATACAAAACATTCCTATTTCTAAAGGTCCAAATATCCCAAAATGCAGAGCTTGAGCACAAGACTGCTGGACTGATTTACTTGAAAGCTGTAGCCCAAAATTTCATAGTCCTGAAGAACTTTTTATCCCAAAGCAGGGAGTTGTTGAGTGTTTGTGAATGGAAATGAAGGGAAACTGAGCAAAATCTTCACAGGATGGGTTTCACTTCTCTTTTGTCGTGAAAACAAGCCCTTGATTCTTCCAACATTCATACTGTCAGCTAAATTCCCCTTATAGTTAGTGGTGAAGGAGCCCTGACCTGAATAAAACACTGACTTCTTGGGAGACAGACACTCTCACTGATAGACAGGGCTGGAATGCAAAAGTCATGGCAGAAATCAGTGAGTGGCTGCTCTCAGTACTGAAATAATTTCTCAGAGGCAAGTTCATTATAATGCTCATTACCCTTTTTAATTGTGTGGAGTTTGAAGAGTAATTCATTGTGATTCTGCTGTAAAGTGTTGTGATGTGGCAACATTTTGTTGATTAAGATATTGCTTGAAATTCATTTTTAGAAATACTATTGGCAGGGATTTAGAACCCTGGACTCCAGCCAGGCAGTACACAATCACTGGAGCCAGCTCTGCCAGGAGATGCTGTACACACACGTTGGAGATGTGTTAATTTTTCCTTTGTGCTGCAGCCCCTCTCATCCCTGTTTGGGCAAGTCTGAGTTCTTGTGGGAAGGGGTGTAAGGGGCTGGCAGAGGGATTGCTCCAGTGCAGGGATGTTGGCCAGGGCACTGTCCTGTCCCACAGCCCCTTCAGGTTCTGTTCTGCTTCTGCCCTGGGGTTTGACAAGGAGTTCAGGAGCAGCAGGCTGCACACATCACCTCTGCTGCAAAGATCAGGCCCTGCCACTCTTCTTCCCATTTCCCTTCTTTTTCACTCCTCATCTCCCAGCTGGGGTCAGTCAAAGGCAGCTCCTTGAGGCTTTACCTCAGAAACGAATTTTACACAAGAAACCAGCTCATATTGTAAATTGCTGGTGATAATTGCTTTTTAGGAGCCTCGTACACAGAACTATATTGATAAATTATCAGCTTGTCTTGTAACAATTTGCCTTTATTTTAGCAGAGAAGGGCACAAGTGAGGAGTTACTGAGCAGGGCTCTAATTTTTCTTTAACATGAAATAACTGTTTTCAAGACAGGTATCCTACTTCTGCAAGTCCATGGGCAAATTGCTGTTTATTTGAATGGGAGCAGGGTCAAGCCCCATGTGCCTGAGGGCTGCTATTGTGAAAGCAAACCCTCTGCTGGGATCGGGATGCACTCCTGGGCAGTACACTAAATACAACAAGGAGAATTAATGGGGAAGGGAATTAGCAGCAGTGCCAATAATGCCTCCAAACATCACTTCTGCCTTTCTGCTCTTTATCCCTGGGGCCAGTTCCTCACTGCAGCCACAGAGACACGGTGGGAATAGTCCTGGCTGGCTGCATTCCTTCCAGGAAAGGCAGGGCAGGGTGGTGGAGCTGCTGCTCATGGCAGAGAGCAGCTGGAATGTGCTGAGCTCTGCCAGGGAGTGGGTGAAGAAAGAGTCAAGAGCTCCTGGGTGTGTGAGGGTGACAGAGCACTGCAGCTGGCTGTGCAGTCTCCTTTCCTGGAGAGATTCCACACCCCACACCCACCTGGATGCAGCCCTGTGGAGTTCACCCCAGGTGAGCTTGGGCTGGGTGATCTCCAGGGGTCCCTGGCAGCCCCATCCACTCCCTGTTTCTGTGAGGAGATTTCCACACTTTTGTGTCATGCAGTCCATTAATTCAGCCTTTGTTAGAGAGTTTTTGCTTTCTCATAGTGATATGGTAATAGCAGGGAAAGTTCTGTCCATCATTAGTCATGTAAGCCCTAAGGCCAGAGGCTGAAGTTTGCTGCTTTATTTTTTTTTTCCTGGAATCTATTGGCTAAAAGAGAAGTAAATATGGATCTACATGTACACATAGCTCTCCTTAATATTAATTTGCATTACATGCATTCATTTTGTGCTTCTCTATTGGTCTGCTGTCTCTGTGATGAGAGCTGCAAGAAGGTTAATGCTTATGGCAAATGTTGGTTCAGTTTTTTAGCCTTTATTTCTAGTCCCTAACTCCACCCAGCTTCTCCCTAAACCTTCTGAGTTTGGACTGCAAAGGGAAATTTTCAGCAGCATGAACATGAGTTCAAGTGACTGACAACTATTAAAACAATTTATTCCTTTGTGTAGAACATAAGTAACATTGCTCCAAACTTACTGCAGTGGTGGAAATCAAATACAGAATAAACATGTCCACAAGGCTTCACAGTTTGAAACTTTTAAGCCATTATTTTTCTCTCTTGATCACTGAAATTTAATCCAGTACTCTTAAACCAATGGTAAATATTGAACAACATTAAAGCCTCGAGCCAGAGCTCCCACCATGGTTTTCAGGAGCAGCCTGTGCTGTGCCTGTGCCATAGAAAGCCCCAGTCACAGCTCTTGGTGCCAGCTGCTGTTCAAGGAAAGATAAAAGAGGAGCAATTTTCCCAAGGAAGTCAACACTTTTCTTCAGCAGGATGTGTTTATGTCGCTGTCTTTTTTGATGATTAGGCACAGAAAGCAAGCATTGTTTTTGCTGCCTCCTGCGTATTGCAGCAAACAATTAAAAACCTTGTATGAAATAAAGAATGTAAATGAAACTGTAAAGTGATCTCTCATCATGATCAAAGCTAAGATTTCTCCTTAGTTCCTGAATTTGCTCTGCCTTCCCTGTTCTGTGCTGTCAGCCCTGTATCCTTTCTCGGGTGGGCTTAGGCAGGCAAATGGAAATCTTGGAATTTGCTTTAGTTACCAAGGTTGGGACTGACTGGGTTTTGCAGTTTGCTGGCTGCCCAGCAGCTGCCAACAAACTTCCAAAATGAGCCAGGCTTCTGTCTCAGAAGTATTTGTTGGGGTCTTCCTCTTCATGTAGTGCTGGGGCCAGTGGCAATGGTTTTATTTCAGGCAGGACTGATCAGAACTTGGAAAATCATTTTCCTGTTTCATGAGCCTAATTCCTCTTTCCTTTGCTTCTTCCTTTCCTTTTCCTTTCTGCCTGGTGTGAAGTAAGTGTTCTGGTGTTTTAGTTTCGAGCATCAAAACCAAATAAATGTTTAGCCCATTTAAACATTAATTTCTTTTCTAATTTTCCTCCAGTTCAGCTGCCAAAACAACAAAAAACGCCTGTCAGTTGCCTGGCCCTTATGGAGCATTTGTATCTGGCACAGAGTGGCCCTGCACGAGAACATGTTTGTTCCTGGGAACTGAGATGCTGAGCACAGATATAATCAGCTTGTTTCCAGAGCCATCCTCATTGGGAGCCCTCAGAAATCCTATCCTCTTGCACAAGAGCCTTTTCCATGATTGAACAGCCAGACTTAGAGTTTGAAGAGTTAGGAAACTGCTGAAATAATCCCAAAGCTTTGTTGAAGGGAGTAGATTACCTGTGTCCTTTTCTTGCAAACAAAGCTAAGACATGGTCCTCAAGGAATTTGGTATCTTCAGTTCTTAAGCCCATAATGACTCTGCTTATGATAGAATCACAATTTTTTAAATCCTCTTTCAGTAAGTGTAAAGAGCATTTTGTGATAAACACCTCTTGGGTTGTAAGGTGGAATTATCTCTCATGTTGTTTCTGTACCCAAGCTGAGTGCAATCCACCAGAATGATGGTTTTACTCATTTGGGGGAACAGCAAGAAGGATGTAACCAAAATTGAGTTTTCTAGCTATGAGTAGCAAAGCAGACCCAGGGAAGAGAGCCCTGTGTGCTGCTGCTAACAAATGTAATGATACACCAAAAACAGTGAGCCAGCAAGAATCCAAAAACTCAGAGCCTGAATTTTGAGGTACAAATGACAATGGATGCAGTGGGAATTAATTGGGGTGGCAATTTCTCTGGCCTTCCTTCTCCTGTGAATGGGATCCAGAATTTCCAGCAAGGCTAAACAAAAAAGCCAATGCCTTCAAATACATAAACCAGCACCTAAACCTGAAGTCTGTTCTGTCACAAGAGTGAGTGATCTCTGCAAATGTGATGATATGAGTAGTTAGGAGCAGTTCTGGCACATCAGAAGGATGAAATAATGTCTGAAGAACATAGTGCTTTAAGGCAGAAGTAGTAAAATGCCACTTAAAATTTTGAAAATTAATTCTTCTGCATGGTCTGGGTTTTTTAGTGGTGTGATGTGGCAGCTTTTGGTCAAAGTTAAGGGTCACCAGAACACAAACCCTTCATTGTTTTGCACCATATAAAGCACAATCCAGCAGAAAGTAAAGCTATCAAAACACAGGTGATCAGCAGGATGAAGTAAGGCATAAATATCTATACAAAATTAGGTTCTTTAAAAAGAAAAGAAAAGTGAGATCTCATTTGTTTCATTGTGGCAGCAAAAGGGAACAGCTGCTTTCCTAGAAACAATTTAATGGCTGGTGTGACTCTTGGAATGGGCACATGACACAGGAGAAGGGTTTGAGAGTGAATGTTTGGGTCAGGTCAAGCATCCTTGTAGCTTGTTACTATTGAGGCTAGGTATTTTATTATATAAATAAAAGGAACTTGTGTTTCTCCAGCTACACCCTCTCAGCCTCTGGCTGGCTGCCTCACAGGTACCTTCTGTCTGGCAGCAGAGTCAGTTTTGTGTTTAATAGCTGTTGGTGGGAGTTTTTATCCATGGAATTTGCCTAATTGTTCTTGAAAGACAAGCAAGGTTCTGTCATAAAGAGAACAGTTCAACTGCATGCTGTGTGGGAAAACCACCTCCTTTTGTTGTTTTTCAAAGTGCTGTCTGGTAATTCCTGTATTTATGAGAAGTGGTGCAGGATTGCTGTCTATTCAGTTTGCCAATGCTGCTTGTAAATTTTTGTAGACTTTTATCAAATTCCTTCCCAGCTGAATCTTCCTAGTCTGTTCAAATGCTTTGCATATAGAAAACATTTTACAGCTCTTACTATCCTTATCATTCCTGATCCCTTTCCAGCTTTAGAGATGTGGAAAAATCATACCAAGATATAATGAGCTTTTATTCCCTCCCCCCGTTTTTTTTTCTCATCAGCTTCTGAAATTCTATCTGCCTCTGAGTACTAAATCACTGTCTGCACAGAATTGATGTGCATAATTTCATTAGAGCTCTCCTATCTCTCTAAGATTCAGTAGCCTGCCCAGTGCTGAGGGAAAGGGATTTCCTCCCTGCATTACTTTGCATTTCCCAGCATGAATTTCAATTACCATTTTATCCCCCAGTTCCTCAGTGAGTGATGGATCCTGCTAGAATGATTTCTGGGTGAAGGCAAGGAAGTGTTCTCCAGGCTGTGGATGCTTTGAGGAGGGAGTCAGCTCAGTGTAAGGGAAAGTCTGTCTTGGGACTTGTCGTGGTTTTGAGGAATTGGAACTCCTAAATTCCCTGAAATAAATTTGGTCAAGAAATTCTGTTAAGCCTGTGCAGCTCTTTGCTTTCTGGCACAGAATCTTTGAAGGACTGAATGGGCAAAGCTTGACAGAGTAAAAGTGGGAGTGTGGAAGCTCTGCTTTACTAGCTTTCAGCATTAAGAGCAGCAGTGGGACAGGAAAAGAGACCTGGAATCCCAAAAATAATAAAAATAATAATAAAAAAAAGAGAGATTGTTCTTCTCTGCAAATCCCTCAACTTGGAAACAGCACCTTGATGGCAGGATGGCAACTGTGGTGTGTGATCCACTGACAGCAGAGACAGGGATGCCCTCCATGAATTCTGATCAGCAGGGTCCTGTGGCTGTTGGTTTTTCTCATTAAAGCTCTTTTCCACTGTGGCATTGTGCTGTGTTTCTTGTACAGATTTAAAGTGTCTGTGGCAGAAGTGGCTCCTGGTTTTTGCTCCCTGTGCAGTGTTTTGGTCAGCAGTAGGAACTGGGCTCCTTGGTGATGAGAAAAGGGACTTTCAGCTTGATCAGAGTCCCAATTTTTATTGACTATTTTAAAACTATGTGTTCTCAGAGATGCAGCATTGGGTTCCTCATAGAAAAGATTCTTAAGATGTGTTTCCTCACCGAACAAGAAGAAAAACCACTGAGGTTTTCAAATCTCCCTTCCCCCATGAACCATGTTTTGTCCATCCATGTGGAAACAAGCCATGTTTTCAGAGGCCACCAGCTGCTGAGGGATTTTTCCCTCCCAGTGTCCTTACCTTGGCTACAGGATGGGCAATCAGCTCTTTGGGAAAGCAGCCTTCAATTACTGGTGTTGCAAAAGAATTTGGTTTGTTGTGGAGTCACAAAGTGTGCTTAGCCCAAGTCCTTATGAGGACTGCTGAGTAGATACTCCTCTTGAATTTATCTCGAGGGGCAGAACAATCACTGAACTTTATAAACAACAAACAAGCAGCTCAGATCAGACAGTGAAGGAAATTGAGTTGTTTTTGCAAGAGCTCTTTGTTGTAGCATCTTTGTGCTACAAAGTTTGAGGTGCCTCCATTTGCAAATGTGGTATTAACGGGTTTTTTAAATTATTTTCAGGGAATTTACCTTCTTTCTTTGATTTACTCTGTGAATTCTAGTTCTTTCTAGAGCTGTTTAGGCTCGTGTTTAGTCATGGTATTTCTCTTAGTGTTAACCTTTTATACCATCAAAATATGTATGTTTTTCCTTTGTTTGCCTTCTTTGCTGGGAAAGTAATCTACAGAATACAATTGGGTTACAATGGGTAACATAAAGATATTCTGAATTTCCAACAGCTTTATGCATAACCTTGTGCTGCCTTAAGATACAGGGAATACATGGAGTCATTTGTCTCTCCAGGTTTTTCCCCCTCATTCTCTTTTTGCATATTTGACTGGTTCATTTCAGTCAATATTTAAGTTCTGCCTCCTTTTGTGCTGTAGGAGCATTTACTCTCTGCTTGTGCACGTTATTCCACCAGCTGTATGACAAAAAACAACTCTGCTCTGTGACTTAGGGCACAGACTGCTGAGTGCTTGAGTTTTTGAGCTCTGTTGTGTTATCATTAATATTGTCCTTGGACCCTGGGTTAGCAATGTGATACTTGCAGGAATGGCCTGGCTGGTGACCAGCCAGTTAATCTCAGTGATGGGCAATTCCTCCTCCATTATTTCTGAGCTACACTTTTCTCAGTTTATTTACTGAAGTGCTGTTGAACCTAACTTTAACTTCCTTCTGTGAAGTGCTTTATTTTTTTTTTGTTAAGTTTGGAGGTCAGGATTTGGCTAACTATGCTGACTTTGGTATGCAAACACAAAAGGAATAAGCAGCCTGTTTAATTTCAGGCTGATAGTCTTGCTTATCTTCTCCTAAAACCTTGCACGTAATTCTGAAGTAGAATACTTTAGAATTAATTCTCCTACTGCCATGGTTCTCAGCGATGTTATGCAAGCTCTGAGTCTTATTATTGAGGAAAGTAATCCTCCTGTATTCCCTGCATCTGTCCTTCACAGGGCAGGAAGTTACTGTGCTCTGTTTGCCACAGGTCCAGGGGCCACTCTCAGCATCAGATTTCTTTTGCTTGTAACAGTCTGGGTTCTTTGCAGTTTGCACAGCTGCTGTCCACTGTGTATAGCTGGATTTTCTTCACTTGGCACATCCTCATTTCCTCGAGAAGGTTCAAGGCTGCATCTTCCAGTGGTCATCCTGAGTTTCCCTGGTCAGTGCAGCATTCTTTATTTATCTCTGATGATGAGGCCAGCCCGTAGCTGCTGCTGCCACATTTCAGTAAAAGACAATCACCTGTGCCAGAAACAAGGTTTCCTAAAGCAGTCTCACCTGTATCTGGTGCCCAGTGCCAGTAGGTAAGATGTGACTCTGGACTTGGATTCTCTCACCCAGTGGAGCCAGCAGCACCTTCTTTGTCTTCCCAGTGGAGATGTTCATCGTGATTTGCATGTGGAAAGCCCCTGCCCACTGAACTGAGAACAGAGACAGATCTGTGAGCTGCAGGAAGTTTCTAAAAGAAGCTGAGAGTTGTCCCAGGAATGTTCTGAGTATCTGCCTGGGGAGTTCTGCTTAACTCCCCCCTCTTCTGCCAGAGGCATCGAGGGCACAGCAGATTCCCTGTCCTGGTGTAGTTTTGGTGTGGTTTGGTTGGTTTTGTTTCTCTTCCTAGAATGCCACTCTGGGCTTGGTTTTGGGAGTGAAGCAGGGGCACAGCAGTGTGTGCCCCAGAGCTGGGCCCTTCCCAGGGCTGTTCTAAAGCTGGGAAACCAGTGACCACACATGACCAACCCATCAGCATGGGCAGCTCCTGCTTTGGGGGTGGGAGCTCATCCAGAAGGCTTATTCCCACCATCCCTCTCTCATTAATGTCAATTATTGGATAAATACTCAGCCCATCCTTTTGATGAAGTTGATCTTGGACAAGGAAAGAAAATGAGACAACAGAACTCTAGTGCCCAGGAAACTTTGCTGCTGCCTAAAAGTATTCACTGCTGCCTAATTGGCATTTCAAATAAGGCCCTTCACAGGTATGTGCTGCATAGTTTAACTAGTAATTCATTAAATATATTAATAGTTTGTTTCTTTATTTTAAGTTTCTTAAAATCTTTAACTTGTTGCTGTTGATTGGTGATGATTGTTTAACCTCTGGATTCTGTGGAGATAAGACTGGGGAGAGGGGATATATTGGTGAAAATCACCAATTTGGACAGATGTGGGCTAAAACAAAGCAGACATCAGTTGTTTGGATCTGAGACTGTGGGCAGCAAAACTGGCACTGTCCCAAGTGCTCAAGGAATTCTTCCCAAGCCATTTGTAAAGGGACTTAGAACTTTCCTCAGTTATGAAATATTATATGATTATTACTGTGGAAATAAAAAATTCCTCCTGTTTTTAGTTATGTTCTTCCTTAGCTACCTTGAGTCTTCAAATAATTGGAACAGGCTTTTAATTTTCATTCTGCATGACTGGTTTTAATTTCAAAGTGCATTTAGGGCAGAAGACTCTTTAACTGTGACAGTGTACAAAAACACCTGCCCCATACCTGCTAGCCCAGTTACCAGTAGTAAGTGCTACTGTTTTTTAACTAAGTGCTTTTTCCTAAACATGTGAAAGAAATGTTCTTTTATTACTCAAAGGCCTATACTTGTTCAATTGTACTCCAGCCTGTGTTTTGCATAAATTATCTTCCTGTGTGCAGCATCCTTTTCATTCCTGCACCCTTATCGTTGCTAAGAGGTTTTCTCAGTTGTTGATCCATCTTCCCACTCCTCATTTTTATTAATATCCTATCTTTTATTAGAGTCTTGCTTCCATTTATACAGTGAGCCGTGATTCAGCATAGTTAATAGGTGATTTTTGCTGAAAGGCTTTAGGAACAGCTTTTAAAACGTGTTGTAGTAGGTTTGAAAATGAGATTTGCCACATTTAACGCCTTGAGACAATGTAGCTTAATCCAGGCAGATTGCAGAAAATCCAGCTATTAAGTGGAGAATTTATATGATATTTAAAGTGATCACTGAACGTGAAGTGGGTATTGTGGTAATGAAAATCATTGCTGTCCTGATTGTTCAGGACTGCACAAGGTTCTGACTCATCTTTTCTTTCTAAACCTGCTCCTTCTTCAAATACACAAAAAGTCCAGAAAAAAAAGAAAAAAAGTCCTGTTACATATATATATATATGCCATATATCACATATATTATATATGTGCCACTAATAACGTTTCCTATTTATCACATATTGTATTTGCCATAAATGATTATGCAATACATGTTTTTTGTAATCATATTGTCATATCTAGATGCCATGTATTATGTCATGTTATGGTGATATGAGTCATGTGGTACATGTCACAGGTATCAAATCCTATGTCTCATGTCATATTTATCACATCTATCACATCCTTCTCACTCATTTTAGCACAAACAACGGAGGAAAATTGAAGCAGAGAAGTCTAAAATGCCAGTTCCATGTTAGTGTGAAGCACAGTGGAGGAAAAAACTTTCAGAAGCAAGTTTTCTGTAATACAGTTAAACCCAGGAGTGTTTCCATATCTTTGGAATCAGTTTCTGTTCCCAGGTGTTGCTTCCACGAAGTATTCCACCCTTGTCCAACCCAGAGTCCTTCTGGGCTGGCCAGGAGCACTGACAGTGATAACTTTGCAAAACCCAAAGGGTGAAAGTCAAGCTGCTGTTCAAGGGGAGCCTTTTTGTTAAGGCACTCTGAATTCACCTGTCAGTTTTAAAAACCCTTCAGAAATATTTCCTAAGGAAAAAAAAGAATATCCAAGAATATTTCTTGCTGCTTAAGACGAATGCCTGAAAATGCATTACCTGGAAACACTGCAGAAATCTTTCAAATAACAAAGGGAATCACTTTCACATCACTTGTTCTCCAGAAGTAAAACTTGTGTTTGAGCACAAGTCATACTGCTTGCAATTATTGACAGAGCAATTTTTAGCTTGAAAAAGCTTCACCTTAGGAGAGTGAGACATCTGAGAGGTCTAGATCCATTAAGAGAAGGAGGATCTTTGGGGATTTTTTTGCACTCTGGCTCTTGCTCTGCAGAGAACAGAGGGATTGTGTTGATGCTCAATTCTGCCAGAGCTGTGCTTGCCCAGGGGAGGAGGTGCCTGCAGTGCCTGTCAGCACTGTGGGGGTTATTAGATAAATCTTACACTGATTAGCACCCTTAAACCCAAATTGTTGCTTGCTTTTTGGAGTGCTGAGCAACTGGGTAGACTTTTTAGTCAGTGCACAGCTGGATAATAAAGTAACAGTCCAGGCTGTTGGGTGCTGTCTGCAGGCTGGGCTTAAATATATGGAAATTACCTGTATGCACATGTTCAAATTGAATCATATTTGTGAAGAAAATACTAATGTTTGCATCAGTAGTTATTTTTTTGTTGCAAAACTGCTGATTTTCCTGATGAAAAGCAGCTCTCTAATTATTGGATTACCTTCTCCCAGTAAGAAGGCTCTGAAGGACTTAAATACTCATTTTTTGAGCTATATTATGGGTAACTTTTGAGTGAATTAAGTTTCTCACAGCACTGAGTCAGTGGGAGAATAAACATATTTATCTTCATACGAATGAGCAATCTGAGCCATATGTTTGCATGGTAGAACAATATGAATTATACAGAACGTACAAAAGGTTTTTATTTTCAATAACAAATTTTATTAAAAGCAAAAAAAAAGCTTTATTCGGGCTTTTAGTGGTAAAAATAAGTGACATTAATATATATACAGTGCAATATAAATACTTAATGCTCGTGATTATTTCTTCCCCTTTGGGCACAGCAAACCTCTCCAGAATGTTTTTCATGTTCCAAATACAAAGGCAAATTGAAATACAATGCAACTGGCTCCCTGACTGGAGGAGAGCTGGATAATCCAGGTGCTGGTTGTGAGACCAAAGTGGGAGTTTGCACTGGAGTTTTCCTGGTGGTTCTGCTGTTTGCTCCGTGGGAGGATGTGCTCCTGCTTGGAGGAGGCTGATGGCTCTTGTTCCCCTCCACCTCTAAGACAAACAATAAAATAAACATTTCACTCAGGTCACTGGCACCACTGAGAATGCTCCTCCTCTGGGAGAGCTCCCTTTTGAACAGCAATATTTGCTTTCAAAGCCCTGCTGATCACTCCCTTCCCACAGAAAGGTTGAAGTTGTGTCGCTGTGGTGAATAGCACAATTGATTAATTAATTAATTAAACTTTTTAAATCTGTTTGGAGTGATGAGCTGACTGCTTATTTCAAACGATGGTTCTCTTTTTATACATCTTGTTACAGTGATTGGCAAATGAAAAACAACACTTTCACCCACGTTGGACAAACTAGAGGGACATCAAAAGAAAGTTTGTCCCACAGAAAGAATTCCAAACGTGATTATCGTTACAAAAACAATCCTGATGTTTATGCTCAAACTCTGGGAAAGTAGTTTCAGTAACTTAAAACATCAGGAAAAACGGAGCTTTAGAAACTCAGGCACTCTAGGTCTGGAAAATTACACTACAAAGATGTCTGTGGGTGGTCAGGCTGATATGACTGTCCTGAATTTTTAAAATTGCTGTTTTGGTTGCAGATGCTTTGTTTGTCCTTCACATGGACATTGTCCTGAACTGACCTGAGGTGTTCCTGTGGGACCTGCTTGGTTCTGGTTCGTTGGGCTCAAATCCCCACCGGTCCCTTCTTAAGTGCATCTCTTTGTCTTGTTTTTCAGGCGTTTAGCAGCCAGTCAGAGACCTTCAAAAGTCAGTGTATTGTTGTGGAATGCTGTAGTTCCGTCAGTTTTACCTGTCTGGGTGCCAAAGCCTCTCTGTCACTGCCTTGGATGCTGTAGTTCCAGCTTGTTTCTTTGGTTTTCTTTTTTTTTTTTTTTTTTTTATTATTATGTTTTGTGGTATGCTTTCTGTGTTCTCCTTTTAAGGGAAATAGCTAAAACTATCTGTTATATGGTAATAAAATTGCTGCTTACCAAATGAGGCTAATTTCATGTTGCTAAAAATGCTAAAATACCCCAATTCTGTGGTCATTAGGAGAATGTGAGAAACTGTTCCCTGTATGAGAAAGGGCTTTTTTATGTCAACTTTGATGTGGTAATGCATGTAATGTAATATTATTGCAGAGAGGAAAAGCAATTGTTCAGCTACAATTTCCAGAAACACAGCATCGGATTTCTAAAATAATTCTTGTTATTTTAAACTCTACGTTTTTATTTTGCTTCTTTACCTAAATTTGAGCTGTTCCTCACTATCTGAATGTGGAAATTAAGTGTGATCCTTCAAAGATGTCTAAGCTTGTTGTCAGTAAGGATGCTTTAAAGTGATGGTGCTATCCCTGCATCCTTTCACCACAGTCTTTCATTTAATGACGTGTGTATTTAATTGTACAGAGGCTTGAATAAATGTTCAGTTCTCTGGGTCAGAAACTTTGTAAGTGCATCTCAAAGGTGCAGTGGCTGCACCTGGTTCCTGTCAGAAGGTTGTAATCCCCCTGTGACTGCCACATCTCAGCTTCCCCAGGCCAGGAGCCATCAGTGCCCCTTACAACCACTCCAGAGTTGGCCACTGCTAAATCGGGTGCAGCAGAATTCCCCAGCCATGCTCTCTTCTGTGTTTAAACTTCCTGAAAATCTTTTAAACATCAAGTGAGTTTGCATTCTCCTAGGTGAAGTTTTCTTCCTCCCCTGATCGTTTTCCACGTGGCTTTTTAACTCAGAGTTTCCTGTTTAAAGCATTAGGTCTGCAAACTTGCTGTACAGTCCTCAAATCTGTTGAATTCCTCCTTTATGACTGTAACTGCTGTGAGCATCAGCACCCTTTCTGTAAACTAGAAATAGTGCCACCTCTCCACTTGTCTTTTTTTCATTTTTTTTATTTGTTTGGACTCCAAAATATCTGTGAGAAGGAACAGGCTGCACGACTGCAGTACTGCTTGCTGGTAAATTGTTTTGCTGGGTTACATATGTGATGAACTTCTGTACTCCTAGCCTTACCTACCAAATATTTGGACTTGAGAGGTTTTCTTGGTCTCTAAGGAAAGTGGGAAGTGCAGCTCACTTTTCACTTCAAGAAGAACAACTTCAGAAAGTTCTGGCAAATTTTCCTCTGTGCTTTGCTGTATTTATACACCTATAAATAAATTAAAGTGTTTCAGATGGAGGTCACTTCTAGGGATGGGGCTGTTTGGAGCCAAAACGTGGTGTTGATTGGAAAACCCTGGATTATTCTCTGTGTGAGGGATGGAAAGCTGCCCACTGAGCAGATATAAATAAATACCAAACAACTGTGGCTTCAACCTGCAGCTGATGCTTCTGGGACATTCCATTTTGCTCAGCTGCACTGGGCTCAGTGAGGAGAGGGGTGTTTGATGCTTGGGAGGCCAAGAATCAGAAATTCTGTGCAAGCTCCTCTCGCACCCACCTCTGTGCACAGCCTAAAACCTGCAGGCAACCCCAAGTTCAGCATAAAATCAGCAGTTTTTACATCTTGTGAAACAGAGGGTGTGAAACAAAGCTTGTGCTGCTGGTGGTGACATCACAGCTTTGTTTTACCTGGTTTTACAGCTCCAAAAACTGCAAGCTTAAAAAAAAAGAAGAAAAAGATAAATTGTTGAAAGCCACTTTTCTGTTGCTCTGTGTGCTTTATCTCCTTCTGCTTGGCAACCTCCACACCTGCTGTTCTGACTACTAAAAATTGTCCTTTCTTTTGTCCTGCAGGTATTTCTGCTTAAGGGGAGAGGACAAAGGATTCACAAGCATTTTCCTTGGTTTCTCTGCCTAGTTGCTTTCAAAATTAAGCTTTTGTTAGCAATCCAGTGTTCTTGGGGTTGAACATTCAGGGGTTTTAATTAGAAGAGCTGGGACAGCTGCAGTGGTACAGCCATGTACTGCCCTTAAAACCAGCTTTTTAATGTATTTATGTGTGCAGCAGTGAAAAATGGCATTTTCCCCTGCAGTGTGAGGCTGGTTGCTCAGTCAGGAGGCAAAAGAACAGGTGAAAAGGAAGTTACTCCCACCTTCTACTGTGCATATTTTTTCTTTCCACCAGTCCTTGGTTCAGGCTCCCACACAGTTTCCTTTTTCCTTAGCTGGAGTCTGCTTTAGAACAACCTTCATTTGTGCTGTTACCGAGAAACATTTCAGTGTGTGAAACATTTGCAGATGTTTTAAGAGGAGAGACAAATTTTTTTTTGGAGTTGAACTTGCTGATGCTTGTGGGTCCCTTTCATCTCGATTCTCTGATTTCTCACTTTACTCCTGTGGGTGTTTTTCATCATTTTATTTAACAAGAGGGTGAGGAAGATTTGACCAAAATCAGAATTCAGGGTTGTTTTCCTGTTAAGGGACTAGTTTCAGGTTTTAAAACTTGAAGAAGTTCTGCCTTTTGGACACTGGGGTGTTATCCTTAGGAAAGTTGGAATAATGCTGCCAAAATTCTTGTAGTGGAGACCCAGCTATGTCAGATAAGCTACACTTCGTGTTGGCATGGTTAAATGATCCTCATGAGGGGAAAAAAAAAGAATTTTTTTGGGGTTATTTTGCATATTGAAATGTTCAATTAGATTATAAAGGAATGGAGTAATAATTTGTATTCAGAAAAGGAAACATCCTTTCTAAAGCTGATGGAACGAGGAAAAAATGTATTTATGAGAATTCTGATTTCCTTTGCATTTGATATGATCAAATGAATGCTTTTCTGAGTTGATTTCAATTTCTGTTGAACTTCCTCCCTGTATTTTTTCACTTTTGAACAAGAAACATTTGAAAATGTCTGCAGACCCCGAGTGGCAGAAGGTTAGAAACCCATCTGATTAGATACAGATGCTGATAATTGATGTTGAAAAATGTGAGAATTAAATACAATTTAGATGTCACAGGCTTTGCACTGGAAGGTTTATTTTTCAGAAAAGGCCATTTTGAAAGGAAAATGTATCAAAAATGTTCCCAGAGAGACTATAGGTAATTTTAGCTTTTTGTGTATACACAGCTGACAGCATATTGGGGAAACCAAAAATGTGCTCACATTTTTTACTAGATAAACTGCTGGTGTATTACTTTTATTTCTCAAATGGATATTAAAAACACACTAGCCAGGTTTACTGCCCTTTTTACAGGTACACACATTCACAAGTTTTAGAACCCTACTGTAAAACAGAATGAGGGATTAGATCTGGGAGTTTTACAAAACCTGGCTGTTATGAAACCTCTAATCTTACCATCAAAACTCATTTTATTTCTCCATAACATCCTTAAAATTACTTGGACAAACTGTTCCACACAAACTAGAAGAAATTGTATTATTAATCTAGGTAATATTGTAAATTAAAGCACGTTTGCTCTGGTTCTGTACTGAAAATAACTCAAAAAACAGAAGCAGAAGTTTCCTTAGAGAAGAATCTTGTGTTTCTTTAAAAAGTGAAACTTGATTAACAGTAGAGATTTGTAATCACTTTAAAATGTCTTATCCCTTTCTTAGAGTATTATTACACAACTGTGCATATTTCCTCAGCATTCCTTCCTCATGGGAGACCAAGACCATTCAAAATTTCGGAGTGAAAATTCAATTTTCTCGGATTGCTTTGTTTCCTGCACAGCTTGATAGTCCCACCCTGGCAGGTTTCTGAATTCATTAACAGAGCACTCAGTTAGGTTGTACAAAATCCCCTCAGCTGGCTCAGTGGTCCAGGTGTGCATCTGAACTGAGTTATTTCACTAAAAATAAGGGTTCTGGCTGACTACAACACACCTTCACCAGCTGCCTGTGCTCAGGCTGATAAAGTACATGCAAATGAGAAAATGCAAATGTTTTAGTCTGGGTTTCAGAGCATCAGGGGAGGTTGCAGCTCTTGCTGCAGAATGAATCTTGCCTCATGACAAGTGAGAAAGTTGCCACTAGCTTGGGGCTGGAGTTACCAGTGTCAGTGAATCATCACAACTGCAGCTCCACAAAGGAATTTAGGTATTTTCCCCAAAATTAGGCCTAATGTATACAGGATATGTAATGTATATAAGGCCAGTTGTAGAACAGATAACAGTCTAAAATTTTCTGACCTGTATCAGCAATAAATCTAGGAAATTAAACATCTGTTCTACCAAATGCAAGTATGTAATCAATCACTTTTTTGCATACAGCTGCATTATGGTATCCTGAGTATATTTACATTATTTATTATTTATGCTTATATTTATAATTATGCTTATTTATATCTTTATATTATTTAATATATTTCCATTATTATCTTTAGATGTGTTATGGAGAATTGAGGATTTGGCTGTAAATAGAGTTTGTGGAACTCTTTCATCAGTTACATTTTGTGAATGTAAGGTCTGAATGCACCATTGACTCTCTAAAATGAATTCTCTTGTAATTAAGGGTCCCTTTAACTTCTGTATCAGACTCTACTGTGCATTGTGCTTAGGGTGGGCACTGCTAAACCCATTTATTTCCAACGTGGCTGTTTATGCCATGGCTGTGGGACAGCTCCCAATGACCAGCTAAAGGTGTTGGTGGCAAGGGGAAGGGATAAAAGAGAGATAAAAGGAGAGCAGGTTTCTCAGCCCCATCCTGTAAATAACAACTTGAAGTTCTCAAGAATTTCAGGCTGTGCTTACTTTATTTTTTAGGATTCATGCATGTTGTCTCTCCATAACTGTTTGGAGACCAGCTGTGGGGAATAATAAACACGGGAGGGTGAAATAAAACAAAGCAGTTTATATTCTCAGTTACAAAATTCATAAAATAAGGGGGGAGAGTTTTGTGACCAGGTGGTGTAATATAATTTTTCTCTCCTTTAGCAGTACTAAAGCCCTGACTGCAGAGGCATTATCTGCAGGTGGGTAGAGACTCACACAGGCTTAACTTCCAGCACGTGAGTAGTGAGATGTTTTCAGGGAAAGAGGCACTGAGCAATGGAAGTTCTGCTCCACAATCCAGGTTTTCTGCCAGCAGCTCCTTTTCATAGGTTGTGTCAGTAAGACAACTGTCAGTTGAAACCTAGTATCTGTTTGTCATAAACATTTTGTTGAGGCTGCTGCAGTGTGAAACCACATGTTTTCTCAACAATCAGATTTTCCTTCATGCCAGTTGTGTTGCTTCCTT
The DNA here is from genome assembly GCA_013400255.1 of Sitta europaea. Taxonomy (NCBI): domain Eukaryota; kingdom Metazoa; phylum Chordata; class Aves; order Passeriformes; family Sittidae; genus Sitta; species Sitta europaea. The sequence goes on from VXBS01002839.1 coordinate 180,887, forward strand.
TGTAATAAGCCTGTAATTTCATTGCAGTGGCATTCCTGAGCTCATGCTGGATGCATTTTTAAGCCCTCTTTAATGTGAGAAGTGAACAGAGCTGGATTGGACATTAGGTTGGATCACAGCCTTCTCTTGCCCACCTAATTTTAAACAGCTTTCTCAACCACTGCCCTGCTCTGGTCGTGTTCCTCATGCCCTTGCTGCTGCCACAGTGCACCAGCATTGTCTCTCATGCAGCCCTGGTGCATTTTTACCCAGGGAGTTTTGTCTGTGTGTAGATGTGCCTCTCTCCATTTCAAAGGGATTTACCTGGCAGTCTGTTCTCAGTCCTTGGAGTAACTGAGATTTAGCAGAAGCTCTGTGCACTTTGGTAATGCTGAGTTTTGATTTCTCTTGGAAGAGCTGGCAGCTGTTGGGATGTTGGTTAGGATTTTCAGGGCACTAAGAAAATACAAACCACTGAAAACGAAATGATGCTGAATTTACTTGCACAACCTTTTTGTAAAAGAGAGAGGCAGATAAAAGAGGGGGCATAGAGGGTGTAACAAGGCTGTTTTTTAAGGAAAGATTGCAAGAGGTGTCAGCTGTTAGCCTAAGAAGAGGCTGAGTGAAGATATGATAGCACTTCTTGCATGCATGAATTAAAAGATTGATGCAAAGAGGTGTAACCAGTGTGTCTGTGGGGAAATAATTTCCAGCTCCACTGCTGCTAGAGAGGGCTTAAAGCAAAGGAGCTGCCAGCTGGGCACAGGGAAACCCTTCTAGGGTAGAGAAACCTCGAGGGAATTGCTTGAGAGTGTTGGAAAACTGGTGGTGGCAATCCTGTGAACTTCTGCTAAGAATGGTTTAGATGCTCTTAACCCTGTGGCAGGAAAAAGGAATTAAATGATCTCCTGAATTGCCCTATTTTCTGTTCTAGGCAGAGAGTAAACTTCTGAGGCAGTGCTGATGTGTTTAATAATATGCTCTAGCTCCTTTTGTTCTTCCTAATAACCAAAAAAATGCAAAATGTGCGTTGTTTTTCAGACATCTCTTCTAAACACAACTATTCCTTTCCTTCAAAGTCAGGGGAGAAGAATTCTTTCATCAGAATCTTCCCTCATGAAATGGTTGTTTCTCTTGGCAGCTTTTCTTTTGCAGTGATTCACTGATTCCCTTCAAGAAAAGACAGCTAGATAAAACTACGAGGATAACCAAGGCAGTGTGGGGAGGAACAGAGTGAGAGCTAAAATGTCATGGAAAAGTAAAATCTGACATAATGAGCTCAAGCACTCCCCTGGTGCCCTTGATCACAACGTTACAGCACCTTTCCTCTGAGTGCTGCTCTCTTTGGGTCCTGCATGGCTGCATCTTCTGCAAGGCAAAGCAATATTCTGCACAGCATCCTTATTCATGAGAAAGCAAAAATCATGAGTTGGCAGCATTTCCTCTGCTCCAGGTGTCATGGTTTAACACCAGCCTGTGACTTAAGTGCTGTGCAGCTGCTTGCATGATAGGAAAAATAATAATAATAAAGAGTGAGGGAGGGGGATAAGGACAAGATGTGGGGAAAAAAAGCCTCTAAAAATGTGATTCCTCAGCCATTCTTTAGTCTGCTTTCTGCAGAGATATTTGTGATTGCCAGCAGAAGGGTGGAGGTGGTGTGAGGGTGCAAATCTTAAAGGAGGAGGAAAAGGATGGGCATCATCCTTCCCTCCACAGTGACCACAAATAAGCTTAGAATGGTGCATTAAAAATGAAAACAACCCTACTGATTGCTGATTTTTCTGAACCAGAAGGAAAACATAATCACACAGCCTCCAGGCCCTCAAATTCTACTCACAAAACAAAAAGAGGGACTACAACTAAATCTTCCTTTCCTCTGCCCTTTAGATGTAATGCTCTCACTTTAAAATGCCATCAGTCTATGATAAATATCAATAATAAACGATAATTTATTTATCTGGATCACTGCTAATTACCATGTTTCTGCCCTCTCTGTTCTGTGGCCTGACTCCAGGGGATGCTGTGCATGATTTGGGCTTTTCCTTGTGCCATACCACCTGTGGTCCTGCACATCTCCTCCAGGGGCTGAGTGGATCTCTGGTAGCTCAGAGATGTCACCGTGGTGCTGCATGAAATCCCATGGCTTTAGCCAGACAGCAGCATGTAAAAAACCCCAAAATAACCAATGAGTGAACAGTTATTTGTATTTCTGACCTCCAAAAAATGGTCTTAGTCAATGAGATGATCACTGAAGTGATGTAATTATTGTTTATTAAGTTATAAAATTGGAGTTTAAATTATAAGTTATAAAATTATAATTATAAAATTAAGTTATAAAGTTTCCCCCAGTGTAACAAATATATACCCAGATATATGTATGTATTCATTCACACAGATTCTGTCACTGCTGGCTCTTGGTGTGCACCTCTCCCTGTCTAGTGCCCCCCTCTGACCCTCCCAGCTGACACTCAATAAAATACAAGCATTGCATGATTTGGATTTAAATGCCAGTTTCATTTTTGTCCATTCTCAGATATAATTGAATACATTTTCCCCTCCCTGAAAAGCTTCTAGATTTGTACCTAGAGTGCTGTTTAAGAAATCATCAGTGAGGCTGAACTCAGTCACTGACAGGATTGTACTTTCCAAGGCATGCCCCTGATTTCCAGACTGAGTTTCTCTTCCACAACTGATAAAAGCTTTTTTCCATCATTCTCACTGCCTGCTCAAATTGCATGCTACTAAAGTGAGATGTTTTACAGGCATCCCCTACATTATAACTCTCTTTAAGCTACTTTAGCCCTGAGAGAAGTAAAATTAACTTTGCCATAAGCCTGTAGTGATCACATTAATTATATTTATCTCATTAATTATTTATTAATTGGAATGCATATTAACCATGATATTCATTTTGTCTGGATCAACACCACACTCACAAGCTTGTGATTCCCTGGATTATCTCATTTACTTCTAAAAATGTTCTTGCATTTCTTCAGGTCCTCTGAAAGTTGCCATTGTTTTCCAACAAACTGAAAATATAGATGATATATATGTCCCCCAGCCAGCTCTGCTGAAATAACTAAGCACAAATTACACAGAATTGCAAATATCAAATTACAAACCTTAGTATCAACTCATTAATGTCATCCAGAATTATTCTTGATATGGAAATATTTAATAGTCTCAGCTGTACCAAACATCCTTGTCATCCCAGATACACAACAGGAGTGCTTATTGATCTCTATTTAATTAACTGCTATGAAGGCCAAGGTTTCCCTTAGTAATGGATCACTACCAGGATTCCTGCAGCTTTGGTTTACTCAGGAAAATATCAAATCCTTTTTATTCCTGTCAATATTGGCAAGAGTTTGTTCTTTGTAGTTGTTTTTCATTATTAAATGCCTACATTATCAACCTCTGGCTTATATTCATTATTTTTTTAAAAATCCAATTCCAACTTTAAGTCTGCTTAGTTTTCTAATTAATATATTCCTTCTGAAAAAAAAAACAGTTTTTTCAAACAGTATTCATGAGAAATATTTTTACTTAGCCTTTGTAGTTTATTGCACTTTTATTTTCTTTTACAGTGTTAATATTTCAAACTGTTTTCCTCTGGAGGGACTGGTTTATTTTAAAACTGGAAATACAGTGTGGGTTAATCAATCTTGCAGCAAACAGTGCGAGCTGGTTTGATTTCTTGTACAGAAGTTACACTGATTTTTGGGCTTGTGATCTACATGCTAAGTTGCTCTTGGTGGATGTGGTTGTGCCACACAGAGCATTTTGTGTTGGTGAGAAATCCTTTGCCTCTCCACACTTTGTAGGTGGAGCTGTGTCTCCCCTCCCGTCTGTTACTCAGAATTCAGAGTTCATTTTCACCCCCTCCCCCTTTTGTTACGTGCAGGTGCAATTGTTTGGGGATTTTCCTTTGATTCAGTAGGTTGTAGCAGACACCAGCTAGTAAACCACGTAGTATTTATAGGATACAGCATTTATTTCACAAGCATTTGGCAAAATGTGTCTCTTGAGGTGTCAGGAGCAGTGTAAATTTTACAGAAAATTCTATTTCCCTTTCTTTTCTCCCCAAGCTGCTCTACTGTAAACACCTTAGGACAATTTTAGCAGTGCTGGGGTTGGACTCCCCACACCAGCTTGCTGCAGCAGCCCCTGGCCATCCTGTCTGTGCCCAAGCACACAGAGTGTCTGTGTTAAAAGCCAGAAATTCCCCTTTTTTGTGCCCTGATGTCACTGAGGGTCCAGGATGCTGCAAACCCCCAAGACCCAGTGTTAGTTGGATTTGTCAGTGGTGGCAGTGATGCCTTGAGGATACCTGGAACAGGCTGGACAGTGTCAGAGGAATAAAGTAGGGATTTATAAAAAAAACCTTCAAAGGGTACACCCTGGGCAGTACAAGAGCCTGGCCATGGCTCCAGCCAAGATGGACTCAGAGTCAGGAGTTTTCACACTTTTGGTCCATTTGCACATTGGGGTAAATTGTCCAATTACAGCTCCAGGTGATGCAGTCCCATCCTCCCAGCAGTTCTCTGCTCTTTGCACTTTTTGGGCCCAAAGCTGCAGCAGAGTCCTGGTTCTGGGCTGGAAAAGGATTGTTCTGTGCCCTTGGTTCTGGTTCTGGAAAGGATTGTTCTGTGTCCTTGGTTCTGGGCTGGACCAGGATTGTTCTGTGCCCTTGGCTCTGGAAAAGGATTGTTCTGTGCCCTTGGTTCTAGACCAGGATTGTTCTGTGCCCTTGGTTCTGGTTCTGGAAAGGATTGTTCTGTGCCCTTGGTTCTGGAAAGGATTGTTCTGTGCCCTTGGTTCTGGACCAGGATTGTTCTGTGCCCTTAGTTCTGGGCTGGAAAAGGATTGTTCTGTCTGACTAAACTGTGAAGAGAACTTGCTAACACTTTGTATGAAGTTCAGAGTTACATCCTAGTGCAATACAGAACCTGGAAAAGTATGAAAGCTCAAACTGCCAGCAGCAGCAGCAGGGCTGGGGAGCAGCAGCCCCTGCTCACCTTGGGGCAGCCCCTGCTGCAGCTGCTGCTGCTCTTCAACCAGCAATAGAGGAGTTTGGAGTCACCCTGTCTGGGAAACACCAAGGAGAGCCTTTGTAGGAGGGCTGCCAGTCAGATCAAACCACATCACTTCCCACTCCCTGTCCTAGGAAAACAACAAATAATAATCCCATGAAAGGCTCTGATTCTAATGAAAAGATGTTTTTTGAAGTGTTTCCAACCAGCTCAGTTGCTTGACCCACTTTCTGAGCGACTGCACCCTCTAATGGGGTAAAACAGATTGACTTTCAAAGCAGCCAATTTATTTTCCTGTTGTTTATTCCTTTCTAGCCCTTACATACATTGTATAATACAATAACCTGTTCTCGTGACAGTAAAACCAGCACAGTTCTGCTGGATGTAGATTACAGGGGACAGATGAATATTCATTAAAGACTTCATATGATTCATCTCTACTCTGGGTTAATGAAAAGTATGTAAACAGTTTTACATATCCATGGTGAAATGAGAAAGGAATTTTAATCATAGAAAGGAAAATTTACTTCACTTCTAAGCCCAGAAAAAAGTATGATTTTTTTCCCCTACTGTGCAAAGCCATCTCATTTGCCCAAAGCTTTGTGGGGAAGTGAACATTTGAACAATGAAAGGAGGTGAAAACACTTAATCATGATGTTGCACCTTGTCCAACAGGTAATTCTCTAATGGACCAATGAAAGCCAACGATGACAAGTTGTGGTCGACAGTCCTTGAATGTGCTGATGGTTCTGCTCTCATTACTCCTGTCAGCAGGTAACTTTTGTAATTTATCTTTTACTGATGTTTGTCACAGTGAAAAAATAATTGCAATTTAATACTGGGTTCCCACAAAAAAAAAAAAAAAANCAATCCCCATCAACCACATCAAACCCCTGAAAAAAAAAAAAAACAAAAAAACCCCCAAAAAAAGACCAAAGGGTTGTTAATTGCATAATAAATAAGTAATAAAGTCATTGATTGGCTTGGGCTGGAAGGGACATTCAAGATCATCTAGTTCCAATACAAATGAAGCCTCTTTGTATTTAAGAGCTGGAAACTGGAATTTGAAATGGAATTGAAACTCACTTTAAGAACAAAGCAGATTGAAATGTTGAAAGAGTAGCTTTATTTCTTTGGATATGCTATTTTTTCAGCTCACCTAAAAGAAAAGAATAATCTCTATACCACCATAAAACACATCCATTTTGCTAAATAACCACCCACTGGAAGCAGAGCGAGTCAGGTCCCTGTGTGTGGGTTTGTGTATGCACACCAGAGAATTTAAAGCACCTGAAGGATTTATTTGTTCTATTTGCAAATTCAGAGTTTGCAAGTTCAGATTTGTTATACTGTTTGTAAGACTTTTTCTGATAGAATATTCCTTATCAAAGATTGACCTTTAGAGAATGAGCAGAGAAAGCAGGAACAGTAAACCAAGTGCCATCAAACTTTGATTGAAGTTTCTACATAGACTTTTAGTCATCCCAGGAGAATCAAACATGGACACTGTTGTGTATTATGGATATCCCTATGTTTAGAACAGCAATATGAAAACATTTCCCTAAACACTTTTGTGCCTCTTAATGTGGAGTGCATTTCTTCCCTTCCCTTAAACCAAACAATGGCAACACAGAAGCAACAAAACTCAAAACACAGCAGAAGTTTGAACATTGCTACCTCGAAATACTAAACGTTAAAACACTGGAAGCTCTGAACTACTAATGCTTTTAAGAAATCAACCAACAACTGTTCAGCCTTGAGAAATGAGGGTTGCTAACATGCAGGTGCCAGGAGTGACAGAGCCAATGTTGGTTTTTTTTCCAGTGCTGTCCGCGCATTTTCGGGTCTGCGAGCCGTACACGGACTACAAGGGTCGCTACCACTTCGGATTTCACTGCCCTCGTCTTTCTGACAACAAATCTTACATCTTTTGCTGTCACCATAACAACACAGTGTTTAAATATTGCTGCAATGAGACAGAATTTCAGACTGTTATGCAGATGAACTTAACAGGGAGCGCAGATGGATATATGCATAAGTAAGTAAATGAGTTTTAAAGTACTCTTCACCAAACTCTTCCTGGTCTTAATAACAGAGTCTGAGGTGCACTTAATGATGGAAGCAATTAGAATAATTGCATATACAGAAAACCATTACTAAAAGGGTTTTTTTGTTGTTACAGAGCTCCTAAAAGAAAGAATATTTCAGCTTTGCTTTCTTTGCTTTGACGTGGGCTGTAAACATTGCAAGGAGAGTAAAAGTTGCATATAAATGTGACAAATAAAAAGTTACGTATAAAAGTTAGAAAAAAAGCCTTTTCCCTGACCCTAATTTGATCTAAACTCTGTTTAAATGTGTATCAGTAAGAATAAACCCCACAGCTGTTGGTAGGTGAGAGAGGGAGCGAGCTGACATTTTCCACATCAACCCAAATGCCCTATTTGGAAACCCTGATGTTTTTGAATCTTTCTCTCTTGTAACAAATCACTAGCCTTGGGGAACAGAATGTATTTGCTTTTGTACCAACATTGTGTGGTCTCCTTGCCCGTTACCTGGGATACTTCCATGTTCTGCTGAGGGCTGGCCCCCAAAATAAATGTCAGTAAGTTTTTTTTATTTATAAAGAAGTAGGAAGTAACAAGTAGATATTTGTTACTGAGTTACAGTAACAAAATCTTCCCTTGTGGTCGGTTTCCTATTTAGTGCTGACATTCTGGCCACACTAATCTGGGGTGATTTCCCTTGGTGTAATCCCCAAGATGGGATTCTGATCAGTCTGCTTTCCCTGCCATTTTATTCTGGTATTCAGCCCCCCAGGATGAGGAAGGGGCAGATTATGGGATTGCAGTGTATGGATTTCTGTTTACAGCAGGATTTTGGTGTTTTCTGTGGTCAGTTGGTGTGCTGTGCTCATCCCTGTGGGAGCAGGTGCAGGGCTGTTAGGAGATGCTGGTGCTGGAATACTGATGCTGGCTGCTCTAACTCCCTGTGTGCAGCTGTGCTCAGCCCGTGGAGTCAGCAAAGCATTGACAACAACCCCTCACACAGACCTGCCCAGAGGAATTTCAGTCCTGCACAGACATAGAAGTTGCATTCTCTAAACTTATTGGTTGTCAAAGTGATAATCACCTGCAAGGACAGACAAAAATAGACCCTACCCATATATCTTTAAATCAATGTGGATCTTTACTGTTGTATTACTTTATCCTTCATGTGAAACTTCCTTGCCTTGGCTTTGCAGTGCATCTGGATCATGAGAACAGAACACTGGGAAGGCACTGTAGCACCAAGCCCATTAAAGTCCATCCACTTTCTCCACTTTTACTGCAGCCCAGACAATCCAGCAACTTTCACCCTGGGCTCCCCAAATCTGGCACCATAAATATTTCCAGGCAGCCTGGTAGAGTTTGTAGCCCCAGTGCTTGCACACAATGTGTGCTCCACACATGCTAAAAAGACAAGGTGTGTCCTGGGGTGGCCCTGCATGGCACAGAGGTCCTCACAGGACTCTCAGAGCAGAAGGGCTCCAGAGCCAGAATCTGCTGCACACTCACAGTGGTAAAATGAGCCTCAAGGATGGGCTCACGAGGCTGTTGCCCCCACACTTTTCCAGGTCTTTGTCCTGCACAGAGAAAATGTGTTTTGTTTCTGCTGTTCTGTAACCCCTGCCCCAGCAGTGCTGTCTCTCAGAGGTTTGGGTGTCTCCCTCAAAGGCAGTTCAGACAAGCACAAAGCCAGCTCTTCACTGTCAGCAGCCACTCCAGTCATGGCCAGAGCTTTCCCAGGTAAGGCTCCTCTGCCTTCCTTTCACCAGCAGCCTGGGATGTGGAGGGCTGCCAGCCCCTTTCCAAGGCAGAGGAACAGCTCCAGGCTGATTGCAAAATTAGCCCTGGGACACAGAGCATTTCTCTGCCTCCAGTGCTGTCTGCCAGCTCACATCTGCACACACCCCCAGAGAAATAAATCCAGGGGTCTTCCTATCACAGGGCTGGTGTGTGTGCCAGCAGTTGGCCAAAAAAGGAGTTTGCTATTCTGTGGACTACAGCATTCATTTTGATAAAAATATTTACAGCAGAAGGTATGGTGTTAGTTTTCATGTAGATCTGTTTTGTCAAAGTCACCTTATTCAGTTGTGATGGAGAAAGAGGCACCTGTGTGGGTTTTGTTGGTAACATTTGTGGTTGAGAAGCACCATAAATTTTTTTTGTTTTCCACCCAGCCCAGGATTTCCCAGGGACATGAGCTTTTGCCAAGGTGTGACCTCCTACTGGGTGCAGCAAAAAGCTCTGGAGGTGTAGCACAGAGAGGTGCAGGAATGGAACTGGTGTTGCCTTTTTACTGTGATGCACAGAGGGAACACAGCAACACACACAGCAGGGTTCAGGCAGAGAAGAAGAAAAGGAAGTCTCCAGTTTATTGTTGACCTCGTATCTCTCAGTTTCTGGACAGTGAGCAGAGATTGGACAGAGCAGTTCCCACCTCTCCATCCCCACTGGGCACTGGAGAAGTCCATCAGGTGATATCTTTTACAAAGGAATGCAAACATGATCCTTGTTTATCTTACAGTTCATGAGCACTGACTCCATAAATCACAAGGCTGCTTTTCAGGGACAGCATTGCCTTGTTCCTCAAACCTCACTGCTGATAAATCTCTCAGGACCAGGGACATGAAGAGAAACTCCTTCCTGTGTAAAACTCCACCCATGGAGTGAGACAGGGGAGAGATCTGACCCTGAGCTCAGTGACATTGGTAGAAAACTTCCTGGTGTTTTTAGAAGGAGCAGAAAGAAGTGAACTCTGTGCCAACATTAAAAACATTGCAAAAAGCTTCTTACTTCATACTCTGACTTTATTTCTTGTACATGATAATTTGGATTCCAGTGCATCCAGGACTCAGTTTACAGTTACAAAGTCAGCTCTTTGTTTAGATCTAATTTCACACACCACTGAAAAAAAATCTGTTGAAAACTATTGGACTGTGGCAGGGGAGAATAATTTAAGATATGGGAATAGCAATGAACTGGAAAAAAAAATGGATTATAGTTTTTAGGGAAGAGTGATTCAATATTATTGTTTGGTTTATTTCAATATTATTATTCAGTTTATTTTTCCCCTTAGCCATTCCTGTGATCACCAAAACAAATTTCTTGTTTTATAATGCAGTTGAGGGGAAAAGTTAATGAAGTGACTTGTGACTTCTTTGATATGGCACAGCTCAAAAGGCACATTTGTCTTCACCAGTCCCACAGGGCAACCACAGCCACATTTATTTACATTTTTCCATTAATGTAACACAATATTTATATGTTTTTATAGGAGCAAATTATAGGAGTATTTTATCTTTAACCATGCAGATTAATCAGTCTATAATACTTTTGAATGTGAATAATTCATTTAGTATTAAATCTAGAAACACAAATGATGTCTAACAGACAGGGAAAGCTCTGTAATCCAAAATATTTTCCCTTAGAACTGTCTAAAAATTGTTTAATTATTCCTAAAAATGGCATCAGCTCGAATCTAATTTGTCAGGTTTTCTGTTGTGCATGTTTTGGTGGATTATCAGCAGTCCTGCTGTGGTAGGGGTCCCTAATCTGATACTGCAGCAATGTTCTGCAGTGTATCCGTGTTTTTCCTTACCTCTTATCCACTTTGTCAGAGTGGAGTGGCTTTTGCACCCCTCCTTCCACATTCCACATTCTTCCATGTGAGAACCAACAGCACCATCTTTCTCCAGGTGCTGACTGTCCCCTGCAGAAATGCTGAAATAACCCTCAGAGAGCCATCTTTACAAGAAAGGAAAATTAAAAAAAAAAAAAAAAATCATCAATCCCACCACCAACTGTTGCAAAAAAATGTAATTTGGCAGGGAAGAGCTCTCAGGTATGAGATTCTGGAAAACTCAGGATTGGACAATGGTCTGGAGATAACTGTAAAAGAAAAATACAGGGGGGAAAAATCTCATTTAGAGTGTAGATGTAAAGTCTGCACTGGTTTCTTCAGTACCAGGGGTGTAATTTTGCATTTCCTAGGGGCAGCACTTATTGTTGCTGCTCCAAGGAACTGCCCCTTCCAAGAAGAACAGGGGAATTTCTGTGACCATCTGCCCACATTTAAACTCTGCAGCTGTAGCATTCAGCCTGCAATTGTTTAGATTTGTTGGGTTTTTCCAAACCTAAATTCTTAAATGAGTTATTTTTTGTTTATGTGCTGAGCACAAAACCCAAGCAAATCTACTAAAAAGATGCAGGCTGGTGATGGGCAGCTTGTTATCTGTCTCCAAAGTGAAGGGATGAGGTGGATGCAGCTTGCTGCACCCTGGAATGGAACAAACCCTGGAATTTCCATCTCAGCAAATTTGAAATCTGTTCACACTTTAGTTTTAGTAAAAAATTGAACCTCTGCCCAAAAGAACAGGGAAACCAGATTGCAAGGATAAACTTTGACAATTAAATCATTCAGGTCAGTGAAATGGGAGCAAGTCCTAGAAGATTTTGGATCCTGAGTTCTCTTCTGTGTCTCTGGCCTTACTGCTATTCTGTGTAAATAAGATTGTTTATTTTCTGATGAGGACATCTTGATCTGCAGGGTGTTTTTAATTAGTAATCATGAGAAAAAATAACATTTTCTGCCACCTTAACAGAAAATATCAACGTATGGAATATCCTTCTGCATACTAAACACACTACTTACTATTTTTGCTTGTGATTTTTCACGAGGCCTTTTTGAGAGTGCTGTTGTCCTATTGTCACTTAATTAACATAAAGCAGCCTTTCATTTTTGGTACTTGTGAGAAACAGATGTTTTTTAGGAGGAGCAGATGAATAACTTACATATTGGCATGATTAAATAAGTGCTGCTTTAAATTGGAACACTCAAAATAGCTCCAATTTTCACTAATCAAAATTTTGGTGGATGAAATTAAATACCTAAAATACAAATTCTTTTGAATTAACTATGAGGATTTTTTTTTTTTGCCTCTCACATTGTTGCCTAAACAAATATGATTTCTTAGTGTGGGTCAAATACAGCTCACCTGTATGCAAAATGCTATTAATGATGAGCAAGAATTGGATTTGTCCAAGTGCATTCCTTCCTGACTTTTCCAGCCTTTGTTTGCCTTTTATTTATATTAACAGAAAATAGAAGAATAATAGAAGAATTCAGCCCCAAGGGCCTGAACTGCAGATTTTAGTGCTTCACTAAGGTCTCCCCTCTGTTGGGTGAAGTTAGGCTGTGTGTGAAACTTTAGCAGAGCAAAGACTCTGGAGTTCAGGGTTTTCAGAACATTAAGTTTTGCCTACTTCCAGTTCCCCAGAAATTTTCTGATTTCTTTCTTTCTTCTTTTTTTTTTCTTTTTTTTTTTTTTTTTAAATTTTAATTCTAGGCTTGTGTAGTCCTAAAGTAACACAGGAAGGGAGCCATTAACAGCTTGGACCTTCCTCTTGTTACTTAGTTATTTGAAATGAGACCTCATTTAATCTAAGGGCATTGCAGCTGTGTAGTGGAAAAATCATTCCCTGAAGGGAGGAATCAGTCTCTTGAAGTGCTGGCAGACAGCAACACAGAAAGTAATTTTCTGATTTCTTGTTTCAAATCCTGATTTTTTTAAAGTATAAAATGGAAGAGTCATACAATAGTTTAACTAGAAATGAAAGTTCAAAGCAGAGACTTGAAGTCTTTTGATCCAGAAAGGCTGGGGGGACATGTTTGTAAAATACCAAAATATCCTTCTGGCTTGCATGTATAATATCTCTTCTCATGCTTTTTTCCTTCTTGCAGCCCTTCCATTTTGATCAATGTCCTGATAAAATGAGATTTCCTCCAAGTGTCTCTGACTGGCTGTGAAAGGAGAGCCAGGGTTGAGTGTGTGTGCAGTTTTGAGTCCAGCTCCATGAAGGTGTGGCTGCCCACCTGTGACTTTGACACAATTTTTCTCTGAGACTGCCTTCCTAATGACATTTTTTACTAACATCCCTTCAGCTTTCTCTTGGTTTTACAGTCTCCAGTACATGTACTTCCACATTAGTTTATGGATCAGCCTTTTTTTTTGCTTTCTACCTAACAATCTCATTTTTATATATTTCTTTCCAGCTCAGTTCTGATCTCATCCTCCCCACTCACACAGTTTCCAATCCAAACTGCATTTACACCTGACAGTCATTTTTCTTTTAATAATACTTCATCTCCAGCAGGGCATTAGCACTTCTTCCCCTTTCTGATCTCCAAATTTTTGACCCCTTACTCTTTTTCCTTCTGTTTTTTCCCCCCTTTCTTTTAATATCTTTAGTCATCTGTCACAGCTTTACAGCTCCCTGAACCATATCATTTCCATGGCCTTTATCTATATGTACACATTATAACTACACCAACATACACATCTCAGTGTAATCCATGTTTGCCTTCCTGTGAAGTGCATTGCCTGACATGATTTTACCAGTGTTCTCTCCTAAAATTTATTACCAGCCAAATTAAGAGGTCTTTAGCATCTGCTCTGGAAGATGCACAGATGAGAAGGACAAAAATCTTTGACAGGGAGGTGGCCTTAGTTTCTAAAAAATCATACTTAAAGCAGTATTCCTACTGAAAAAATAGCTCATTTTTAAAGACACCTGCCTCAGAACAATATTTTATTTCATCCATCTGTGTGTAATTAATGAAACAAAGGGCCCTGATGAACCAACACAGTGACCACTGCTGAGAAATCCCTTTCTCTGTTGTCCCTCTCCTTCCTTCCGCAGCAACTACAGCGCGCTGTTGGGAGTGTGGATCTATGGCTTTTTTGTGGTGATCTTACTGATCCTGGACCTTTTGTATTACTCTTCAATGAACTATGACATTTGCAAGTTCTACCTGGCCCGCTGGGGGATCCAGGGGAAGTGGATGACAGCGGGGCAGAGGCGCTGGATTAACCCTGCTCAGGACCAGCCCCAGGCAGAGCCCCAGCCTCGGACAGCACAGACAGTTCACACTTTAAAAGGAGATGCTTTAAGCCCACCCCTGGTGTCTTTTCAGAGTACATCTGCCTGGTGAGTAAGTTAAACCGTACTGAGATACATTCTTTTGCTGTTTTGGCGTGTGAACCATCACCTTTTGTGTTTGGAAGTGAATTCAGGCTGAGCAGCATTCTTTCTGGCACAAAATTATTTATATCATGATCTGTCTTATCGGATTACTGCTCAGGAGTAATGTCTTACTCTGGAATATATTAAGTCGTCTTTTAATCCTTTTCTTGGAGAAACAGGTGCTGCCATCTTTCAGTGCTGAACAGTTTTACTACTGTGTCATGCAAATAAACTATAAATCGGCATCAAGCAATAAAAATAATTCTAATCTGGTCTCATAGACTAATTGCTATGTGGATCTTGCTCTGGTTTTTAAAAGACTGTATAAATAGCAGCACTGGAATAGCTTCAACGTGAGATGTCACAATTTCTCTCTAATTGTGGCATGAGACACAGAAACAACATAAAATCCAGGTTAGTTTTTTATATGCACAGCCAGAAAAGGTTTGCTTGATCTCATTTGACAGAGTGACACAAGTAGGCTACTGTAAGGTTAAATGCTCTGTAACCAAGACAAAAACCTCCAAAAAAACCCCTCAGACCAAAAGGGAGACAGATCTATGGGAGCAAGCTGAACTTGCAGTATAAATAGAAAAAATTAAACACAGACAGCCAAGGGACAAAATGACATCAAATTATTTTGGTCTGGTTTTGCAAAGAAAACTAGAGAGCTGAGTAAAACATTTCTCTGAAAAAGGTGTCAAGAAAGGCAGGGACTTTTTCCTTGGCAAGGCAGCACTAGGATTTGGAAGGATGCAGAGAGAGTACTGAGTGTATTTTAGAAGAGTTTCAGAAGGGTGAGCGTTGAGTTTTGGCAAAATAAAGTGATCTGAGAATGTGCAGGGTGCAAAAGATGACAGCAGCTCCTGGAGCCCTGGGGCACATGAAGCCTCAGCACTGATGCCAGTCTGAAACCTTTGGGCATGGCTGTCGTGCAGAGGGGATGATAACGGGGATGGTCCTTGGATTTCCTCATTTGCACCTCAAAATTAAGTGTAAATCTAGAGCAAATAGTGCTGGAGATCTGTTGCAATAAGGAAAGAAGCGATGTAATCAGTGACAGAGGGGGCTGCTTGGCACAGGGGCCAGTACAGGAGGGATCCAGTGCAGATCAGACTGATGGAGCATTCCAGCAGTGCTTGCTCAAACAGAAAAGTCTGAGGCTGCTACTTAAGAGAGAGAGAACTGCTTGTGCTTTGTTGTGAGCACTCTTCTTTTCACTTCCTCTTTCCTTTTTCCATACTGTATTTCTTCCAGCTCTTTTGCGCATTGATTTCCCAGTCTCGGATTAAATTTGTTAAAATTAACTTTAATTTAAATTTAAAGTTAATTTAATTTAAAATTTGTTAAATCCAGTTAAAATTGCCATGTATGTCAAGAACTACATTTGTAGTCCACTAACAGTATCCTGGTTTAATATCTGTGTGTGCATCTACAAAAATAACTGCATCTGCAGATTGCTGTACAGTTAGTCTGCTTTAACACTATAGATTGAAACCATTCAGTGCTGTTGAAGGCTTGGCTGCTGGTCACCTCTCATGACTGACTCCCCTTGTTCTGTTTTTTGCTTTTCCTGAAGTGTTAAGCGGGCAATGTGTGTTAGGATCAGGTGAGCACATCCCCTATGCTCCTTGTCCTGTGCTGGCAGGAGATGAGCATTGATAAACCACTCCAGTGACACTCCCTTCTTCCCCAGTGAGCTGTCTGTGCTCCCCTCAGCTCCCATAAAATTGTTCCTTGTCTTCCCCCAGTCCTTTCCTTGCTCAGTGGAAGAAATAAGTCGATGTTTCCCTGTCAAAACCTCGTTTATCCCCTGTATTTCAGCATGGAAAACACTACACCAGCCTCCATATTTTCATTCTTGTAACCTGCAGCTTTTCAAACTCGGAGCCTGTGAACCAAGAGCACAGATGATTCAGTCTGAGTTGGATACAGAAAAAATAGCAATAGGCACTGGTGATCACAGGCAAGATGTTTAGCATGCAAAAGAGGATTTTGAGTAAACAGCTCCCTCAGAAAATGACAGATTTGTGTACTACAGCGATTGCTAAAACAGTGGGGAGTGGGTTGCCTGGCTATTTATTTCTCTGTTAGATAATCTGCAGGTTATATAGATGAAAATATGATAATTTTGCCCTACAGAAATTAGGCTTAGTTTCAGAGTGATTTTCTGCTGCAGTCTATATTTGATGAATGACCTCAGTACCATCTTCTCAAAATGTAACCATACTATCAGTGAAGAAGTGAACACTTACTGGATTTATAATTTCCATCCCCATTTTTAAAATTACTGAGTCTATTAAAAGACCAGTTTTAAATTTTCTACCTGAATTCCCATTATTCTTGTATACAACACCTGCTTTGGTAACACACCAGGTTTCCAGTCTAAAAAAAAAAAAACAGTTTTCAGTTTCTGTTGCCATTTTAATGTGTTCTAAACTTATCCCAGTCTGTAGGGAAAACAAGCATTTTTTCTTAGCACCTCACAAACACACTATGTGTATATATATATATATATATATGCAGGTGATATCATACCATAAGAACAATTCCTGTGTACAGATGAGCATTTTGAAAATGCAGAATAAATCTTTTAATCCTGACAGGTATGAATATGCCCCCAGGCATAAAAAACTTAAGTAATGTTAAAAACATTTTCCAAAACATTTTCCAAGTTTTTGTGATGACAGATGTTGTTGAAATTGTTAACTTCCTGTACTACATTCATCTGAGCACAGCTAAAAATATGCCCATTCTAGAAGATGGGCATGTATGATGATAACAGGAAAGTGATTCTTGCAAATCCCTTGAGTACTGCAGGGAACTGACAGTGTAAGGAACTGTCCCAAGAAGGATGTCAGGATTAACCTATAGTTTGTAAAGCAGTTTTTGGATCTTCCTGGATTAAGAAAATGATGTTAACTGGGTTTTGTTTCAGCATTTTTTTTCCTTGCCCTAGTTTAAATGCTAGGATTTGAGTCTGTCAGAGGGAAAAATCAAAGTAATAGCGCAGAGTGGGAAGAACCATCCCTGTGATGGTTTAAACATTTTGTCACAGTGGCTCACTCTGTTGTTTACTGGAGACAAAGAGAGCCATGTATAGCCCTGATGTTCTCATAAGTGGGGAGGTCTGGAATCCACTGGGGAGCTGCTGGCAGGAGCACCATTAATCTCAGGAGCATCCAACCCCCTTTGCACTCATGCTGGCTGTAGTGTGTGGATTTTGCAGCCCGACTAATGCTGATTTCTTCCTCAGTCTGAAAAGCACCTGAGGCTGCCCAGGGGCTGAAGGTGGTGGTGGCTGCAGCCTGTGTCTGTGCTCACACAGCCGTGCCTGCTCTCCCGTGGGCTCCTGAGCCCAGCAGCCAGCCCTGCCACGCTCCCTGGCTCAGGGATCACCTGCAGCCCGCTCACCTGGGCGAGCTCTGCCAGCTGAGATGGAAGTGCAACCAGCAGCAGGCACATTGCTTCTGCTGCTCGGCGAATTTGCAACCTGGAGGCAGCAAAATGAAGTATTGCCACTTGGGGAATTGAGATCCTGACTGCAGCTCTCAACTGTGAGAGTATTGTTAATTCGTAGTAATTAAAATGGTGAGACTGAAGAGGAAGATCACATCAAGAAGTGTGGCAGAATTCCTCCAGGTCCTCGGTGGCTGTGCTGTGCTCTGGATGTGAGAGGGAGACCTGACCCCTCAGCCTGGTTCTGCTGCTGTCAAACCCTCCTCACCTCCATCAAGGATGCAAATCACAGGGAATAAATACTGCCTTGAAGTCCAGCGTTTGGCTCTGTGTTCCCTGCCTTCCTGCCCAGCAGCAGGCACTGTCTGTGATCACTCTCATGCTCTGTGACTCTGGGTTTCAGCCCTGCTGCTCTCTAGAATCGGGTCAGGGTTAGCCCCTGCTGCCTCCTTCACACAGCTGGAATGCATTAGGCAAAGGCAAGTCTATTTTACTTTCCCTTGTTAAAAGCTGGAATCTGCTTTTGCTGTGAATTCCTCTGGGCCGCTTTGTCTTTGGGACAACAAATAGAACAGTGTCTAACCTGCTGTATTCACCTGCTCCTTGACACCTCTTCAGACGACTACCAGAGAGAATAAAGCCTGGAAAAATACTGCCAGAGCTTAGGAGCCAGCAGGTAACTGAGCATGTCCACAGCCAGCTGTACAAAAACCACATAAATATTTTGCTGGTGGCTAAAAAGACCATGTGAAAGGATTTGCTTGCATTTACCAGCTTCAAGCAAACCTTTCTTTTCAAGGGACTGTGCAGTTCAAGCAGTTTAACTTAAATATGCTAATGAATTGTGAGAAAATAGTAATTAGGCCAAAAGTGAGTGGTTGAAAGGTTATCTGAGTGCTATTGCTGAGTGAACACTTCATGGTGAGAAATTAAATCCAGTAAAATTACTAGAAACCAGATCTGAACATCTTCCATATTTAAGTTTTCTCATCTATCCAGGATAGAATTTTTTGCAGTGAGATCATTACCTCATCTCCATGATACAGATAAGCAATGACACTGCTGAGGTAGCTGATAGCAGCATAAAATGTATGTGAAATCACAACACTCCAATTAAACCCACAATTTCACTGCAAAATGTCACAACACTCTAGCATCACACAGGGAGGAGTTTGAAATCCCAAACTGTATCAACCAATTCCATCTCTGTCACAGCAGAAACCAGTAAACTTTAAAAGACTCCACCAATATTTTGGTAGTTACAGAATTCCTGCCAGTGGCATCCTCTTAGGTGCCAGATGCTCAACAGGAATGTTTTACACATTTTAAATATGCACAGAAAAATAAAATAACCCCCTCACTTGGGTTCTGAAGTACAACAGAGAAACTTTAGCATCAGCCAAGGATATTTCCAGGGGTAGAAAGAATAAAAGGGGAGGTGTTGAGGAGCTGGAGTTAATAAACTGAACAGACAAGCCTTACTTTATGCAAAGTGGCAACAGAATTTTTAAGTAGGAGATTTAGAGTAATCCATTATTCTGAAGTGAAAGAAAGCATTTTTCAAAAATAAAAAATAAAAATATAGAGACAGGATATTGCCCATCTTCAGTAGTTTATGTGCCAGAAAACAACTTAAAACACCTGCAGAACAACTCTTTGTGTACACTTGGTGCTTTCAACAGAAGTGGGAAGGAAGAAGAAAAACCAAGATAAGAGTCTCTGAAGTAAGATGCCATTGCTTTCACCTTGGAAAATGAACTCCCAATGCATATTTTGGATGTTAAAAAACAAATAACTCCCTGAACTCAAGGAGGAGCAAGCAGGTAATAGAGCTGAAGATCCTGTGCTGACCTATTTCTTATTCTCAGCTATTATTAAACAAAAGAAACCAGATGTCATAAATAATCCTTCTACAGGGTAACAGAAGAAGTTTAAAATAAGCTAAAATTTCTGTGTGAAATGATGGCATATTATGGGATACCAGGCATTAATGAAATCATCAGAAACTTTTGTGGTAATGCTGAAGGCAGGACTGTAAATGGTAACAATGTCAGACAATTATTTTCAGTGAGAGGTCAGGAATCTACTACATCATTACTTTTATCATCCCTGTCCCCTGATGAGATCATGATGAAAAACAACCACAGTAGTCATTTAATCAGAAAAGTGCTAAAACATGTCTGCCTGACCTTGGGTTTATAATGATGTTTCACTGATCAGTTCAAGAAAAGAACTTAAAAGAAAAGAAGCAGAAATTAGAGATAGACTTTCATTATTAGCAAGATATCAGATACATCTTGGCTGTTTAGGTCTCAAAAGCAAAATAGATCAAGGAGCATTGAAATCTGTGTTGTTATACTCTTCACTGAGACATGAGAGAATGCAGATGTCAATCAGCAAACAATTTTAAGGAACTTGAAAGGTTTTGTGGAAGTTACATGATCAACACTGTCATAAATTAATGTGCACAGACATCTACCATTCACTGCAGAAAAAAAAAGCCATACCTTTGAGGAGAGTTTGAAATCCACAGGGAAAGTTTCTCCAAAATTTGCAATGCTGAGGAGAAAAATCCAGCTTGAGGCATGAAATGGCAGGGATGTGACCTGTCACTGGAACACAGCTGGGAACACTGCTAGTGTCAGTGCCACGTCAGGTGACAACACGACCCCAAAACAGGGCAAGTGAGGCCTCAAAAAACTTGGAATTAGTTTAATCAGCACAACACTACACAGCCCACACAGGGCAGCAGCAGAGGAGTAATTGGATGGAACTTGGCACCCATCAGAATAGAGAGGAAGGTAAAAAAGATGTGTGAAAAGTGGTTATGAGTGGAAATAAGCTACCCCACTTCCTAGGGTTGTCTGTCTCCTGGTGTTTCTGTGTAGAGGGAGCCTTTGCTCAGTGGGAATCTCAGAGGTGGAATGGCTGGGGAGACAGAACTATTGACAGGAAATGTTCAAGAAAGGTGTCTGCACAGCAGAATGACTGTGGGGCTCAAATCTGGAGGGGAACAAGCTGCACCCACAGTTCCCCTTCCTGGAGAACTGGTGCTCAGGTTCATCAGGGAGGAGTTTGTGCACCAAGGAGTCGTTCTAGGCTCAGGAATTGTGTGTATTGAGGAGCTGCTCCCATCCCTGAGCTGCCTCCTGCCTGCTGGCAATCCTGGTGGCACATGGGAAAGGAGCTTCATCAGGAATTACAGTAAATTAATTAAACACTCATTAGCTGTATTCTGTGTTGATTAGTGATACAGATTTTAGTCACTCACACAGAGGAGGGAGGCAAAGTAATTTTCTATTGCATTCACAACCTTTGAAAAGTGGTGAGTCATGGGGAGCTGCTGAACCCAGCACCTGTTACCTGCTCCTCACCAAAAACATTCTGAAATTGTGACTGGAAGGCAGCCAGAGATCAGCTTTTCACTCACCAAAAACCTCCCAAACTTCTTTCATGCTGCTGAAGTTAACAGTAGCCAGAAGAACACCTGCCTGATTGGCATTTTTAAAAAAAATTACATGATGGACTGAGAGTTGACTCTAATTTTTTTTAAAATATTCACTGAAATCTCTCAGAGCATAACAAAAGTAGGCAACCCAATTAAAAAGAGCCCCAATGTTTGCATGAACACCTAAAAGAAGATAAAAAATGGGGATGCATTTTTGTGGGTGTATTAAAAATATTACCTTAATTGAGATGCTATTGAAGAAAAACAAAAAGAAGGTTGGGTCAACTTCAGGTTGACTCTTCCTTCCTTTTCCTTGGCCATACATACAGCAAAAGCAGAAATCCCTGAAGCAGTCCACCAATCATTCTTGGATGCAGGGGGCAGGTTTTGAAGGAGATAATAGAAAAAACCCCACCTTGTTAAACATTAGGTGCTGAGGAATAGTTCCTGTCTTCCTTTTCTGAGTCCTAATCTTCCAGTGTTCACTACACTAATAAATTCCACCTGTGAAGGCAATAGCTGCATCAGTCTTATTTTTTTCCCTTTATTCTTGTTAAATAAGTGCAGTCATGGTCTGGAATGTTTAAAAGATAGCAAAAATGAGCTAGGGGATTGTCTGGCTCTGCCTTTCTCAGAGGCTGTAGCTGGAGTCAGCACTGTTGTTACTGTGGGAGCCTGTGAGTCCTTGGGCTGTGGTCTGTTTGTCCACACACTGGGTGAGCCAGTCAGCTCCTGGAGCTGCCAGCTGACACAGGAAATGGAAAACTTGTCTGGGTGCTGAGGACACTTTTGGCAAGGCTACCATTGTTCTAATTCTTGTCAAATTTTGTAATGGTCTGGGTGACAGTGGAGCTCCCTCTCCAATCTCAGGCACTGCTGATGGAGAATAGCCCAGAAATATTTGAAATACCCAGTGATACAACAGGAACTCCCCCCCATCAGCTTCCCACACAACAGGATGGCTAAACAAGCAAACAGAATTCTGGAGAGCACGGAGAGGAGGTGCTGATTAGAAGTAGGGAACTGTTGTCTCACGAGTAGTGTGAGATTGCTCGAGGGGAACACCACCTTCCCTAGGGCCTGCAGCAGGAAAAAATCCTGGAGACAGATGGGAAAGTGTTCAGGAAGACCTGCAGAGCTTATCTGACTTCTGGAAAGTTTGTCAGACTAAGGAGCTTGAGAAGCTCAAGGCTAAAAGAACATTAAAAAGCAATTTGAGCTCTGTCTGTAAATTCTTCATGGCAAGGAGATTTCACATAGTAGAGGACTGTGCAAAGACAGAAAAATATCCAACACCAGGAATATCTAATTATACAACTCTTTACTGGTGATAAAGAGCAGGCTTAAACTCAGTCAATTTAACCATCTAAAAGTCCTGTAACTCCTAGTTATCCTCACTAACACAGTGAAAGAGGCATTTCCAGGGGGTTATTCATTCCACCTATCTTAAGATGGATGAAATTGCTTAGAAGCCTGGCTTGATTAATTTTTTTGACATTATGCTGGAAGATGAGTTTACAGAAGTCGTTTATCCAGCTGAAATTTGCCAGTGGGACTCATCTCCTACAAACGTGCATTTCTTTTAAAGTTGGCAGTTGATCAAGGGAATGGCTTGAGATGCAGCAGAACTCCCATTACTTGGGATTTTAAAATTGGCAAGGGAGCTTGAGGAACACAAGTGGGAAGGATGGGAAGCAAGGTCTGCACAGCTGGCCAGACTGAGGACCCTAAGAGAACAGCTCTTCAAAAATCTGATTTATCTATCTGGGGGACAGTGAGGCTGCAGTCCCAGAAGATTCACACCAAAATCAGTTTTCTTAGAACCATTAGGTGGAAAAGACCCTTAAGGTCATTGAGTCCTGTTACTGTGACACAGATAGAAACACACAGCAACACACAACAGGTGTTCAGGGAGAGAAGAAGAAAAGAACTCTCCAGATTATTGTTGACCTTGTATCAGTTTCTGGACAGTGACCAGAGATTGGACAGAGCAGTTCCCACCTCTCCATCTCCACTGCTCACTGGAGAAGTCCATCAGGTGAGATCTTTTCACAAAGGAATGCAAACATGATCCTTGTTTATCTTACAATTCATGAGAACTGACTCCACTGTACTAAAACAAATCAGAAGGTTGATTTTCAAGGATAACAGAGCCCCACCATTCCACCAGCACTGCCAGCCAAGCCCCCAAGTGCCATATCCACATGGCTTTGAAATCCCTCTGGGGATGGGGACTTCACCACTGCCCTGGGCAACCTCTGCTCTTTCAGTGAGCAAATTTCTCCTAATATCCAACCTGAACCAACCTGCTGCCTCTTGAGGCTGTGTCCTCTGTCGTGTGTTACCCAGGAGAAGAAGCCAACCCCACCTGTTCCCAGCCTCTTCCCAGAGGGTGGCAAAGAGCAGCCAGAGCCCAGAGCTGGACACAGGATTCAGGCTGTGGCCCCAGCACAGGGCACAGTGCCTGCCCTGCCCTGCTGCCCCCCAGGCTGCTCAGCCCGGCCCACACTGGCCTCCTGCCCCCCTGGGCTCCCAGCCCCCCAGGACCTTTCCCAGCTTCCCAGCCCCTCTGCCCAGCCTGGAGCTGCAGCCTGGGGGGATCCAAGCATCCCCTTTCCCCAGCATGGCTCATCCTGCTCACTGAGCAGAGAACACGAACCAGCAGCTGCACATCAGAACTCACACAAGGCTTTTCTCCAGCTGTGTCACCCTCTGCCACTCAGGACTGCACGTGGCCTCCTTCCTTCCCCACCTCTTCCAAAAGATGCCTGATGATGCAGCTGCTGCATAATAGCTGCTGATGCCAGTGGGACTGCTCAGAGATTGCATAATCACTCCAGAAAATGGGAATCTCTGGGCAAAGCCTCACCCAGCAGCACCTGCCCACTCCTCATCTCCAAGGCTCAGAGAGCCAGTGGTGGTAGCAGCACTGAAGAGCTGAAAATTATTTTTGTGTGTAACAGGCTTCCAGCTTTTGGTGGGTAAGTGCTGTGAGGTTATAGTGGACACAAGCACCCAGCAGTGGGGTCTGTTACAGTGTGTGTGTGTGTAAAAGCTGCTGTGGAATTAATCATCCTGAATTCTTTCAGCCTTTCTGTTTCTTCTCTAATGTTAAGGTGCACACATGACAGCAGCAGTTATCACTGAGCAGCTCTAGGAAACATTTTTATCATAAAATATGAGCATACAAGAGATCCACAATATGAAATGCAGATGCAAAAACAACAAAAAAAGGGGCAGATAATGAAAAGTAACATAGAACAAAACAAGAATAACCCACCAGCTGGCAGTCATAATGGTACACAACAAAAAATTTCCACATTTTGTGAATTACCATTCAAACCATGCCATACCAAGTGGAATTTGCCAGTCCTGTGACACCAACCAAGCACTGCTTTTCTGTCTCTGTGGCTCAGTAAACGCTGCTCTGCAGGGGTCAGAGCTGTCACTGAGCCAGGCACAAAGCTCCTGTTGCAGCCAAAGGACATTTCAAGCCCCAGCACACCCATATCTCGATGCAGCTGTGAGACAATTTAAAAATAATAAACCAGTCACAGTTCCAGTGCTGGCGTCAAAACATGTCTCTGTGTAAACCCAGCCACACAGCTCAGATAACCACAGAAGGGAAATTGTTTTCTTGCTTTTTGCACTTTGCTAAAACTGCCCAGAGTCCTTGGCCTCTTCTTATTCCACATCACAGCACACCTCAATCTCCTCTCACTTTTTTTCATGGGAAAGGCAGGGAGGGAAGAGGGAAGAAGCATTTCTGCAAAAAAATTGCCTTTTTAACATCACTTCCAGCATGTAGTGCTGGAACCAATGATGGTGCTGTGGGTGTTGCCCTTCTGCTCCTAACTACAAAGAAACAAAGTTAAAAATTATTTCTTGCTTGGATGATTATGTGCAAGGAAACATACACTGGATCTACAACAGGAAGCCAAAGATTAAATTTCAAAGGCTTTACTCCTATTGATTTTAGCTGTTGATACTTTTGTCAATGTTAAAAAGCAGTTCTGTGTTGTTTTTTGGAGTATCTTCAGAAACTTATTTTAAAAGAAATAGTTTAAATTTTCCTGCTGCTAGAAAAGCAATTTCACCAAAATTCAGTGGTGAAAAGAAAAACATACACAGAAAGAACAGTTGCAGGAAACATGACTGGTTTCATCCTACAATGAAAGCTCTCAACACAGTAATTATTACATATTTTCTCTTGAGCTCTGACTCAGAAGACTAGCCCTCTTAATTCTGGAAAGTGAGAGCAGAAAATAAAGCTCTTGGTAAAAGGAATAACTATTTTTTAAAAATACTTTTTCTCACATGTCATTAATATGCATTTTATTTCCAGAAACAACAGACTCTCCTGTATTGTACAGAGGTGAATAAAAAAAAACTAATTTAACTGGGAGTAAATATGGAGCTCTGGGCTAAACTACAGGCTTGGTGCTCAAAACTCAAGTGCTGAAACGGATTCCTGCCTCCTAAATAGATGGAGGTGCAGCTGGAGAGGCAGAGGGGAGCAGCACATGCACCTTGTGTCAGAATATTGCTCAGGAGAGAGAAATGGGAGAGGGAAAGGAGGGGAAACTCCCTGAGTCAGCTGGAGAGCAGAGCTGGGGAGCAGCTCCAGCCCCCAGAGGAGCTCCCTGGCTGTGGGAATTGGGCACCTTCCTCCTCCTCCTCCTCCTCCTCCTCCTGCAGCATCCCCCCTGCCAGGGGAACAGGACCCAGGAGAGTTTGGAGGGATCCAGCTGGGAGCCCCTTCCAGCAGCACTCTCATTTGTCTGCTCTGAAATTGCCACCTTCTCTCAAAGGGAATCCAGGAGGAACTCTTGTCCTGCTTCTAACATAAGTCCTGCCTGATCCTCAGTGGCTTTCAGCTTTGACTTCCTCGGGCTCAGCAGAAGGCAGCAGCTCCAAGCTGTGCAAGAGGGACCAGAACATCCCAGCCCCATGCTGGGCTGACCCCTTCTCCCTGGCAGTGACTTTCAGCAGCTCCATTTCCACAGAAGTGGTTGGGTTCAGCCTCTGTTGGGCATCATTGCTAGGCAGCAATTTTAATTGAGTTTTGCCAAGGTGTTAGGGCAAACAGAGCAGGAGATTCACCTGATTTAGGGCTGAGCTGTTGGTTGGCTCAGTAGATTATTCTTGAATTTTACACAGGAACAATGCTACACCTTTATAAAAAATATCAGAAATTATATACAGTACCTGTGGGCCAGATAAATAGATACATAAATAAGCACATGCATTCCTTGCATCTCACCACATTTCTCCTCTACTCACCAATTTTTCTGTTCAATTAAGGTACAAATCACACAGACCTGTAAAACCCTCAGCTGTAACTTGCAGTTACACCACTTAGAATTGACCATCCAAAGTAAAGATACTCTGAGCTATACTGAGTACAGCTTGCACAGACAGCCTTTTAAAGGATAAAATTTATAATAATTCCTTCATTTATAAATAAATGGATTAAAAAATTAAAATTTACCAGACTGTTCTGCAAGTGTTCTTTCTGAACAAAGCAATACTGTTAAACCAAAGTTTTGGCATTTGTAGGTTTTTAAAAATCCCTGTCAGTATTTTCAGTGTATTTGGAGACTGTGTAAGTAGGGAATAAAATAAATAAAGCACATGCCAAGTTTCACTGCTTTTTTGGTCACTCCACTTATATGAGAAAGATGTGCAAATGAGCACAGGCTCAAGTGGAATAATAAGTCTAGAGTTCCTCACACGACACCCACATTCAGCTTGGCATTTTGAAGCCTTGGGGTCTTGAAAAACCTTGAAAGCAGCTCAGGCTGTTTACAGAGCAAAACCAGGGCTGGGGTTTTTTTGTGAATCCTACAAAACTTTTGTTCAGGTGTATCAGCTGTTTAAGGACTGTCACATATTACCAGGAAAATTCATCAACAATCAACCAGATGAATTTCAGCCTCAAGGGAAATCCTGATTCAGGCAGCCTGGAAGTGACACAAGGGTTTCATAAATATCTGGAGAATTAGTAAGTCAAACTGATTTTCATTTTTGCTTGTAATTGGCCATCCACTCTTTTAAGACACTTTAGAAGACCTGGGGTGTTTTGAGTATCTTTCTGAAATAACCTTAAGAAGAGGAAGAAAACATTTCAGATCATGAAAAGTCAGACTGCAGCTCTTCAGTGAGGAAAACCACAGCTCTTCAGTGATCATCTTTCAGTTTATGTCCTCAAACCTTCGTCTGTTCCTCCATTCAAACTTTGTAACTCAAACTTTGGATGCTACATATTTCCATTTAAAATAAAAACAAACCTCAGAAATTCTCCTGGATGTTTTTACTTTCCAGAACAGTGTTCAGGAGGATCAACCAATTCAGGAACTACCAAATGAAAAACGTTGCTACTAATTGAAAAATACTTGACTTTCAGGAGCATAGGATTACATCAGAAACCATTATTTACAGTAAGCAATGTTTATTTATGTTAGCAACCCAACTGGTTTCACATTGCTGCACTTTGCAAGTGAGTATTTTAAAATATGGCCATTAGTGAAAAAATAGAGAAAATTGTATCCTGTGTGGTTTCATTCCTCTCCCACCCAACCCAGCTGATGGGACAAAAGATGTATTTAATTTGTACAATTACAGATATTCCAGAGACTCTACAGGAAACCAGTTTTCCCTCTTAGCTTTGGGCTGTTGGCCACACAGCCATATTAATAACAGAAGTTAAGCCAGCTGCTGTTTTAGCACCCCCAGTTCAGGGGAGGGAGCTGGAGGAGGCCAGGCTTTGCCTGCAGCAGCTCTGCAGACTCACTCCAAGTGCCAAATCTCCTCCTGCATCCTTTGTAGGGCAAGCCTTGGATCCCAGCAGATCCTAAGCCTCACTTCCCAAAAGAGCAGCCAGATGTTTGGTACCCTGACCACAGTGCAGTACCAAAAGCAATTCCTGACTGCTTGCAGTTTGTTTCCCAGCTCTCTGGCTTCCAGATCACAGCTCTGCCCTAGACACAAGTCCAAACCAGTGAGCCTAGCAGTGTGGAACCCAGACACATCCTACAGGCAAAGTGCACCTCTGAAACCATCACTGAACTCGGTATCAGCAACCAAAAGTCACAGAATCAAACTGAAAATTTGAAGAGGCAAACAGAGCCCCTGCCCTGGTGCAACAACCCAATCTCATGGTGAGTGCACACAGCTCAAAGGGTCTGAGGATTGGGGTCAGATTTATCTGGAAAATAAGCAGCAGTGGAGATTGAACCTTTCAGGTTCTTGTCTGGACAGCAGCCCTGCACCTCCCTGACCCACCCACCTTCCTCTGGAGCACAGCAGGCACCTGCCTGACACCTGCCAGCAGCTCTCTGCCCAGCCAGCCTGGCCCCTGGCACCACAAGAACCTCCCCAAAGTGTCTGGGCTCCTGCAGAACCTGGAGCATCTCTCAGCAGGGATGTGGTCCAGGGTGAGCTCAGCCTGGATCCCCTGAGCCCTTGAGGAGCAGCACGAGCTTCAACCACTCTGTACGAGCTGAGAGTCTCAAACGTGGTGAGCAATTTAAAAAGCAGACTTACCAGCACACATAACAAACTATTCCTATGGAAACCTCTTTAAAATTCGCTGCTTGCCAAGCTGGGTTTTGCTAGCCAGCCTTCCAGCAGTCCGTGGCTGAGGCAGGTGACAGCAATCACCTTTCAACCCCTGATGCCCTCAGGTGTTAATCAGCTCCCATTACCCAGACAAGCCATCCAGCTTGTGCAGGAAAGCTCCTGCCTGCCTGCCAGCTGCATCTGCCCGGGGGAAGGGGGAACATCCTGACAGGTGACAGGCACACCTGGTGTCTGCCCACCGCCCCCGTGCTGTGCGAGCCCCGTGAGTGTGAGCAATGCAAGGGAAATTTAAATAGGAAATTTAAATAAATAGAGCAAATACGCTCCTCTAAGCATAATGCAAGGGAAATTCAAATAGCCCAAATGCTTTCTCCCCTCCTGCAAAGCAGCGTTGTTTAACTCTGGTGAAGCAGGCATGTGCTGCATGTTTATTCTGTTTAAACCTTAACACCATCCTGAGGAATGTGCTTTCAAACATACTTTGAGATTTCTCTCCATTTTTGCAGAATTGTCAGCTGCTGTAGGAACAGCACTTGAACTGAAATTTCAGTCTGTTTTTCAAGTTGAACATTTCCAGTGCCTAACTTTTGTTTAAACTCTTAAGCCCCAGAAGTCTGCCTTTCCTGAGCCAGCTGTTATTTAGAAATATTAGCAGTGGCTATCAGTGATGGTGGTCGTTTTACACAGTGGCTGTGACAAAATTGATTTGCTACCACTCAAGGTCCTCCTCTCACCTGAACCTCATGCAGGTGCTGGGATGCATTTCACAGCTAGACCAGAGGAGAATTTGTGATCACCAAAAATTAGATAATACAGCCTGGGGCTGAAAATAGAGGCAAATCCAGTGCTCCTTTATGGCAAGGTGGAAGCACCCAAGGCCAGTGTTTAATGCTGGGTTGTTCCTCATCAATTTAAAAAACTCTGAACATTCAATCTCTTTGATACTGAGCCAACCTGAAGAAATTTTTTCTTGTTATTGAAGTTTCCTCTGCATTGGAAAAACCTAAATCACTCAGCTATTTTGATGTTCTCCCAAAAACAGAATAAAGGAAAAAAATGTTTAAAAGGATGCAGAGCCCCACCTAAAAAGACTGAGACTTTCCACTTTCTTTCACACAAACAAGATGGTCAAATTGAGATTGGACCAGCAGCATTTATTCTGGAATTTTGTGACTTTTAAGAATTACTGTTGCTAACCCAAGCGACAATAACTATAACCTTTCAGAATATATTTTGGATATAATGTTACATGCTCTGTATAGCACAGCCCTAGGAGCCTACAGATGCCAAACTATGAAAATTATTTCCCTGCTCTTTGGCAGACTCCACAGGCAGAGGGATTAGATTATATTCTATTTCTTTCTGGTTTGAAATATATTTCTGCAACTGAATGCTTTTCATTTAGTGCTTGTCCTGCAATTAATTTCTCATGTCCTCCCTTTCAATCTGGTGAGGCTTTTCCCAAGGCTAGTGCACTGTGCTTTGTCCTTCCTTTTCTGGGCAAGGAGGGCAGGCTCCTGTGTCCTGTAGCAGTGGGTGTTGCAGAGAGTTTGTTATCCTGGCAGCCCAGCTCTGCTGTGGCCAGAGAGAGCAGAAACTTTCCTCCCAACCCCACTGACCAGACTGGTGCAGTCTGGTTTTTCCAGGCCTACAGCTTCTAAGTTCTGTTTTTCCTGATGTTTTGAGTTTCTGAAACTTGTTCTCACAACTTTAAAACCAGGATTGTTTTTGTAGTGTGCTCAGAATCCTTTCTGTAGGACTGACCTTCTTTTAAGGTCCCTCTAATTTAACCAATGTAAGTAAAGAGTTCTGCCACTCACTCCCCAATCACAGTGACCTGCTGAAAATGAAAAAAAAGAGTCATTTATGTGAATTAATCAGAGTCAGATTCGTCTCTCCAGACTTTTCAGAGAAATTTGTGTTGTAATTCCTGACAGACTGGAAGGCTCTGCAGCAGAAGCTCAGCAGATGCAGGTCACTGCTCAATCAGTGCAGTGCCATTTCTGCCAGAGTAGAACCTGAACAGTGGCACAGGCTGGTTGTTTTTGTGTGGACTGAGAGCCAGAACTCGTGTAAGTCGTGGATCCAGGGTGGATCTGAGACCTGGAGGGATTGGTGGTGCTTTTATGTCAACACCAACTTAACCAGAGGCCTTGAAAGGGTGAATGTGGCAACTGTTTACCTCATTTGTTAGAAAAATGGCAGAAATCTCTGGAAAAACTTGCCTCCAGATGCTCTGAATCATTCCTTCCAGAAGGAGCTGCAAGCAAAAAGCTCAGTAACACTTAAAACACTTCTGTGAGGAAAGCACAGGAATATATTCTTTACCCAAGTATGTGTGGGGAAATAGAAGCACATTTAAAGGAATAGAAAGGAACAGGGGTCAGAGTAAGCAGCCAGGACCAGTTTAATATGAACAGGGAGAAACAGGCTTAGCCTCCCACTCTGGCTATGAATCAAAGAGAGAAGGAGAGTGCAGCCATCCCTAGCACACACAGGTCATGCCAGAGCAAACAGGACTAACAAGGGAAGGTAGAGACCTCTTAGCACCTCCTCTTTCTTCCTCATGCTTTTCCTTCCTCTTTCTAGCCCCCACAAATTAAATCTGCAGAATACTGTAAGTTTTTCTTTACAGGAAATACTTTGGTGTTGGGTGCTCCTGAAACATTATGCTTTATGTCTTCCAGAAAATTATATTGATGTGCCTCAAGATGGGAGAGGTAAGAGCAGACTTCATGGAGCAGCTTTCAAGAAAATCAACTAAATTACAAGAGTTGGAAAAGGTATGGGTAAGCAGGAGAGAGGGAAGGCTACAGGAGGAAGATTGAGCAAGTCACCTGAAGACAGACACCATTCCAACAGCTTCTACAGGCAAATGATACAGAAAGAGTCTCCAGGAGAAAGTAGTCTGTAAGCAATATTTTAATTCTAGACTGACACTATTATCTCTGAAAGGAAGCATCATATTTGTGAAAATGCTCAGTAGGAAGAAAATCAAGTTGCTCTGTCAAATCCACACGAAGGTGGAAAACAACCACAAGACAAACCTTTGGTAGATAACTTTTCTTTGCCTCCCCATCCATCAATTGCCATTTGAGCCTAATCTCAGCCTCAGTGTCAGAATCCTGAATGTGAGTTTTTCCAAAGTTCTCTGGTGAACATTTTGTCACGATAGGGTAGATGCTGGCAACCCACATCACTGTTAACCATACTGTCCTGTGCATTGCTGAGGTGAGCAGAGCCCTTTCATGGAGTCAGGCTGCAGGCTTCAACCACTTCAACCATAATGCACATTTTCCCATCACTGGCAATGATTCTGCTAAGGCATCCCAGCCCATCTTAAATTCAGGTTCTTGAAGAGGGCAGCTTTATTAGGATGCAGCACCATCCCACTCCCATCCTCCTTGAAGCTGAAAGAGGAAAAACCCCAACAAACTGTATATTTCAAAAGCAATAACACCACTGTCCCCCTGCTTTACAAGGCAATAGTCCAATTCCCTCAGCCACTGACTGGCTGAGAATTTACCCCACACAAGTCTCAGAATCTCTTTGGAAGCCACAAAGGCAGTGACTGCCACAGGAGGATGTGGAGCACTTGATCACTGGGTTGCAATAGGTTGAGTTAACTTTCCACAGGACAGGGTTGTTTTAAAATCATACAGTATCAATTATGTGAGCAAATCCTGTGCAATTCACTTATTTAAGATGTTTGCATGGGGAATGACAAGGAAACAGAAGATTTCATCTGGGAATCATAACACAAAGCCATGATAATGCTAATTTAATCCTTCATGTCTAATATTTTGTCCTGCAAATTTCAGTAACTTTAAAATAACCATGCATTTTACCGTGTAACCACAACATGAGAACCACTTTGTTAATGAATAATCAAATGTTCCTTTTGTACCTCCTTGGCTGAATGAATTTTAGTCTTCTGTTGAACTCAGAGGGGACACTCTCCTCAGTGATTTGAGTGAGTTCACAGCTCCTGGAGTTCAGGATGGCACATGACTAAAACCAGGAAGGAATAAATAGTGTTGGAGGACCCAACAAGGCTGGGAACCACAGGAGTGGAAGCCCAGCCTTCAAATAAAGCCCAGCCTGAGCAGGATATCCACATGCACATGCCCCTTTTCTCTGTAAACCAACAACTAAACACAGCAGCTATCACTGAGTAAGGGCAGGCTGTCCCTAAAAGGACAAATTCACAGGGTGGAGAGCCTGCAGGCATTAAACCCCATCCTGACCCATGAAAGCTTGGAGCCTGGCCCTCTCTCACTCATCAGAGACCTCCTGCACACCCCCAGAGACCTCAGGCAGCTGCCACAGAGCACCTGGGGTGCTGCACCTGTGTGACACCTCCAGCACTCTCCAAGAAAAGCTGTAGCTGGAGGTGATGCCAGGCATGCCAGCATCATGCCTGCTCCACAATTCCTCAGATCCATAACCCCTGCAGACACCCAAAAAACAGCCACAGGAACCAGTGTGGTGCCCTGCTTGGTCCTTCTACCTTCCCCCAGCACCTGCTTTCATTGTGAAGTGATGACTGCCACATAGAGAGCTTTGGAAAAAGCTTATGTTCATAAAGGAATTTGTATTAGATACTGGTTTGTGTGACTTACTGTATTTTGTAAGGGTTTTTTTCCCTTTGGGAATTGTGCGTTATTAACGAGCAGTTTTATGCTTTACTTCTAGTACATGTATACCTTGTAATGGATGTGCTTTTTGTTTGTTTGTTTTCTTTTACTCTCTATAGACAGCCAGTTAATATAAGGTAGATGCTCTCTGGCTGAAATTCTGATTTTGCCTACCAATTAATTTATGGATAAATCCACGTTGTAGCTGGTGAACAATTTTTCATCAATTGTGCTGTTACAATCACCTGATACTCTCTCTACTTTAGCAGAATAAAAGATCCTGAGTAAGACTAATGCTAGTTGGGCCTTAAATTAAAGGGAAATAGTGCACCACATATTTCCCTACCACCCTTTCTATCAGCCCTTCTTCCTTGGTGTTGGGACACTGGAGAAGAGCACTGGCTACACCAACAGCCCCTGAACACCTCAGCACCTCTGTGGCTGTGCTCTGATATCCCCCTGCATTTACTTGGTCAAAATTATGGTGGAGCAGATAAACTGCCATGAATTTTTCAGTTCTTTCTGCAGAAAGACTGGCTCAAAAGCAGTCCTTCTCTAAAAGAAATGATCTGGACTGAAATAATTTTACTTTTCTCCATGTCCATCCTGATATGCTTGGAAAAATAATGGATCAGAAATTAACACTTACAAAAGAGCATAAAATACATCCCCTTTGTGACAGTGGCAGCTCTCTGTCTCAGTGGCTGTTAGTGACCTTCCTGCTCCAGAATTCCCCTTTCCAAATAATTTCATCTCTTCTGTTTCACTGAGAACTGTGTCCAACTTCTTAGTAATTGCTGTGTATAACGTAGGACGTAAAAAGATAAGTCACAAAGCTTGTGCAGGACTTGGTGTTGTAATTTAACCATCTTTCGTGCCTGGTTATGGATTTTACAAAAAAACACAGAGTGAAAATAATCTGGCCTCTTAATGTATAATTCAGCATATTGTAGCAGCTATTTTAGACACCTGTTTTTTATAGTTTTACTACAGCTGTAATTTCTGTATGAGGACTGTCCACTCGAAGAAGCAGTGAAGTAAACACATCAAAGTGATTTTATAAAGTCAGTTCTATTCCACCACCTGTGATTGTGTATGAAAAGTAAAGCAACAAAAAAGAAAACCTCAACCACTGGCAGGGAAGGAACACCTTTTCTCAGCCTCAAAAGTTCTCTTCTGTAAGACAGGCATTTCTTCTAGTCCTCCTTTTGCAAAAGTAGTAAATTACCAAGAAGATCATATATATACAGTACAACAGTCTATTTTGATAGTCAGCAGACTATTTTAGGCTAATTAAGCTAACTAGAAATTCTAGGGTTGCAGTGATTTCTCTTTATTGATACTTTGATGATAATACTGTTTACATAACACTTGATGTTTGAAATCAATACGTGCCAGTGTCCAGTGATTTGCTAATCTAGTTTCTGGTCTAATCCTGTCCTATTTTTTGCAGCATTCTCTGACTTCATATTATGAATCATGTTGTCTTTCTAAAGTGATTGCCAAGTAAACCAAAAATGTGTTTTACACTGCTATTGCACTGCTCTCGTCTTTATATACAGTAGTTTTTATAAAGATGTCCTTAGGTTTTAATAAATGAGTGTAACGTAAATTAATCTCTGTAATAAAACTTGCTTTTAGTGTTTCAAAGGCTGGCTGGAATAGCTGTAGAGATTTCAGCTTCTGAGTGTTTCAATGGCTTCAAAAATCGTGGCTTCCTTTCCATCTGCAGGAAATCCCCAGATACCAGAACTCTGTACAAGGGTAAAATGGAGAGAGTGTATTTAACCCAAAACTGGATTTAGAGATGGGGCAAGGGGCCCCAAGCAGCCAAACCACACCACAAAAAACCCACTAAGGCCATTGCATAAATCAATACATGTTCCATTCAGTCTGCATCACATTTCCAGCAGTTAATACCAGCTATTTAAGAGGGAAGTGTGGGACACTGAACAGAGACTGCTAAGACATAAACATTATCTTTCCACTACTCAAGGCAAGCTGAGAAGGCCAAACTGCAACTGAGCAGAAAGAAAGCAACATTTAGTCCTTCACACACAAAGTACCCTGTCCCACATGGCTCAGCTCCCCAGCTGAGGCAAACACAGTTTAGTCTGCCCTGGACAAAAAGGCAGGACCAACAGTTCTCAGGGAAAAGAGATTTAATTCATTCTTTGCTTCCAGGCTGAAGTTTCCCCAGAAAGATTTCAATTTTCTATACACTCAAGTCTCTTTGTCACCTGTTATTTAGGAGGAATCATTGCCAGTGTTCCCAAAATACTGAGGGTGCTGAGCTGAAATTTTAACTCTCCCATTAGTAAAAGGAAGTATTTTTGACAGCATCACCTCCTTTTACAGAAAGTTCTTGCTCTGTCCTGCTGCTCCCAAGCTTCCTCAGCTGTTTTCCTGTCCACCACTTGCTGTCCTCTTTGGCTCATCCCAGATCCTTGGTATCCCACTGAAGTCCTAGCATTCATACACAGCAGGTACCTTTTCATGTCAGAAATTATCCTTTCAGCCTCAGATCACTAGCCTCAGACTAGAGACTGTGCTGTAGGAACATACCTAAACAGTCAAAAATAGATTTTAAAGCCAAACTTTAAAGGAAGGATAAGAAATCCTTTGTAATGTCACTTATTTCCTGTGCCAGAGTGCATTTCTGGAGCTTCTATAACAAGGCACATCAGCTCTAAAGTAGAAAAGGATCATTTTCATTAAAGCAGCACTTCAGTAATTCTTAGGGGTTTTGCAACTGTAAGAGACTACAATTGCACTCCACTGTGCTAAAATTTATGAAATGTATTGCAGAAAGATGACAAAAAGCAGCTTTGAAAAGACATAAATATCTAAAATTACAAATAATTGCAACCCAGTCCCCCTCTCACACTGCACCTGCAATTGTGAACACAGTTAAATACACAAGACAAAGGAAGTAAATCGATGGACTGGGTGTGTTACAGCTCCCTCACCAAGTTTCAACAATTTTTATGGTGTGCTTCTAGTAATTGAGTAAGGATTACACTCAGCACATTATGCTCAGCAGGAACAGCTTTTATATACCAAGGAGCAAATTAAATACCTCTGGAATTTCCCTAGAAGATGTTAAAACGCTGATAGTGATTTACATACTGCCATTATTGCCAAGTCAAAAACGAACAGGAGCATCACAGCCAGTTCCTTTAAACTCTTTATTCTTACTAGAAAGCAGAGACTTTGTTGATTTGCTGGTTGTTCACACATACAGAAGGACAAGGAGAGAAAGGAAAACTAAGATTTGATTTTTATTTCCAAGGAAACAAAACGATGTCACTCACCCAAGCTATTCCCAACAATTAATTTAATTTGGAAAATGAGAAAAAAATTTTGGTGGTTGGGGGGGAAACAAGCCAGTACATTAGGTATGAATAGCTGCTGCTGCTGCTTTGTTGTACTGAGAATTAGCAGTGACAACTGGGCTTAAATCCTTGCCTTTGCCAACATACAAACAACAAGATCTCGATCTAGGTAACGTTTGAGAATGTTGCCTTTGCCCTTACCCAGCTACACAGATTTAATTTAAGGCATTTTTGTGAATTACGTGTTTGTTTTGACTGCCTCACAGTTACCGCTTAAAAAAGTCATTTTTTCATGTAGGGCTACTGAAAACAGTTGAAACCTTTGAAACACCTGAAAATCTGTGCTCCGTTTTACCTCAAGCATATGGCCTGCCTCCTCTGCTCTCCAGGATTTGCTGTCCTGAGAATTCAGAATTACATCATCACTGCCATTATTTTGTAGAACAGCAAACTGTTCCCTGCAAAGCCACCTTCCTCAAGCATGCCTGGCTTTTGTCGGAAGAATTTACGTTGCCAAATGCTGCTGGGGTGGGTGGGAGCACACTGGGAGGTGCCACCTCCAGCGAGCTAGTGAGAGCTGGGGTTTGCTGTATAAACCCCATTATCATTTTAACCACACGGTCCACATCCTATTTCCCCAGTGAGTGTGCTCCCAGCAGCCACCAGAAAAAGCCAGCTGGGAATTTATCCAGCAAGGAGTCACAGCATCCCTGTGCTGGATCTGCTATTATTATGCAGATAGAGGAGCTCAAAGACATTTCACAACCTCTCCCTCCTTTCTTTGCTGGCTGCGTGGATGTTTGGTAAAGAAACCATCTCCAGCTAATAAAAAAACCTTGAAAGCCCCAAACCCTGAGGAAAGAAATCATGCAATACTGTGAGTCTCACAGATTTTGTTATACTACCCGCAGAAACCCACATAAAGAAAAGGCAGCGCTTAATCCGCAGTCGCGTTTTTATGTGACTATTATTCTTAAGGAGTTTCTCGGCTGTACTGCACAGCCACCTCACAGGAGGTGACTTCTGTTTGTTCTCTGCAGTCATCCTTCCTCCTTGGCACATCTAGGCATGGCAGGCAATGCTTCTGCACTGCTGGAGGGGCTCCCACCCTCCCCAGAGCCAGCCCTGCCTCCAGGGACCCCCAGGACCTGGCTCCAGGGACCCCCAGCATCAAGGACCTGGCTCCAGGGACACACAGCAGCCAGGACCTGGCTCCAGGGATCCACAGCAGCCAGGACCTGGCTCCAGGGACCCCCAGCCAGCCAGGACTTGGCTCCAGGGATCCACAGCAGCCAGGACCTGGCTCCAGGGACCCCCAGCCAGGACCTGGCTCCAGGGACACCCAGCATCAAGGATCTGGCTCCAGGGACACACAGCAGCCAGGACCTGGCTCCAGGGACACACAGCAGCCAGGACCTGGCTCCAGGGATCCACAGCAGCCAGGACCTGGCTCCAGGGACAC
>VXBS01002839.1:218908-251071 GCA_013400255.1 Sitta europaea
TGGCTCCACGGGGACACAGCAGCCAGGACCTGGCTCCAGGGGGACCCCGCATCAAGGACCTGGCTCCAGGGACACACAGCAGCCAGGACCTGGCTCCAGGGACACACAGCAGCCAGGACCTGGCTCCAGGGACACCCAGCATCAAGGATCTGGCTCCAGGGACACACAGCAGCCAGGACCTGGCTCCAGGGACACACAGCAGCCAGGACCTGGCTCCAGGGACCCCCAGCCCCACCTCCTGCAGCACTGCCCCGGCCAGCCCGGGCAGGGAGGTGTCCCTGCTCACTCAGGGCATCGCTGACTGCTGCTCCTCTGCCTCGGCTCCTTCAGCACTGCAACAGCAAAAGGAAAACCACAAATTTCGGAAAAAAAAAGTGCCCAGAAGTGGAACTGGTTCAGGAAGGAAATAAAACGGGAATGCTTGGACTGCTTGAACACGCTTCCAGCTCCTCCTCCCAAGCTCCAGTGTTCACACAACACCACGGGAGAGCCGCTGGTGTTAAGAAATCTCCTCTCTTCTCACCCGTGGGATTGTAGGCACTAAGGTTCCAGCAGCATCTTGCAGATGCACTTTCCTTGCTGGCACGAACGGACAATTTGGGCAAATCCAGTTCTCTGTTTCACTTCTCCTTCACAACACTTAAAGGGGGATTATTTTGGCTGGGCTGTGCTCTTTCCTAACCAGCTGCCAAATGTCGTTCCCTGCTGCAGCCCAGACCTGTGGAGTCACTAGAGGCTCCCAAATGCAATTCTAACACCAGCCCACTCTGGAGGGTCCAGCGTGCTCTGGACCAAGCCTTGTTCCTGAGAGAGACTGGCAGAGCTGTGTAATGATGCCATGGGCAGATTTTTACCTGGCCACCTGCCACGGTCTGACCCTTGTGCTCTGCTCTCCCCTGGCCAGGTGTCCCCGTGTTGCAGGTGGGGTTTTCCAGCCCCACCACTCTGCCTCACTCCATCACCAGGCAATGAGGCATTTCCCTCTGTTTTCCAGGGAGCCAGCAACATCTGCACGCCCTGAGGGGTGGAAGCCGTTTTTAAAAACACTTCTAAGTGTGAGCCTTGCATCTGTGATTCGCAGCCACGCTCTGCTGCCCCAGCGCTACCCAGTTTGCACCACAGGCTTGGGCTTTGGCTTTGCTGCTGAGGTGAATTGAGGAGACAAACCTCGGGGAGCTGGCGAGCAGCAAATAAATTTGGAGCAGGGCAGGGTAAAAATAGCAGGGTCTGAAGGAAAGCCAAGCCTGTGCCTGGTTACTGTGAGCCCCTAAACCAGAGGGAACCCCGACCCCCCTGTCTGCACATTCCCAAGCAGCAGCCTCATAGCTCAGCCAGGCTCCTTTCCAGGGCAAAGTCAAACATCCAGAGATCCCCTGGGATCAAAGGGAGCCGCCAGCCGCCCAGGGCAGGCCAGCACATTCCAGGGATGTGTCTGCAGGCACCAGGGATGGTCTGGCTCAGACCCAGAAAGGTTCAGCCTGCTTGGCTGAGAGACTCTGGCTCTCCTGAGCTGTGCCCTGTCCCAGCTCGAGCCACGGGCTTGGCCATCCCCTTCGAGCCCAACTTACATCATTAATTCCTCCAGTGCTGCTGTTGGAAAACGAGTGCTACAAATGGCTGCTCACTGAAAGACACACAGAAAACCTCAGAACTAACAGGAAAATATAAAACTGGGTGGCAGGGGGCTTCTGCAAAAACAAGCTTTTGCCAAAGCAACTGCAGGATTTTTTTTTAAATATTTTTTATTTTGCCGTTTCAACCGAAAGTTTCTCATCCAAGAAAACCTACCCTGGTGTACCTGAAGCCATTGGTTTTAGCTGAACTGCTCTTGGGTTTCCATGTGCTTTGAAGCTCCAAAGTACAGATCAGAGAGGTTGGGTGGGATACATTTGCTGGCAGCCAGGTCTTAGCAGGTCAGAATCACACCTGGAGCTTGCAGGGCATTCAGAGAAGAGAGTATGAAGCCAAAGGCTGGGCTCTTTCTTGCCATAGACTGTATCAGAGAGAGGATGCCAAGAAAATTGCCCTGCCTGCACAATATTGCACAGTCTCCTCTTCAGGCCCTCCTAGCAGGGAGTTCCTGGGTGTAAATATGAGGGATTTCTTTTAATGCCTTCATCTGATCTCCGGGTCAAGACACGTACATAACAGAACAGCAAATTGGAGTCCTTGGGGAAGCTTTATGAAAACTGCTGTGGCTGATGTATTCCCAGCATCTGCTGCTTTAATCCTCCCTTGTTGGAAAAGAAAGGAACTCAGTAACAGGCTGGTAATTAATTCTGCAACAATACTCAATAAGGAAAAGTTTGGTTTTAATAAACAGAACAGAACTGCTGATTTAATGCAAACATATTCAGTTAGAAGGACATCTCAAAAATATTTATATTAGAAGCAAGAACAAAGCAATAATAACCACACTCTACAGGAAGTATTGCTTGCTGTCTGGTGATTAATAAACCCCAGGAAAGAATAAAATGGATGATCTAAATTTCTCTTCCCTGTTTCCCATAAACTGAAACACACAAAGGAAATAAATGCCTATGCTGAAACCAAAGCCAAAATTTTGCTGTGGACTTATATTATTACAGGAAGGTCTTGAGATGCCCCTCCCCAGGGAGCTCAAGTGATTTCTTATAATGGTGATAGAGGAACAATGGGGAAGACTTCTAAAACAGTGGAGACCTATCCAGTTTTTATAAACTGTGTGCCAAGCAGAGGAACACTTCCTCCCCTGCTGGTCTCTGTGGCCTCAGCCCCAGCAGAAAGCAGTGGCAGCTCAGGCACATGCAGCCCCAGCCAGCAGCAGCAGTTAGTCACCACCAGAACATGCTAAAGAATGTGCCAAAATTCAGTTGCAATATTTCTCATCGAAACTTTTAACTCAACAGGAAATACAATGTCATACAGGCAGTAAAAGTTTAATTGTTTTCATTATCTTTTGTGTTTCAATAAACTGTTGGAGAACAAACTACAGAACACCCCTGGATGTTCATCTCAGAACACTTCTTTTATCTAAAATACCCTCTGTCCAAATCTGCCTGGCAATATGAGAAATCAGTCTGTCATGGAGAATGTGCCAGACACATTTTATGACCCCAGCACCAGAGCACAGCTGGAGGTCCCGTGGGGTTTTGGCTGCCAGGAGCTTTCTCTGAGCCCTTGGGTTCAGCTCTCACCATCCCAGGTCCTGCCAGACCCAAAGCCCATGAAGTCATTCCTACCAGTGGCATGGGGGAGGAACTGGAAGGATAAAAGCCAGGATGGGTGGAAATAAAGACAGTTTAATAGGGGAAGCAAAAGCCACACACAAAAGCAAAGCAAGGAATTAATTCCCTGCTTCCCACAGGCAGGCAGAAATCAGAGCTGCCAGTGGTAGTCCAGGAGAGGGACAGGAAGGGTTTGGGCAATATATTTCATCAACTGGACAGAAATGGAGGTATACAGTAAGTTACTCTCATGACACTTATAAAGGAAAGTCTGAAAAAAAAGCAGGGGGAGATAATTTTGTAATTCTCAGTGTGAATCCCCAAAATAAAGAGCTTTATTCTTTGAAATAGAAAACAATCATTTACTCCAGCTGTGTTCACATCCTTTTTGCCTTCCAGGGTTAATCTGGTGAAAAGCTTTTAGCTAAGATTAATGTATATCCAGCTGTCTCTGGATTTTTCTGTTTTACCCAAAAATTAACGCACAGCAAACAAATAAACAAATATTGGCATTAACATATTAGCAAGAAAAGGAACATTCCAATTCAAACACAATTCCCACAAGGTTGCCTTTCATTCTGGAAGAATGAAGCAAATTGAATTCGTTTTCTAAAGGGAAAAAAAAAATTGAGGTGGGGTGAAAAAAGGTACTCTGTTAATTTATAGCACTGCTCAGAAGACGAGGAGATTAAAGGGATTAAAAGCTGGGAATTTAAAGTTGCTGGTTGCCTGCTTTGTACATGTAGAGATAATACCAGTGGGGAAACTGGGGCTACCAATGCCACAATGGTTTCTCCTCACACCAGCAAACCCCTTGGAACCTTCTGCAGAAGAACACAACCCTCACTTCAGGGTGCTCATCACTCCTTGTTTCCCCAGGAATTCCTGCTCTCCTGCTCAGGAGTTTAGTCAGGCAGTCGTTTGTCCCCACGTAGCTGTTAAGATCTGGTTATTGACACTTTTAGAGATGCCTCTGCCTGAATTAAAGTGCAAATGAGACCACGTGCCAAAGTCAATAGTATGGATTTTATTTAACAGTAAATCCAAGAGAGAGAGAAATAAAAAAGACGTGGAGGGGGGGAGAGTGAGTGACAGAGACAGATTAAGTAGAAAATATCTCCACTCTGTGCATCCCAACAGCATCCCATTGATCCTCTCCATCTTGTCTCCTTGGTGGTGAGGGCCCCCAAAAAACGTAGAGTTTGGTGGATGAATAGAGATTTGGGCCAGGTGGGAACCCCCAGACACCTGCCCTGGGGCCAGGTTTGACCCCCATGGAAGCTCCTGCATCACTTTGCATCCTGTGCAATCTCCTGCTGCGAGGCCTCAGGATCAGCCCTGGGGGTCTTTGATGGATTGTGAGCAGCTGGTTTGGATAAAGAAGTTCTTCACCAGAACACCACAAAATAAAAAAACAAACCATCATGGAAATGCACCTACCAAAGCTGAGAAGTTCAGCATGAACACCCATAACCAGAACAGAGAGAACAAGGCTGCACCAATGAACATACTTTGATCTGGCCTCACCATGCCAGTTTTTAAGGGAACTTTCAAGTTCTGCTGGATTCCTTGATGCACTGTCAAATACAACCTGTGTGTGTTTGGTTTACTATTTTTACTTGCAACTTTCCATTTACTTAGTCACCATATGGATTTTTTTTTTTTCAGGGCAAAGTTGCTGTCATTTCCCAGCTGTAAGTATCACCCTTCCTTGCAAAAAGAAAAAAAAGAAATACTTTGCATTTTAAAGCACCTTTATTATTCCTCTGTGTTTAATCAACCACCAAAAGCCAGCCCTGTGATGTTTTGGGTTTTTTTCAGAGATTATGAGGGACTTGTTTCCAACTGCATGAAAAAAACACAGAAGCAAAGTCAACTTTCCAGAGGAGCAGCACAGAAGAGTGGAGAAAGTCTGTGGTGTGGTGAGAGGTTAAATGAAGGATGTGCAGAAATTCTGGCCAGCCTGAATAGTAGGGATAAGGTCAAGCCCATAGGGACCAGAGAGAATTCAACCTTTTTAACTGAGTTTTTTCAGAGAAAAATGCTGCTTCAATTCTACCAAATTCAAAGAAAAGCATCTCAAGAAAATGAAGCTGGACCTTATTCTGTCACAAATGTTTCAAAAAGACACATTCCAAAATGGATTTAAAAAAAAAAAAAATCCTCCAATCTTTCAGGCTGTATGCACCACGTTAAATATTCCTCTAAAGCTTAAAATGGAAATAAAATAGATTCTTGCACAGTCTCTGCAAATACTGAACTTGGTGTGAGGAGGGGGAGCTCTTCCCAGATCTCAGCTTTTTTTCAGGGTAAACCAAGCTGTTCTCTGATCAGCACTGCGAGCGGATATATAACTTTAGATACTACTCAAGTCCTTGTCTGTGGCAATCCACAGAAAATGTGCATCTGTTACAGCAAAAGGGAAGTTTAATTGGAGCTGAAGAAGCTGAGTTTTCAGGCTGGGTGTTCCTCGTGTCAGCAGCTAGTGCAAGAACCAGGATGAATGAGTATTTTCTATCACCTTCCTTTGTGGGGCCATAAAAAGATCAGCCTTAAATGTTAACACACACAAAATTTTCTCTTGTGTTTTTCCTAAATAAAGATGGGAGATTTTTTTTTCAACATCAATTTACAAGGAAAATTCTTCAGGTTGATCAGTTCTAAAGAGGTGTAAAGGCTGACAAAGAACAGGAAACTCAAATTTCATAGAAGCTGTGGAAATATTCCCCTAATGTGTAAAAACAGTCATCAGAGGAACCCTAAAACATGAATCTGTTTACTTTTCTGGGGAGCCTGGTGGTGTTTTCTTGTGAAAGCACAAGCTTTGCCACATCCAAACCAACAAGCCCAAAGGAACAATTGGAAAATGGCACACGAAGAGGGAAACATTCCCAAATGTGCCCGGGCACTGCACTATCCAAGCATCTCCAAGTGGCCTGGTAAAGGTACTAGGGCTAAGTGATAATAGATCTGTTTCAGACTGCACCAAAAAATCCAATTGAACAAAAAAAATAAAGACAACAGAGTGAAGGACATTAAAATGTGAATGTCTTGAACGACAATTACATATCAACATAGCTAAACTAGTAATGACTGTGATGTTGTTTGAATTTTGATGCAGGTACATTGCACGTGGAAAGCAGTGAGTTTTAAATAGCATTTCATTTCTGGAGGGAAATAAATACAAGAACCAAAGGACAAACACAAAAAGCCCTTTCTCACAGACACCCAGGCTGAAAAGAGGCTCAGGTATCAGTGCCATTCCTGGATCACTGCTACATTACCACTTCTGCCTCCTCCTTTTCTTCTCATTAATAGCTGTTTTTGCTTTTGTTTGAGTGCAGCAATTCAGCAGCACATCAGACAGGTATCAAAAAACCCCGA
The DNA here is from genome assembly GCA_013400255.1 of Sitta europaea. Classification (NCBI taxonomy): domain Eukaryota; kingdom Metazoa; phylum Chordata; class Aves; order Passeriformes; family Sittidae; genus Sitta; species Sitta europaea. The sequence goes on from VXBS01002839.1 coordinate 225,499, forward strand.
GGGTTTAATATGGATTAATTGAATGTCTTCTCAGTAATGCCAAAGTCTGGCCAGGTATAAGCAGACCACTGAAAAAAAGAGTATTCATGATCTTCTAACCACCCTTAACTGCTCCCAAATCTGCCAAGGCTCTTCTGCACCCTCTGAAGTGCTGTAAAATTTATCTTCAGGAAGGATTCCAGGCTGATGCTTCATCTTTTCTTACTTCCAGAAATCTGAGCCTGCCCTGAAGCTGTGGGGTTTCCATTGCAGCACCCTCCCCTGCAACTGGCCTACTCCCCACAACATCTTCTAGCAATTTTGTCTTGGCAGGTTTCCTGCAAGGAAGCAGACTGAGAGAAGCAGACTTGTTCTCCTAAAACACATCTATTAAAAAAAAAAAAAATAGTTGGGGTCCCCTGAGTTCAAACAAATACTCCTCGATTGTTTTTCTTTGCATGGAAAACTCAATAACTGGCTCCTCTAAAAAGCCAGAGTGCAGATGTTGAGATATTGCTTGAAAAATTCAGCTTCTGCTGTTTCTCAGCGTTGGGTGCACGTGCGACCTCACAGCAACACACACACCCAGCTGAGGCTTCAACAGCTTCACAGGTCAAAATAAATACAATAAACCACAGAAAATTCAATACATGCTGCAGGACATCCTTGCCTTTTCTTCAAGGGAAGCTCTATTTAGCAGACTTTCTGCTTTTTTTTTTTTTTTATGACAGCATCTGTCTCATTTTATTAGGCTTTTCCCCCAGCCTTCTGTGGCTCGCTTTCCAGTCAGATTTGGTGCTCACTTGCACAGTTAAAACAACAAATCATGAAAATGAGATGCTGGCAAGCAAGCAAGGGGTTGAGACTGTCCATGCCTGCAGAGCTGGCAGGGTGTGGTGCCATCAAGTCTCTCTTCCTGGTGCCACGGAAGCACACTGGAATCACTCGGGTGGGAAGCAGCACCCAGACCAGTGGGATTCCCAAACCCTGGGAGAGATGCAGAGATGCTCTGCAGTCTGCTGTGCCCAGCACCCTCCACGTGGCCCCAGGATTTCCATTTGTGGCAGACTCATTGTCATCACCACCTTCTTGGCTTCATCTTTTCACACCAGATTGCTGACAGGATTAGGAAATGGTAATCTCCATTTGCTACCCACTTCAGTTTTCACTTACTTTGTTTTATTTTCACTTAGCCTTTTTCTTCTTCCTCCCTTTATTGCCTTCTTTTCTCAGCTGTGTAACTGTATCAATATTTAAAGCTCTTTAAAGATTAAATTACATGGACTCACCTTTCAAGAAGTGAAATCCTGCCACATCCCATCTTTCCAAGCCACTTAATCCAATCCAAGCAGAGAATCCACCAGCCCACCCCTGTTTACCAGCCAGTCACCAAACAGGAGGGAAACCTTCAGCAGGGAGGATGCAAACACCAAACATCAGTGCCAAGCCAAGTAATCAACAGAATGGTTGGGAAACATCACCCTGTACTGGTTTTGTCTAGAAGTATAAATTCACATTAAAGAGGAGCCTCAATTCAAATGCCCTGCCCTTTTCAGATACCAGTTTGTGTTTGCAGGTGGCTGGTGCTGCCGAGCTGCTCTCCTCCTCCTGGCAGCTCTCCACTCCTCACACCCCCACTGTGCTGCCCAGAGCTGGGGCTCTCCATCAGTCCTCACTACAGGGTGGGAGATGCCTTTTGAAAGTCACTGTCACAGGGAGAAGAGGCAGCCACGAAGCTAAAACCATGCACAAGAACGGGCAAGCTGCACAGAAATTTTTCTCAAAGGTGCAAAAATAAGAAGCTGGGAATAAGTTACTTGGAAGCTAAGCCTAACCTGAAGTTTGAAGATTAAAAAGAGGCCAAAATGCCAGGGAGAAAATTTCTTGAAGGCTTCCCACGAGGTCTCTTGGACCACTTTGGTCACAGTCTGGTGCCTCCTCGGGGTCACCTGCAGCTGCAATGATGGGCAGTGTTTTCCCAGCATTGTGATAGAAAATATTGTCACACAAGATTCCCAGCACAGGGAATCTTGTCACACAAGATTCCCACGGGGCATCACACAGCTTAGAGGCACAGGGACACGGGCAGGACACAGAAGTTCTCAACAGACACAGGGTAATTGCTGCATTTCAATGAGCTGGGCAAAGCAAAGACTTTCAAATGAAATTACTGATGTCACTAACAGAGGTAAAAAGTGATTGGGTAGGAAGGAAAGAAATCTCCAGACAGGATTTTTAGTGGTTTTGAGGTTAAAAGACAGGGGGAAACAAAAAAGAGGTTTAAAAAAATCAATGTGTTCAGTGTACTTATGTATTTATCTGGGAAGGATTTGTAGCTCTGTATCCTGGAATTAATCTTTATTGGAAAAAAATTAAGTAAAAGGAGCTTTTTACAGCTAAAAATGGGATCTGAATCAACAATGCAGCCAGCCACAGACAGGAAAAATAGGAAAATAAAACATCACTGTATTTTGGTTTACCTGCCATGGAGGAAGAGGAGTCCCTGTAGCTCCTTGGCCCCCAGGGTTTCACAAAGGGTCCATTTAAGTTTTTGCCCTAACCTCTAAGTTAAAAGAAAATCTACACTGCAGCCTCCAGCCTTCCAGAGCTCCTGATGGAAAAAAGGCCACTGAGTTCACCAGACTTCCCTGGGATTTGCTCCTGAGAGCTCAGAGGCTGCAGGTTTGTGTGCATGGATTGCACTAGAGCACGAGGAGCCAAGAGCCAGGGTCAGATGGAGCCAGGTGGATTGCAGACAAACTCTTCATTTTACTGCCCAGGACAACCACTAGGCTTTTGCTTGCTTGTCAAGCTTGCAAGGCATCCAACAAGAGCATTTTACCAGCTAGAGGGATGTGTTTTTCCAGTGCCAGTTCGGGTCTTAAGCTTGCTTATTCTCCTCACGTAGCACAACTGGCAGAAGTAACAGAGTGAGATCAAAAGGAAAAGAAACTACATGAGAAAAGATGAAGTATGAAATAATTCTGGTAACAGACAAGCTGCAATTCATGATCAAAGGAATAAATCTGGCCTCAACTATATAAATAAAGAAGTATCTTCCCCCATTTCTGAAAGGAAGAATTTGTTGTTTGCCCTCATATCATGCAATCCTTTCAAGTGCAGCTATACTTAGGTAGCTGAAATGAAAAAAAAAGTAACAGAGGACCTCAAATTTTGTCTCCTTTGCTTTAATCATCATGAAAGAGGGTTCTCCTGGGATCTCACTGCTTTCCCATTCATGTTATGTATAATCCACAAAATAAATAATCAAACCCCAGAGCATTTTCCATTCCACCTAGACGGGGAGAGTGTCAAAACAAGGCAGGTGTCCTGACCACCTCCCAGCACAAAGCAAAAGGATCAGCACTGCATGCCCCACACATTTCCTCTCCACAGTCACGGGGTGGATCTGTGAGACACGAAATATCCCACCACCACCTCCCAGGGAAGGCAACACCCACCCCATGGGCTCCCTGGTCCCTTGAGCTCAGCTGGAGCAAGAGGCTGGGAGAGGGTTTGACGAGCAGGAGGTGGAAGCACAGGGAAAGAAATGCTTTTGCACCCATACACACTGACCTCGAAGCCTGAGAAAGGACAACTGCCTCAAGCCCCTCACCCTCTGACCCACGAGCAGCTCTGAATGACAAAGCTGCCTCCAGCTCTGCTGCTGATGCTCAGGTGTGCAAAAGAGATCCCCCAAGGGAGTCCTAGGAATGGACTTCTGGGCCCCAAGGGAAAGGAAATATTTTCTGCTGCTTGAGGAAAAAAAACAACACAAAATAAGGTGATATTTTACTAGTCAGACAAAGGCAAATCAAAATAAATACCTAGAAATTTTCACTTCAGCTTCTACAGTCTCAAACACCATTTGCCTAGCATCTCCTTTACAAAGGCTACACACCACTGTGCAGACTGCCACGCCAAAGCCCAGCATGCTGCAGAATTTCTGTGACACTTGCCAGGCCTGAACGAGCTGTTGATTTTCCCCTCTCCCTCTACCCCGTGCCAGAAATGGGTCCTGGTCCATCAGCCAGCCCCGGGAGAGGTTAGTGCCAGAGGCAGCATCACCTTCCCTGCTGCAGGCAGATGTCTTGGGCTCCGAGCTTTTGTGTGAGTCAGGAAAACGTTCCAGCCCTTCCTGCTGGGATGGATGGCCTCCCAGCACACCTGAGCAGGGAGATTTTGCACACACAAGTGCATCAGCCTGACATCAGCAATGACTAATGGGCACTCTGCAAAGCTGAGCCTTCAAAGCCTTTGTGCTCCCCTGGGAGGGACCAATCTTCACAAGACCTTTTGTTTTACCGACAACCCAACGTGCAGAAAACTTTCAAAATCCAAGAGGAAAGGTGGAAGATTTTTAGATTCTGTTTTATTTTTCAGCGTCAGCTTTGAAATACACGGAATGTCCTTATGGAACAGAAATTTCCATGAAATTTGATGGTTGCATGCCAAGGGTGTGATTGTTCCTGAGCAGAAGGTGAATGTTAGGAAGCACATTAAAGGGAAATGTGCCAGAACCATTGGAATGAGTCCCTCTGTTCCTGCTGACAATGGCCAAGGCACCACTGCAGAAACCTGAACTTCTGGATGCTGCACCTCCAGAGAAACAGCTCCTCTGACAATCCCTGCTGTGCTGCCAGAAAAAAAGTTCATTTTAGCCCTTCTTCCCCCATATATTCTCTCTTACCCATTTAAAAAAACCACTCTGAGGAATCTGCTATTTTTTGAGGTTGCACTTGATTTCAGGGGAGCTCCCACCTCCACACAAGCCCCCTGCCAATAAATGTCACACCAATCATTCCAGCATAAATTTGGACTGGATATGGTCTCATGAACACTTCCTTTATGCACATTTGGCACCTGATAAATTATTGGCCAGCAACAAGGGACTCCTGGTAGCCAGGCTGGTGGTTCTGCTCAGGTTTGGGGTTTCTTTCCTACAGCAGATTGCAGTTACTGTCGTAAGATAATATAAAAAAAAAAAATCATTCTTGATAGGATTGAAGAGAAAATACTGTTAAAGCTCAGGCAGAGAGGAGACATTGTGAGAAGGGCTGGAGAAATGACATTGTGGAGGCAGAAGGTGGGAAATGGAATAAAAGAAAAAAAATCCCCCTTTTGTCCCTTTCTGGGTGGTGAAATACAAGACACTCATTTTTCCCTTAATAATAAATGTTTGTACTTCACAGCACGCCCTTCTACAAATGAATATTTTTAAACTAACCCCCCTGATTTATTTATTTTTATTTAGTTTTTTTTGTTGTCAGTTTTTCTTTAAAACAGAGAATATCACCAAAAATAGGTCTCTAGAGAAAGGAATCCCTCAGTTCTTGGTTGTTGAGGCCCTCCAGTTAGAACAGCATTTGCACACTTCAATAATTACCTCCCAACTCGTGTAAAATATTGATGAGACATTATTTTTAAAATTATCCTAGACACAACTTTCTTTTTCCATTCAACACAAGTTTGATGTGCTTTCTCTAAGCAGCAGCAAAAGAGAATTGTTTTTATTCATGCTCTTGTCTCTTTACCCACTCCTATTAAAATCCATGAGTGTCAATGTTGGTGCAGGTGGTTTTAAGGAAAAAAAAAAAAAAGAACAGAAAATAAAGCTTGACAGAAAAAACCTGAGCCACTTTCTAGTGCTGACAGCAATGTGAGCAAAGCTGCACCCCCACCCAGCAGCCAGTTTGACCACAAACTCTGAGGGACCCAAGACACATATCCTGAGGTGCTACACTCCCCCTCGACCTGGAATTTTACAGCATTACAGCATTTATAATTCCTCAGTTTTATATCTGCCCGCCTAAGACATTGAATATACAAGATAATAATACAAGATTATAATCCTTGTAGCAAAATTGAACTCTTTGGAACTTGCTGCACAACCTTGATTAGTAATTCACCTGCCCAAGGAAGGAACAAAATTTGCTTTACAGTGTGAGTTTGGGGGCTGATTTTTATGGCCTGGAATGTCTAAAATATTCCCAAAATAGCAAAATGTAAGTAAGGCATATGCTGGCAGGCTAATTTTAGAAAATTAAATTATCAAGTTTTAACATTAAATCTAAAGCTGGAAAAGCACAGGATTAAGAAGAGACACAGTAACATCACCATTTTAAAATTTATTAAATATTTGCTCTTTAAAGTGAAATTGTACTTTTGTAATCTCTCCATTCAAAGAGTTTGGGGAAATATTCATGCACACAGTCTGACAGCTGAATCACTTCCTTTTGCTGTGCATCCCATTTGCTTTACAGAGACACGGTGATTTAACATTAATTTAATTTACATGTATTAAATGTGCTCAGAGTATTTGCACAGCTTGACTAGAACTATGGGACCAGCTTTCCAAATTCAGAAAAAAATTTCCAAATTCACAGCAAAGCCCACAGGATGCAGTTATTTTGCTAAGCTGGCTGTGGAACAGAGTCACTTGTTAACTCCTCATATTTAACTATTCATGGAGAGTTAATTACTCCTGTTCTGCATGTCAGCAACAGCTGACAAGCCTTATGCATTAGCATCTTTTTCCTTTGTCAGACCCTTGCTCTGCATCTGTGTCTGCCTCAAAGCTTTTCAGAAAGTTTCTGTGTTGATCAGTAGACTTGTCCTTTTGAAAATCATACAATTGGATGATTAGAAAAAAAAGACGATAATGTTTTGAGAGCAGAGGGAATCTGGACTTCCACAGTCACCTTTTTGCTCCTTGCATTTAGGTTTGCAATGCTCAGTATTCCAGATCCCACTCCCTTTCCCCCTGCACCACTGGGGGAGGAGGCAGAGCTGGGAAGGAGGGAGGGGAGGGAGGAAGGTGTTTTTAGGGAGGAAGGTGTTTTTAGGTTTCATTTTACTTCTCATTATCCTGCTCTGATTGAGTCAGTGCAATAAAGTCAATTAATATCTCTGCTTCAAGCCTGCTGCTCCTGTGGCAGTATTTGATGAGCTCTCTCTCCCAGCCCTTATCTCAGGAGCCCTTGGCTGTATTTCCTTGCCCCTGCCCAGCTGTGGAGGGCAGTGAGAGAGGGGCTTTGGGGGGTGCTGGAATCCAGCCAGGGCCACCCCTCCACACCACAACAGCCCCCCAGAGCCTGGCAACCCACAGCCAGCTCAGCAGGAGGTTAAAGCCACCAATCTATGAGGAATGCTGTGAAGGAGGTGAGGGGATCTCGAGGAGGTTGCCAGGGTCCTGAGTGTCTGTAACAGTAGGAACATGCACGATTTAATGCATGGGACAACCTAGACTAGCCACACTCCATTTCAGTACAGAAAGCCAGAAGGGGATTGGAGTAGTCTTTGCCAGTCTCACCTGTGGGTTTGGTCTCCAAAGGTGGTGATGTTTTTCACTCTGAGTCACAGTGAGTAGGACACACAAGCACCACTATCTCACTGCCTCCTGGGTCAATTTATAGTTCAAAGAAAAATAAATTCCTTTTTAGTTTCAGCCAGCAGCCGGCTGGAGCCTAAAGCATGGATTAGTACAATATCAATATGATGCAAACAGCAAAGCAGTCTGCTTCTGCAGCCCCTCAAAAATACTTACAGGAGCCACAAGTTGTATTTTCTATTTACATGGATTATTCTGTTATAAAATCCCTTGTATAAATTTATGAAGTTCTATCATAGCTTTCAAGTCCTTTCCCTCAGCAATTTGCAGGGTTGTGTGTTGTGTCCCCCAGCTCCCTTGAGCTTCAGCTTTGAGAGGGCTGGAAACCTTCTACTCTGCAAATTGGTGGTGTGTGACCCGAAGCAGTTTATCCTGTGCCAGTAGTACTCCTTCAATTGCTACTTTTTGAATTCAGCAGCCTGTAGTAATCTCAAAATTCCAGATGGGTGGTGGCCAGCCTCTTTCACACCTCTGCCAGTAAAGAAAACTGGAACAAGCAGCAGAATTCCAAGCACAGCCACTCCCTAAACTAAAGCACATCAAAATCACTTGGCCAGGGGCATCAAAACAAAGTGGTACAAGTACAGTAAGAGACAAACACAGCTGCTGCCCATAACCCCACCCAACAGCACCAGCAATGGACTGGAGGCTGAGTATCCAAAGAGTATTCCTCCCTCCACTGCCCCTTGGGAATCACTTTATTCCATTTCAGCTCGGAAAGACTCCTTTGCTCCCTGTCTTTATTTTCCTGTAGCATTGCAGAATATTGGCACCTATCACATCTCCTCGATTCCAGGTATTCAGGCGCCACACATACAGTGCAAAATACACTCAAAAAGCATCATGACATCAGGAAGAATAACCAGATCCAGGGTCATTTTGGTAACAGCAAAAAAATGGATCTGTTTGGCACATTGCTTTGATTATGCTTTGATGCTGAAAAGCACATTTTTCCAAGGGCATCCCTGTTTGTGCTTCCTAATTATAAACACCATTATAGGGCACAACAAGACAGCTCGACAGCCAGAGAAATGGTCTGCACACAGAGTTGCTTACAGATGCAGAGTTCACGTGGGGAAAACATATTCACCATACTCATGGTGCCTCTTTGAAAATGACAAGGTACTGCCCTAGAACTCTAGAGACAAAGTTCAGCCATCAGCTCTGAAAACGAGCCCATGAATGAATTTAGCAGCATCTACTCTGTCAGGAAGGGTTGAAGTGTTTGAGGAGCCTGGGAGATGTGAAGTGCAGTTAAGCTGTGGATTTTGGTCGTCGTGCAAAAGTGACAAGCTGAAAGATTTGCTGGGGGCAATAGTGCCGGCAGGAGATACCTTCTGCAAGGATAAAAAGTAATTAAAACAGGTGCTAGAAATGCAAATGGCAGTTAATTAAAACCAAGAGCTCTGGGCACTATTTGGAATTATCTGCACAGGTACCTTCAGACCAAATACCCAGCTTAACACAAGTGTGTATATTCAGTCTAACAATTTCATCATGTTTTATGACTGAAGCCTTTTTGTACTTCTTTCTTTTTGAAGAATAAGCCAGATAATGAGAGTATTGAAAACCATTTCAAAGCTGAATAAACATGGAGCTCTAAGTGACCCCTGTAATGAGCTACTGCCCCTCTGTGAGAGGCATCATGGCTCAGCAGCCTCCTGCTGATCCACCCTTCAGATACCACTGCCTGCCCAAAGCTCACTGAAAGGTCATTCTTGGTCTCTAAGGATGCAATTTAAAACCTAGCTCTGGAAATAACCTTTCATCTTTAATGATGTGCTATAATCCCCCTGCAAAACACTAATAATTTGTAAGCCTTGTGGAGGTAATTGTGTTTACCCAAACCCATAAGTCAGAAGTATTGAAGTGCTGCTGTTTAGGTATCAGTGGCCAGGTCTCTGTGCAAGCACATTCATTTTAATTCAACATATTGACTTCTTTCCTCTCCACACATCCTCCCCTGTCATTTAGAGCCAAAGAAAGTTAAAGCTATATCTGCTGGCCTTCCTCCCCAGCTTTATTTTTGTCTTCTTTCAGGAAAGGTCTCCTGTGAAGGACCACATCAAATCAGTGTGGCAGAAAACAGCAGCTGCAGGCAAACTCAAAGAGTAGAAAGGTTGTGGTTTTGCCATACCCATTGCATATACACTTGCACACTGAAAATTAAGACATTCAGGACACCCAGTTGCCACGAAAACAGATGCAACTCTGATGGTGGTCAGCACCTCAGAAGAAAAACAGTGCAAGAGAGCTGTGAGCAAAGCTGTGATCCCAGACATCTCTCATGTGATGGAGCAAACCTGCACCCTCATGTAGCTCTCTCAGTACATCTGATGCTTTTTCTAAAGGTTGTGTTTTAGACTTGCATTCCTTCAAATGGAAAGAAAAGAAGATCTAATTAAGTATTTCCCAAAAAAGAAAAATTAGAATAATGCACGTGCTCAAAAGCTCAGAGGAAGAATCAAGAGTTCCTGGTATTTGTTTCTTAAACTTTCAGCATTTTCTAGGAGTTCAGGGCTGAAAATCACATTTATTTCATTCCTTTCTGCCTCATATTCAGACAAGCAGCACTTATCCAAAAACACACCAAACAGACCAGTTGGTTGAGGTCTTTTTCATATAAAGCAATAAATTACAGAAGGTTACATAGAACAAGAAAAGAGTTTATTGTGGTCATATCTGCAGGAACCACAATAACATGGCATGAACAAATTAAAATAAGTTCTAGGCACTTGCTACTATTTCTACAGTGTTGTGCCATCATAGATGAGATTAAACAATGTCATGGTGGGGAGGGAGAGGGGAAATAGCTTCCTCTAATCTCTCCTGTCAAATTCCATCCAGGTTAAGAAAGGAATTAAAGGATCACCTTTGCCATTTCCAAGAAGATCAAGGCAGCCAGATGACCCCACACTGGGGGTGGGGAGGCAAGAGGGGATTCTGGTCTGCCCCCCACATCCTTTGACAGCCAGTGCAGGGAAGGCAGGGGTTGCAGTCTGGGGTGTCCTGGCAGAGTTTTGGCTGCCCACAGGAGAAGGCAGAGATGCATTTCCTGCAGGAGGGTCCTTTCTGTCCTGGCTGAGCTCAAGGCTCTGCACACTTGGGCTCCCTGTCCCAGTTGAAATCCCCCCTGTGGAGATCTCCAGGCTGTGGGCAGCACCTGGCAGATATTTCCACAAACTCTGTGTTTGGAAAGTGAAACCAAATCTATTTGAAGAACTAGAATCCCCAGTTGATAGTCTAATCCATGAAAACACCATCCCCTTCACAGAAAACTGAGATTATGGAACCCAAACTTTTCCTGATGTTTTGGGTTTTTTTTCCTCCAAGCACCCCAGAACAGTTACTCATAGACAGGAGAATCACCATTAGGATTTCCTTTGCCCACATTTTTTTTAACAGGTTCTTGTAAACAGCATTGTAAAAAAAAAAACAAACTAGGTCGTTAGATTTTGAGGATATAATTGCCAATCCTGATCTTAATTATTGTAGATCACCTCACTGGTGGCAAGGATATGGCCACCCATGCCTTCAAGCACATTTGCTTTTTTCTGCAAAACTTATCTGATCATTTTGTAGATATCAATTCAGAACTGAGGGCAATAAAAAAAGGCCACCACTCAACTGCACCTCAAGGCACACGGTCTGTGCAGGATTTTCCACCTCTCTTTTTACCTTATTACATAAAATCTAATTGCACTGAGTAGTTGCTTCAATATGCTCAACATTCACCACTGAAATTTTCATTAGATAAAACTCATTCTCATCAATAAAAACACAGATGGCTCTTAAAAGTGGCTTCTGTACCAAGCTGTTCTATCCATCTTCACCACACATTTTGCAGGCACTTAACAGAATATTTAAAAAAAAAATCTGGGCTCCTGTGAGGTGCAATGGTGAAGGAAATGCTGTCATTTGAATATCAGCAGGATTACAATGCTTTTGTCAGTGGGGCTTTCTGAGGTCTTTGACATGAGAGCAGCATCTCTAAAAGCTCTTAGTAATTCCTGGAAATGAACTCACCAGCATCTACTCTGTCATTCTTAATGAAGAATCATTTGCTTCCTTAGGCTCCCAAACAGGAAATTTTACTACATTTCATGAAATATTTTTACAAATTGCAGTTGTGATGCAACAGGTTTGTCAGTTTGCAAAAAAATCTCTCCCACTGTGTGAAAAATGAGGTTCACTCGAAAAGCTGCCCCGTGGGGCTGCTGCACACCGTGTCAGGTGAGGCACCACAGCTCACTGATTTCCCTTCTCCTGGCCTTTTCTGCATGTGCTCTGCTTTTCTGGAGATGCCCAGCCATGAGGCAAGCCCTCACTACACCAGCCCTGGTAGCAGAGTGACACAGCATCAATGAAACCCTTGGAATGGCCATCATTCTTACAGAACTGATGAGAATTAGAGAGGAAAACCCACACTGAGTCATTCACACGCTGATATGTTTATACAAATGAGATCTCCCTGTCTGGTCTGCTTCCACCAGCTGCTTTTGGTAAAGCTGGATCAGAAAGAAGATTGTCTTAGAGTGAGAAATGATATGCAGAATAATTAATCCTCTTTCCCTTTCCTTATTTGCAAAGTACGTCCACACAAAACACGCTCTCCCTTTTTCTTAGGTTCATACATGCCCTCATTCTTTTTTCCCCATCTAAAATATTAATTTACTCAACAGCTTGTCGGTAGAAAACATTAGACTAACATCCATCAGATGTTATCAAAAAAGCTACTGATCAGCCGAAGTTATCTCTGCTAGTGTGCAAATTAGCATCAGAGTGATAAATGTGCATTAGCCTGAAAGGGCTGGTCCTGCAAAGCATGAATGGCTGAAAGGTCACCACCTAAACTGCCTCTGTGCTTTGTAGCACATCAGCAACAGTCAGGATGTCATTCACTCCCTAGGAGACAAAGTTTAATGAAATTTAAAGAGCAAAGGACTCGACTTCAGAAGAGGGTTTCCTTTTCCATCAAAACCCAAATATTATTCATCTTTGCAATAAAGAACATTATAATGATAAAAGCCGTGCACAGTCTAACATTTAATTAGGGGCAAAAGTGTTTCAGCAAAATTTCCTCACGACAAAGACAGGGATAGAAGAGAATTTAATTACAATACTTATCGAAAATGTGTTAGCTTTACAATTCTCTCTCCCTCTGTCACAGTTCTTCATTAGGCATAACAAAACAGCTCACAGACCAGGTACTCGGGTTGGAACAGCAGCTTATGAATACAATAGAAGCTGTTGAACATACTGCAAGCAGCAAAGCTTTCAAAAAAAATCTCTCTTTGTCTGCATGACAAATTGCCTCTCCCCACAATTGCACTGATACTCTGGGTCCTGGGCTGCTCAACAGAATCTGTGGCTCGCAGGGCTGTGCTGGTTTTCTTCGTGTCACCCATTTCCACACACAGCCACTGCTGTGGTGCATCACATCCTGTCAGCTATTTGTACTTTGCAGCATGTGACTGATCCTTTAAGTCACTGCTTAATATTTCTCCTCTCAGAGACCTTTCAAAATGGCTGATTAGCATTTTTAGAGGAATTTGGGGGAATATTCCGTTGCCTGCTTATTTGATGGCATTTTTTTCCTACCCACAAGCAGAAGTCCCTTCCACAAACTCTAGAAATGGAAGGGATTAAAAAGGTGAGTAAATAATTTCCAATCTAACAGGTCAGAATGTCATATTCATTTGATTTTAAGTAATATTGATAATCATCCAGTAGCAACAACAGCAAATGTAGGAGTCAGAGAAATTAATGTGATAGTTGTGGGATGATTTCAACCAAATTTGGAGAGTGCACTGCAACAAAAATTACTGCCTTAAGAATTTGTTTCATGTATTGTTTCACACCTTTAGTGAATTAAAAAAAAAAAAAAAAAACCAAAACACAAAACCGTGGTTTTCTTTACCACTTTGAATTTAAAAACCTTAGCTTCTTATCTTGAATATTAATTTCATTCCAATAGTTGCTGTGCTTTAACCAAGGATGATAAAAATTATTAAGCCACATTAGGTTTTATGAAGTCAGAGACAGAAGCTCATTAAAGATTAAATTCTGCTGGAAATCCATCATACTGCCCTGAAGGTAATTTTGAATTGAGGTATTAGGCTTTGGGAATGCATCTTTCTACCCAGTTCACACAGTGTCACTCTTCAGCTCCCATTAGAAGAGGTTACCAACACATTCCCCTGATTACACAAGGAGCCAACTGCCTTGACACATCTTGGAACACCTCTCAATCATACTGGGAGTGAAATTGCTTCAGAATCCATGACTTGGGGAGCATCAGCTCTTCAGCTCTTTCACTGCAAAACAGGATTGACTGTGCACTGTTTAAGATAGCACCTAAAAAGATAAAAGAGAAAGCTGGGGAAAGATAAGATCAGAAACCCAACCAACCAAAAAAAAAAAAAAAATAAAAAATGCAATTTGCCTGAGTTCAGAAGGAATGAAAAGCAGAACTGGGAATTGAAAGCAGAAAGCAGATCTTCTGGTCTTAATTTTGAAAATATCTCTATCCAGCACTACCTTTCCCAAATGAGAATTGATAGAAAAGCAGCTGTTTGATTTAGTCTTCCTTCTAAGGAATATCTCACTGTAAACAAGATGATAAAGCAAGGCAGGGTCTAATCAGGACTGAGACAAGATCTGGCAGGACTATCTGTCTTGATGTTCCAAGAGGTTTTCAAGGACACAATGGGAGGCATTTTCTCCCCAGTCCAAGAGTCTGTCTCAAAATTAGCTTTGCCCAGCAGTTGTGGTAATTGGATAAAATAAATCCTATGGGTGCTATAAGAAGTGTTCAAGCAGGTGGCAGGGAAAGAATTAGTTTTATACATAGCTGGGCTTCAAAATCCATGCTAATCTTCACCCTCATCCCTGCCCACAATAAATTAAGGAAAAAAATGGTTGATGATAAATCAAGGTTAGGTTGAAAAACAACCACCCAAAACCGTGGAGAGGATGTCCACAATCAGTTTAAGGCACTGATTTTTGATGACATTAGAGCCATTCAACATAAGAGCAAACAGCCTCATGACAACAGGAGTCCTCAACTCCATTTATGCTCCAGCAGAATTGCAAAATCAGTCATTTTCTGGCTGTACTACAGCAAAAGTGCACCTGCCAATTCTTAGCCAGCTGTGTGTGGAACAAGCCAAGGTGCAGCCTGTCCCCGTGGCACTGAAAGCACCGTGCAACTCCAGCCCCTCCCAGCTGTGAGCCCCACTGCAGCTCCTGCCATCAGCCTGGGCACTCACACTGCTCTGGGGGCCAGGCAGGATTTCAGATCCTCCTGTCCTTCCACCAGAGCCTGCTCTTCCCAGGAGGACCATAAGTCACATCCTATTTTCATGACATCCTGTTCTTTTTTATTTTAATCACGTAGAACACATTGCTGGGTTTTTTCCCCTATGTATTTAGAATCATTTTCAAGTGTGACTCTCGTTGTTTCCCTTTCCCACATCACTATCTGTGATGATATTTGCCAGACTAAACACGCCTCCTAATCTGCAAAATAAGGAGCTTCAGCAAGCTAAGGGCTACTGGTTCTCTGCAGATTTAGATCCAAAAGATCTAAATTCTGTTACTGAGCTTCAAATTAGCCACAGCAGGACTGAAAGACTTTGCCATGGAAAGGCAGACAACAAAGAGCACTGACAAGAAGATACTTTGTGGTAACACATTAATAGGCTCAGGTATTTACAGAAGAGACACAGGGTGCCCAGCTTCAAGAGACAGTTTCTTCCTTTGAAAAAAATCTCAGATCTGCTTCTAAATAGAACCCCTGACAACAGTACTAGCCTGCTGCCTTGGTACTGCAGCCTGTTTGACGTTTACTTTTCCATTGCTAAATGGGGATGAATGGGTATGGACCAACAGTGGTGGGTGGCTCTATCCCATGGTCAATTTGGAAAAATATAAAAAGCAAAAGGCAACCAAGCTGAAAAGAAAAAAAGGAATATTTAAAAGTGCCTTTGAGAAGAGGCAGATGGAAGCATTCCCAGAAAAGCAGAGGGGAAAGCAGTGGAGTTAAAACTGAAACAGAGACTGAAGATTACACTGCAACCACTGTTTCATATCCCGACCACAAGAGGAAATGACAAGCTGCTGTCAAGGAAACTGGATTTGACTTTTTGTGAAGAGATGGTAGGAACTAGGACAAACCAGGCAGGTAACAAAAACATTGGACCTTGACAGAGTTCAGCTCAGTGGAAGAGAGCCTGTGTGAGACTTCACTTGGTACCCTGGGCTGGAGATCAGAAATAGGTCGTGATGCCAGCTCAAATGTCCCTTGAGGGATGACAGAGCAAACCTTGTTTCATTTTGGTTATTTTCAGGCAAACTCTTTGGTGGCCAGTGGTATTTGTCACTCCACAGGCAGCACACCTCCAGCACAGAACCAGAACATAACGATGCTGTTGTCACACAAAAGCCATGAAATCCAAAGACAATAGGACATTAAAAAAAAAGCAGCAGATGGCTTGGTGACTAGAGGAAAATCCTAGAAACACTTTTTACTGAAGAGCAAGAAGAGTTGCTGCAGAAGAGCCATGGGGGAAAGCAACAAAGGCTGTAGGTGTTATCACAGCACATCCTGTCTCCACAGCGAGCTGTAGCACATGAACAGGACAGGGCAGAAGACAGAAGGGAGTGGGAGGACTGTCAACACCAGCAGCTACAATCTGTATAACATGCAGCCCGATGTACTTGAATATTCACCTCTCCCTGTCAGGGGAAATGCCAGACATGCTCTCAGAAGAAATTCTCATAAGCCTTCTTGACCCAAGTAAGCATTTCATGCAAACTTCCCACGCTGTTTCATGGTGGATGCAAAATTCTTCTACTATTTCCTCTTTTTCAGATACATAGGCACAGTCTTTAGTCAGGTTTCCTTTGTCAACAGGTGTTGCCCAACTTTTTATAATTATAAAAAAATAATTTCTTATTTCTTAATATATATCTGAAAACAGGGCAGCTCAGGGATAAAAAAAAATTCAGCATCAGTGAAAGCCCTGTGTCTGGCACAGCTAGCATGCCTGTGCCAGAGAACTGCCATGGAGCTGGCACCGTGTTCTTCCCCTCACAGGGACTCCTCTGTGCTTGGAGATGTGGCAATGCTGCTGCCATGTAACATGATCAGTTGTGCCAGGTCTGATAAGGTTATGCACCAAGTGTCCCCTGAAACAAGCATTGTCCTAAATTGTGCATAAACCCTGCAATGGTTTTTATTTGTAATGTGTTAATGCATTATCCAAAACACATCCCCTCAAAATACTGACTCCTCACAGTAAATGATGGGCACGCAGAGAAAAATCCACGTTTATGAAACCTTCAGGACCTTGAAATGGCTGTGATGTTTGCACAGAAAAGAAACAACTCATACAGAGTTTTAAAAGGGTCTGTGATTTGACCCGAAAGGAAATGAGGTACTCTGAGAAAAACACTCTCTAAGAACTGCCAAGGGCTTCTGTATGAAAAAGCAAAGAGGCTCAGTTCTTTCTTCCAATGCCCCCTCAGGCTGCAGAGCAGTGCAGGGGCAGGATTTTGCAGTTTGGTCCCAGGGGTGGGAGTGTGCAGTGGTTTGTGCCAGTGGAAGGCAGAGGAACACCTCACACCTAATTCATTCACACTCCTGATGGGGAGGAAAAATCCCCCATCTCCAATCCAACACCACATATACCCTCCAGACACAAACCAAGCCCTGGAGCAGGGCAGAAACCCCCTTTGGAACCCCCTGACCTTCAGCTCTCCAAGTCCTGGAACAAAGCCTTGAAAAAAGCAGACAGTTCCTAATGCTGCAACAGCAGTAAATTGATTATGGTTTGTGAAATGCTTTTAGGTGTCTGAGGACATAACCCAGCTGAGGTTCCACCACCAACCCAGACATCCTCCTGCCTATTTGACCTTCCACAAAGAAGGAAAGTAGGAAATGGATGCAGAAATGCAACTGTTTCCTGGCACTTCCTGCCAGGCAAAATGCACGAGGGTGTTTCAAATGAATTTTTCGGAAAAGATTTCCCTAGAAACGTTGTGGGAGGACTTCAAGGGAGATGAGTGATACCCTTGATTTCATTTCAGGAAAACCATATGCTAAATTGTAGGAATTAATTTTCTCAGCTAATATTTTGACATTTCTACAATATGGTCAAAATTGAAACGTTAATAACTGTATTTGGCTTGTTTGTCCTGCATGATGTCTGAATGCATAGTGTGGGGGGGAGTGCAGATATATTCATTAGTGCAGATATATTCATTAGTGCAGATTTACATGAGATTAAAGCATTATTTGAGTAGGAGCCATGAGATACAGCTTAGAGTCTTCTTATACTTCTGAGGAGGAACCAGAGATGCAGCCCCTGGCAGCACCCCGAGCTCAACAGAGGGAGCAAATCCTTACTGGGAGGAACTGCTCCAAACCTATTTCACCCTCTTTTGCAGAATTCCACCATCACTTCACCAAAAGAAGAATATCTTGGTCAAAATCAAACCCTTCCCTATGAGAAGTTAGAGGCTTTTCTTCGTGTGTTTGTGTTGCAAAGACTCCAGGCCAGGGTTCAGGCTGGTGCTCTCACTGGTCTTTCATACAGGATTGTTTCAAATCTTGGTTCTGCTTTACCCTCCTTGATTTATTAATTCAGCAGGTATTCCCTCTGCTAAGAGTATACTCACCCTTACTCAAATAAATAGCATGGGATTCCAGTGGTGTAAGAAGAAACAAGACCACAGTTTAGAGGTAAAAATAAATCATAACATGACAAAGCAACTGCCAAGAATAATTCCAGCAGCACTGATCCTGTTCCTTCAGAAGCTGACAGAAACACTGACATGTATACCAAAGCTAATTCAAACATTACAGGAAAACATTATCTCAGTAATTTCCCTAATTTGAGAGAAGCTGTTTGGTTTCTCCAGAGGGCTGCTGAAGTGGAAGTTTTGGACTTTACATCCTGACTGGCACCAGCTGCTATCTATTGTTTCCCTCTCAGGAATCTGTATATGAAAAAATTATCACTTACTCTTGGGAAGCCCTCAGGTCTGGCTGCCCAGGTTCACTCTGGATTTTTCTCTATTGGACATATTTTGAAAGTTGTTTAAAAAATACCAAGGTACCACCCAAAATAGCAACCCTGTCTGTGACCAGCACAATCTGTTTTCTCTCTAGTCTGCCCAATAGTCCAGATTTTGGGTATCAGCACTGCTAGATAAAGATTGTGATCTGATGCCCACTCAATTTCTTTTTAGAGACTGCATACTCATAAAACTAAATTTACCCTATATCCACTCATAATTAGGCTGCAACAAAAACTCATAAATATATCATGTAACTCACTTTCTTCATTTGGTTTGGTCTCTCAGGGCCCAAAGAAACAAGCAGCAGTAACAAAAATGAGTTTCCATTACTGACATGAGAAGACACAGCTCTGACAACACGACATCCATTGATGATGGGAATGTCATGTATCACCATGCAGCCTTTTAAACACTGACTGAACTTAAAGAAAAACAGAAATTAAATTCTACAGGTGTTGAATTATGACTGGCAGCCAGCTGCTGCTTCCTTCAGATCAATAGGCAGTATTGCTCACATCCAGCCTCAGGTGAAAACTAAAGGAGAAAAGGTTTGTCCAGCAGGTGACTAAAGGAAATGTGCATGTTGAGAGTTTTCATTCTTTGTTTTTTTTTCAAGCAGCTTCAAGATGGTATTACTAAAGATATTACACTCTTTGCTCTTGAATTCAGAGGTTACACACATTTTCAGCCCTCACCCCCCACCCTCTCCTACCACACAAACTGCAGCAAACCATTCTTTAGGTAAAGCATACACTGAGAAGCAAGGAGTAGTTCAGATCATCACAGAATATTGTAAATGAGATCCTGAACTGGCAGCTATAACCAAACTACCCCCATGAGGGCATAAACATTGGGGGAAGCATATTTCTAAAACTTCTGGCAGCAGCATATCTTATGAATGGAAAATATTTCCTTCTTTAGCAGATCATATAGCAAAATCCTAGTACAGAACTTACAATAGCCAGGACAAGAAAACATAAATTTTGCATTCCATAGAGTCAAAATTAAGTACTAAATCCAGGTCATTAAAAAAAAAAAAAGTATTAAGTTCACTAACACTTCTGCTTGAGTGTTTCAGGTAGATACTCCTGGATTGTCCACAGCCTAAAACCATTTTCATTAAAAAATTGCCTTAAATGTGTCCCATATTTCCCTGAGCTAACACTTTCCTGCCTTAATGATAGTCTTACATCTAATGCATAAAAATACCAAGAGATATTATTCTTCTCCTTCATTTCCCCGTAAGAAGTGTGACTTCTTGATAAGTCAGAGCTATTTCAAAAGCTGCACCACTCATGGACAGCTGGGTTGAAGGAAGCCTTTAAAACTCTTTTTATTTTAGACTGATAGCATATAACCTCAGATGCTGCTAACCTCAACTGGGTTGAGCTGTCCTTATGCCTATGTAGTCCCAGTGAAATTAATTATTATTTTCAAAGCACTTCTTTACAAAGAAAAGTTAGAATCAAAAAGTAAGGAATTTTCAGACTTTGTATACGTGGACTCAAATTGTCTGCCATGGTATTAAAAGGGGAAAAAAGTGATTTAACAGTGAGATTAATCAGAAAATGTGTTTGCCACACACAAAATAACCAGAGAGTGAAGGAGGTGACTGCTGACACTTCACAGACACATTACAAGGTAAAAAGCACCTGGTAGAAGAAATACTGCCTTGTGACAGTCAAAGCAGTAGATCTTTTTAACAATCCCCCAGGAAAAAAATCTCTTTGCCATAAGGAATACAGCAAACAGAAAATGATGATATGATGATGATACAGAGAATTACCAAGAAGGCACAGCAACCTGCAGACTGAGTTAATACTTTGTCTCTAATTGAAAAGCTAAAGAATAATAATAGATGGTCCCAAAGCCCTGCAATTTAATGCAAGCTGCACGTTGTGAATGTTTTCTGATAGCAAGAGTTGACAAAGGGGCAGCGGAGGTTCACAGAAGCAAAAACTTTCTCTGTATTCAATGCCTTTCAGCATGGAAAATTAGATGAGTCGATATATAATTTGGTATTTAATATACCATTTGAACACTGTAAATGTAAGGCAATGTTGGCATTGGGGGATGATAGTGGCTAATGAAAGCAAAAATTACTCATAATAGAATGAAGATAATTTGCACATCATTAATCTTCCTGCCCCATAATTTAAACACATAATAACACTAGTCTGTCCCCATGTCTCAGCAGCAGCTGAATAACAGTGCTGTTCTGTAATCTCACATCATGTATTCAATTCTTTTGGAGGCAGGGCTGATAATACCAACAATTATTGAAATTGCTCAGTATTGCCTGCACAGAGCCCTGCTTGTGGTTGCTTTCAGAACCATGCCTCACTTTAGCCATCTAGATGGGTATTAAATATCTTCCTTACAGGAGATTATGTCTTTTCAGATTGAAACCTTCAGACAGGATAATTTACTTGCTTCAAGAAAATGTGGGCTTGTGAATGGGAATGTGTTTTTCTCTACTAATCTCTTTGAAAAGCTGCTACTTTCCATGTGAGGGTGGCAGCTTGAAGAGGGCAGTAGGTGCTTTTCGTGAGCCTGCATTGTTTTTGCCATCAAGAGAAGAGTTATGACATGAGAACTGAAACATCACCAAAGCCTCAGCCTCATTTTGTCTCACGGAGCTGCCAGGGCTGAACTGCCAACAAACTCACCATCTGCTTGGTGCCACCAAGTGTGTTCCCACCTCGGGAAGGCTTCACGCCTGTTGGCGGAGGGCAGCCAGGCTGTGTGCATCCCAAATCTGCAGGTTGGGATCTGGAGACTGGGTTGGGCTGGATAAGAACGAGACAGTCAGTGGGGAGGGGATCACCCTGCTCTGCTCTGTGCTGGGCACCATCACCTCCAGTTCTGGGGCAGCTTTGGGCACTTTTTTTGATGTAAAAAAGACACTGAACTGTTAGGGAGTGTCCAAAGGAGGCCAGGGGCATGGAGGGGAGGCCATGTGAAGAGCAGCTGAGGGCATTTGGTCTGCTCAGCTGGACAGGACACTGAGACCAGAGCTCATTGTGCTGAGGGGCAGCTCTGATCTCTGCCCTGTGTGACCAGGGACAGGACCCAGGGAACGGCTGGAGCTGGGGCAGGGCAGGGTTAGGGTGCAGCAGGGAAAGGTTCTTCCCCCAGAGGGTGGTGAGCACTGAACAGGCTCCCCAGGAGCTTTTGGACAAGACTCAGGCACAGGGTGGGATTGCTGGGGAGTCCTGGGCAGGGCCAGGAATACTCTCCATGCCCTTGTGGGTCCCTTCCATCTCAGCTGATTCTGTGATTTTACAGTTTGATTTTCTTTCCCTCAGCTTCAGGCAGCACACACCAACATACTAAAAGTCAGAAGATATCAGAGGCAGAGCAGCAGGCAGCCAGCAGCCAGGATGTGTAAAAGTGAAGGCAGAGAGGGGGATCTGAATTTGTTTCCCTTACACACATACATGAAGACACTTTTTAAACATCTGATCACAGCAGCTTTTCACAGGGTGCCTCGGAAGGCCTCTGCATATGGGACACCCCTCACAGACAGCCCTCCTCCTCCTGCTTCCTCTCTCTGCTGCCTGCTGCCCACATTTCTTCTGAAATCACAGCAATTTGCTTTTCACACAGGGCCTCTATGACATTATTGCCAACAGTACTTTACCTATTTTTAAATAAATAGCCTCTGCCCAGTGCACAGATCCAAAAATGAATACACACAGAGCCTATCTTGATTCCAGTTGTGCTCAGTGTATATACAAGTCCAGATACCCGAGCCTCAGGTGAGGATGTAATTAGTGATCACCACTGAAAACTGATTTTACAGGACCAGGGATCAGATAGGAACACACATGGGCAAGGAAAGTTATTTGTGTATTATTATTATTACTATTTTTGCAACTTAGTGGCCAGAACTAGGTTTTCTATACACAGGGTTGCTCGGTTTAACAAGAAAAAAAAGGCTGTATAAAATTTTTCAACAATAAGAAATGAATTTCCAGTCAACTTGCACCATTTCTTTCAGATAGGAAAAAAGCCTGTTCAATTTTATAACAGCATAACTAATATAGAGACCATTTAAATGCCTTTAAGACTATCTCAATTTTTAAAATAAAAATAAAATTTCACACCAAGAAGACATCAAGTTTAATTTCAAGACACATGAAAACCAAGCTCTTTCAGAGTTTTGCCATGGAAAAGGCCAGAATCCACACATTTTACAAAAAGGGGAAAAATGCTGGCATGATGGTGACAGCTTTCTGTAGCTTATATGCAAAAGCTTGTTTGTTAACTGAGCAAGCTTTCTAAATAATAGCACTCCCTGACCTTGCAGATTTAGGAGTTTTTGGTTTTAAACCTACTGTGGTGCATACATTGTTCTCTCCAATTAATTGCAGCTTTCTGATGAGCTCTTGCTATTTCTAATAAAGGGTCTTGACTAGTCTGATTTTGAAGGAATAGGTGATTTTTATGGGGAAAAGTTAAATGATAAACTCTCAGGATGTTAAAAAAAATAAATTATCAATTTTCAACAAAATTGCAAAAGAAGAAGGCATTATATCTTGATGTCTCCATCAAAGGATCCTACTCATCTTGCAGCACAGATTTCTGACACTCAGACTTTCTCCTGTGCCTCAGGCAACCACAGACTCAGTGTGAAGGCAGGCAGGGAAAGAACAGCTAGATATAGCTTTAAAAGCTGAAGTTAAAAAACTCTTGCTTTGCCATTACAAAAATCAGAAGTTGAATATCATTGCCTCTCTTTGAAGCCCCGTAGCTCAACATGCTCCACCTGCTCCAAAATTTCACTGCTTTCACAATTATTATTCAGAGAAAAAATCCTGACCTTGATTTCAGATATAGATACCAATCTGAAGTGTTCATACATACATATGTATGTGTATAGTAAAACTCAAGCATAAATAAATAAATAAAATTTTAAAATCCATGTTTGGTCACACACAAATTGCATCAAGGGCATGCCATGGATTCAGGGTGCTGTTCCTCTTAATTTCTAGGTTAGGAATGGGATCATCTGGATGGCTTTCAGGACTCACAGAACGACTGCCAGGCTGACCACAAGTGCCTGAGATTTCTACCAGTCATTACAGCACTGAGGAGATCCTGAGAATTCACTGGGAGAAAAGCCTGGGGCTCCCAGGTTGGAGCTTCTAAGATTGTAATGATATTTGTCAGCAGGCAAATATTTCATTTTTCCTTCCCAGCCCTTTCAAAGCAGGAGTCACAAAAGAGAGCCAAATCGAGATATTATTTCCGTGGCACGTTTATAAATACTGAGTTCCACCAGACAGCAGATTCAGAGGATTGTCCTCGTTCAGGCACAAGGCATCATCGTGGAAATACGCCTTTGGCTGTTGCTGTGATTTCCCTGGATTACAACTGAGTGTACGCCAACAAGCTGGAAGGGTTCCACAGCATGGGAGTGAAGTGTTTGAGGAATCCAAAGCTGTGCTTCAGCACATGTTCCTGCCTAAACCTACTCAGAAGGGAGTCCTTTTGGAGATGGAGAGGTAGTCCTGCAGTGAGAGGGAGCAATCATTTGTTGAGTGCCAACAATGCCTCTCACTGTTATTCAAGTTATGTGGAAATTAGAAGTCTACAAACCAGCAAATGAACTGAATGTAAACAGCTTCTGATGTCATCTGGAAAATCTCAAAAAATTCAGAAGTAGCAACTCCAATTGCTAACACTTTTTGGAAGGCCTTTAAGTTCATCTGTTTACAAGTTAAGGAAACAGAAGTACTTGGATTTTTTTTTTTTACAGTATTTTACTGAAAATTAGGAAAGGAACTGGACCAAACTCAGTGCCTAAGAACTTGAGAGTGAATACATTTTGAAAAAGATGTTTTATTACACCTATTTCTTTTCAGAGGCAGAGCACCAGAGAAAACAAGATCAAACAGGCAGAATTGGCATTGGTTACGTCTGTGTCCCTTTTACCTTTGCTTCTGCTAATGCTGTAGTCAATCAGCAGCAGAAGCCTGTTTCAAACAGATATTAGAGAAAATATTTATTTGCATGAGAAATTTGATAAAATACCATGACTAACTCAGTTGTAATAGGGGATTGTGATTCCAGGCACATTTCAGCCTCACTACCAGGGTAATTTCTCTTTACGGAAGGGATTTATTTTTCTGTTGCACTAGCAAAACTAAAGAAATCCAGAATAGAAATGAGTACAAGATTAATCCACTGTAAAGTGTTACGTTGTCTTATACCAATTCACTTAAAAATCCCATTTCCTGCTTAATTAGTTTAAATTTCTTAATAGTCAATCACAGAATTTCATTAAAAAGAAACACACCCTTAAAATACTTTTCTCCTTTCTTTTTAAGACTCACAGCGGCTTCTTCTCCATTGGCTGGCAAGACACAATAACACATTAAGGATTTAAAATTTTTGGCCACATCTGTGTGCAGATCCCACCCTCCCCACCAGCTCGCATCCCATGTTGTGAGTGTACATCCACACATGCAACACTCCCATTGAAACACAAATATTCAGCATGGTGTTCCCCAGGATCTGCCTTGCAACATGTCATTAATGACAGTTCTGTCACACATTCAGAGCAATTCTTCCCCCCTGGTGTAATTTAGTAGGTCCTATTCTGAGAGTGAAGGCATTCTAGCTATTAGATGTTTCAACAGAGATACAAGGCTGCCTGTGAAGTATCCATGAAGTATCCATGGTTGGTGAAAAAAAGTTAGGCCAAAAAGCTAGCCAAACGTGTTGGGTTTTGCCAAGGAAAAACTAAAAGGCGTGCAAAAGTAAAGCAGCACGGTGAGGCTTGGTGACTTTCCAGAGCATTACTGGAAAATTGGCCTCATCAGACTGTATGTCATTTGGGGACATAAAGCTGTGGTGTCAGGACGTTCTGGACACACAGGCAGAGGGCTGGTTGATCCAGGGGCCGTTCCCAAGCTCTGCCCTGGTTCCCAACCCCTGCACAAGCCCGTGTCCCTGCTGCTGCATGGCTCTCCAGGGCGAAAAGGGTGAATAGGGTGAAAAAGTAGAATTTTGGGGTTTTAGAGTGTGAGATCAGGGGACAAAGATGGAGGCAATGGGGTGTGTCCCTGAGCTTCTTCTTGTTCTCCATCTTATGTGGTGGTGTGGCACATT
>VXBS01002840.1:0-119456 GCA_013400255.1 Sitta europaea
CGAGCCAGGGAGCGCTGGACACGGGGCCCGGCCGCGCCCTCCGGGCCGATCACGTAGATCACTTGGAGGTACCACTGGTGCCCAGCCTCCACCTTTACCAAAGGGAAAGCATAGACAGAGGGAACGTTAACTTTGGCTTTTACATCCAGGCATTCTGTTAAGAGCTGGTGTGTTTTGTGTCTGACAAAGTCAGCTCAGTGGGATTTTCTAGACACCTGCACTAACACTGACCACCCAATTACTCAATGGCAGTAATTCATTCAGGAACATGAATAATATGTTTTTTAAGAGCTTTTTTGTGAGTGCTTCAGGGAAAAAAAACAAAAACTACCCATAATAATAATATCCTAATCTCCCTTTCCTGTGTCAGAGTTGAATTCTGAAGGCCCAGAGCCTACAATTCACCAAGTGTTTGGGAGTTCCTGGAGAGACAAGGCCATGCTGGGCTACCAAAAGCTCTGGCTACATACCTTGTAGAGAGCATCCACCTTGAGAGTGAATCCATCAACTCCGGGCATGCTGCTCACCGAGTGGAATTCAGACAGCTCAGAAGCAAAGTGGGCGTCAAAAGGCACATCATGGAAATACTTATCTGTCACTTCTGGCTGGGTTCGGTCCTGGAAGTCAGAGACGTGGTGTGAGGGATGCTGTCTGCTTTCCCAGGAGAGGCTGGAAGCCAGGCCACTACCGAACACCTGCAGCTTTGGATCTAATCCAAACGCCCCATCCCCACACCTACATGTGGGCATGGATTAAAGAGCACTCATGGACAAAGGGTGGGGAAGAACTGATCTTGTGTTCACAGTTTGCACCAGCAGTACAAAACGAGCACCGCGCTCCTTTCCTCATCCCTTTGCAGTCACAATCTGCTCGTTGCCAGAGAGAATGCCGAACGGGAAGCAGGAGCAGCAGACTCACCAGGAGGAGGAATCTGTGTTTCAGGTACTTGTTGGGTTGGATGCAGCCGTACTGGGGCCCCTCGTTGTAGACGGTGCCCGTGGGGTCGAAGAAGGGCACGTAGCCATCCCTGCCCGTGCACAGGTAGACCTTCTCCAGCTGCAGCTTGTAAGCGGCGTTGAGGTTTTGCTCGGGGTGCCAGAGCACGCGCCCAAACAGCGTTTGCCCTGGGGAGGTCGGGACAAAGAGGGACAGGTGAAATTCCCCAGGAAACCAGGGAAACACTGCTAGAGTCAAATGTGCTAGGCTACACATGAGCCTGTGTTCAGAAGAGTTTGGACTGTTTGGGAAGGGCTTGGTATGTGGGAGTGACAACACATGGTGCTAGAGCATATTGTTGTTTTGCAGGGCTGTAAGATGCTCAAAATGTCATTTATTGCTGTGGAAGAGGCAAAGCCATGTCTGGGCTTTGCCCTTTCCTCTCCAAGAAATGGAAGCTGTGAAGGCAGAAACACTGGGCACAAGCAGAAGAGGAGAGGCAAATCCTACCCTTGGAAAAAGCCCCTTTGTAATCCATTTCTGCCAGAGACATTTCAGATTTGGTGGGGTCCATTAGAAAAACCTTCTCATTGTTACAGAGCTGAAACTCTGTGTTCAGGGAGTAAACGACCGGAACTGGGCGGTTTGTCTGCTGGAAGGCAATCGGGATCAAAAACCTGGAATTGGGACAAGGAAGGAAACAAAGGAGAGGTGAGCTTTGGGATAGGTGTGCACCCCAAAGGGGCTGACCTTGCCCTGCTGCCATGGGGACAGGGCCTCCTTACCGCTCGGGAGCGTGAGCTGTGCAGGGCAGGGACTTGTCTCCAGGCTCTGCCCATGGCTGCGTGGGCTGCACCGTGCAGGGGATCAGCAGGATGGTGTATTCTCCAGAGTAATCCTTCCTGGGAACAGACAGGAGACCCTGCAGCCACCAAGCAGAGCTCTGAGCTCGTCATCCAGAGCAGCAGCTCTCCCTTGCCCCAGCAATGTCATCCAACAGTCCCTGAGGGACAAATGTGACCTTCTGAAATGCACTGTCACCTCTGGCATCGGACTATCCACAGCCTTCACTGCTGCAAAAATTCCTTTTCAAGAGGCTGAGCTGATTTTTCTCTCAGTAGAACAGTGTTCCAGCCCTGACAGTGACTCCCCAACTGCTCCAGCTCTGACCAAGCTCCTGAGCATTCCACACTACTGCTGTGGCTGCTGGAGGGGGGCCAGGGAGAACATGGTGCTGCTGGAAGCTGCTGAAGGGGACTGGACCCCCCCAGCCCTCACCTGTTGTAGGAGCTGGTTGCTCTCCAGAGCTGGTAGGGAGAGTCAAAAGTCTGAGCACTCCACAGGAGCTGCAGGTCAAACTCGATGCCTCCCAGGTGCTCTGGAGTCACCAAAGAGGACCTGACATCTGGCAGGCTGTGGTGCTCCATGACAAACAGCCCTGGGGGAGGACAAGGAGGTGACAGGAGCAGAGCACGGAGAAGGCCCCAAGTCATGCAGCTCAGCACAGAGGGGCTCCTGGCAGGAACAGGGACTCGTTCTGCTGCCTGTGCTGTCAGAGCAGAGCTGTGTGTG
Organism: Sitta europaea; assembly: GCA_013400255.1. NCBI lineage: Eukaryota > Metazoa > Chordata > Aves > Passeriformes > Sittidae > Sitta > Sitta europaea. The sequence continues at coordinate 2,509 of VXBS01002840.1, forward strand.
AGCCTGCCTTGTGTCCCTGTCAGGATGGCTGCCCTCACCTCTGAACTTGGCCTGTGTCTTGAACTCGATGACCAGGCGGCCGTCCTCGCGGATGTAGATGCGGATTATCTGCAGCCGGGCCGAGAGCACGCTGTCCGTCTGGATGCCTGCAAGGACAGCGCCGCTGGGAGCCCGCACCGCACACTCGCTCCCCAGCTGGGCTCTCTCAGCCAGCCCCAGAAGCGTCTGGGAGATCTCCAAAAGCAAGGCTGAGCTGGGATCATCCTCCAGCGAGCCAGCTACACACTCCCTCCGTTATCCACTGGCTGCCTAAGCCCCTCACAGCATAAATATTCCGAGTTCGCTGCTCCCTCAGGCCGTTGGTGAAGGTGCAGGTACTAAGGGAAAAACATGGAGGAGCCACTTCTCCCATAGCTCTTGGAGTGCCTCAGGCTCACCTGTCCTCCAGAGAACGGTGTCGTAGAAGAAGGAGAACTCCATCTCCGTGTGGTGCTCCAGGGAAGCCCAGCCCCTCGGTGCCGTCACATAGATGTAGGACACGTAGAGAGGGACATGGACTGTCAGGAAGGACTGGGCAGAGTCCCTTACCTGGCAATAAAACCCCAAAAAGGGGGTTATTTATGCACCTTCAAGTGAAGTCAGAGGTGACTCTGAATGTTCCTTATGTGTAGGTACCTCAGACAGACCAGTGTTTTAATTCAGTGCTAAGGCTCATGGGGACCATGGGATAAAGGGGCTCTGGGCACAATTTCATCTCAAAACCCCCCAGTTTCCAAGTCTGTGAATTAAAAATCATCAATTCTGCTTGCTCAGGCCTCCCAGAGCTCTCCATTTATTATCTGCAGAGTGCAGCTGTACTTTGCAGGCCCCAGAGAATTCAGGGAGATGTTCCAGCCTGGCTGGTGCCAGGCTCCATATGCTCCACTGGGCAGTAGTTCAGGCCAAGTAGCTCCTCTGGGCTTGTGCAAACAATCGGAGCTAAAAAAGGAAACTTAATGAAGTAGTCCAGGCTGGCAGGAATTAAAAGAGATGATGCTGGTCCTTGCAATGTGACTGGGAATTTAATGCAAGAACTTAAGTGGAGTGGGCTGCACATGGATAATGCAGCCAGGAGAGGGCAGTGACACACCTCAAATAGTGAAAGCCACTCATTTATAGAAGAACATTTTTGGCTTTTGGTCTGCCAGTCTGTTAATTAGGAAATGAGTTAAAATGTCCCATGACCTTGCTCTGTTGTGGAGCGTGGACTGAGCTGCCTCTGCTTTGTCCTTTGCTCATTTCTATTGGCTGAGAACATGGTCAAAATTATAAAAGAGAGCCCAGCTGAAAACATTTTATTTCCAGTATGGCCATGCATTAAAAAAACAAGTATTTTCCTGGTGCTCTGAAGATTAAGAGAATAAAACCTGTGATAACCCCAGGAAAATGAATGAAATAAATGCATACAGCACTGTTCTCTTCCAGGTGACAGGGGGGAAAAGCCAAGCTAAACAAAACACGAGTGCAAGGCAGAGCTGTGCCTGAGAGCTGAGAGAGCTCTGGGATACATGGGAGAGCTCTGGATGGGGCTCTCACCTGGAAGTCAGCAGTGACAGAGCCTCCACAGACATCGATTAACTCGGTCATGTCGTAGTAAGCATCGAAGGTCCAGATGCAGCTCTTGAGGTTGAGGTGCTGGTACAGCTGGATGCTCTTGGGCTCCCTCACCGCGGGGTCCAGCTGGTAGGGGCGGTCATAGCCCGGGCCCAGCACGAAGCTGTCCTGGGTCACCTCGTCCAGAAATCCTGCCTCTGAGTGAGAGAAATCAGGACACTGATCCCTCCCGATTTTGAACAGCCCCAGGCCAAGTTTGGGGGTCTTGCTTCACTCTGGAATCACTGGAGCTCCTCTCCCTTCATTATCCTGGAGGTCAAACTGGACATATGCAGTTCTTGACAGGGGAAAATGTTAACAGGAATCCTAAATCCTAATCCTAAAAATCAAACTTAGGGACCTACTGATTCAAGGCTGAAGTTAACCTTCAAGAAATGAGGAACAGGTTGAGTATGGAATTTTCAGACTGAAGTACAACCCGCTGCCCGTCTGGATCTAGCATGGAATTCATTCCCTGGAGTGTCAGAGACACCATCTCCTGGTTCTTTTCAGCTCTGACATTTCCTTCAGAGACCTCAGTGACCCAGACACAGGGATCCAGCTCTGCAGATCCCTCTCTACCCAGGCAGATATCACAAGACACATTTGAAGAGCAGAAAATCACCAGCACAATGTGAACTTACAACCTACAATCTCAAACATTCCTATACCTGGAATCCCATCTCCAACGGGGCCACTCTGGTCACTGCTGTCAGACCAGGAAGATTTATTGCTATTTATTATGTCAAGAGAGCCCAGAGGAAGATAAAGCCGCCCTCTCTGCATTTCTTTCCAGGCTTCCACGTTCAGAAAGCAAAGGCTGGTGTTGAAGGTGTTACCTGAGGTGCCTCTGGGGTCTCTGACAGTGACCAGGTTGGAGCAGACGTGCTGGTGCCTGTAGATGGACTCGGAGAGAAGGAAATGCAGGTTGTGCAGCGGCAGCGTGGAGATGAGGGGCAGCATCCCATCCTGGTGGGGGATCTGCACCGAGATGTGGATCCTGGAAAAAGCAGCACATGAGACAGCAGAACAGAGCAGCCTGGCGGCACAGGATCCCCATGGCAGGTGAGCCTGATGTTTAGCTAGAGCTGCATTTCCCCAGCTACACACCTGCTCCTTAAGCTGTCCCAGCAACTCCTGGTTCCTGAGGGGAAGGGCACCCCCTCAGCCAAGCAGGGTGTGCAAAGAGAGTGGGAGCACAAACCCGAGCACCCCACACCACAGGAGGGATGTGGTTTCACACACACGTTGTGCTTGTGAGCCCAGGCACCTCTGCAAGCCCAATGGACTGGTGAAGGGCTGCACTTCTCCAGGCTCATACCTGTTGGGATGCTCCTTGTGCTTCACATCCAGGTACTTGAGTGTGGCAATGAAGGACTGTGCCTGGAACCCTCGGGCTGTCCCTGCGACCACAGGCGTGTGACAGATGGCACTGTCTGTGCCTATGGTCACCACGTTGCTCCTCAGGGGGGTCCCCACGTGGCCAGCCCTGTCCACAGCCTTGGCCACACAGCGCACGTGGAACCGCCGGCTGAAGTAGATGCTGTCCAGCACCTGAGGGAACGAGGAGAGGGAAACCTGTGGTGCTTCCAGCAGGCTCAGGGAACAACAGCACTACTTCTTCTAAACCTAAACACCCGTGCCTCCCACCAAGTCCCAAATCCAAGGAGACTTCAGGCTGGAATCTCAGGGCTGGTGCCTCCCTGCGTACCCTGTGGTTGACACTGGTGAAGGGGGTGTTGTCTGTGATGGTCTCGAAGGGTGAGCGGGCTCCGTTCCCGTCCGTGGGGGCAGCTACTTCCCAGCTGAACTGGATGGAGGACTGGTTGATCCCAGCCTCACTGCAGCGCTCCTTCATGAGGGTGTACTTGGGGAAGTGGGGGTCACAGGGAGTGACACAGACCAGGGGGTAGCCTGGGGAGGGGGATTTCTTAGCACCCTCCTTGGTCACTTCTTCCACGCGGTCGTAGTCAGCCAGGGTGACGACCTATGTGGAGGCAAGAGGGCAGCAGCACTCAGCTGGGGCTGAAGGAAATGGTGGAAAAAGCCATTCTTGCCTCCCACGTTGTCACTGCAGCTGTACATTTTATTTCCAAAATCCCACTGCAGTTTCCAGTCTGTACTTGAAGGGCACTAAATCACATCCACTCACCACAGGAGGTGCTGGGAGAATCAGGCTCCCTGCTGCCTCCTGATCCAAAATAGTCACTGTGGCAGTGCTGGTGTCTCCAAGAACTGCTTCCACCGGGTCATCTGGGCCCAGCACCAGAGAAAAGGACTCGTGCCATTCCCGGTCTTCGTTGGACATGATCTCCACCTTAAACATGATGTGGGCCACACCTGTGGGAGTGAGTGCAAGAAAAACAGGGAGAAGTCCATTCATCACCAGAGACTGCTCTGAAGATCCTGTCCAAACCCTGCGCAGCTGCTCTAGGCTGTGACCATGGAGACATTATGATAAAATACACATTATAAATTTTATTTCCACTCGTTGCTGCTACTAATTTACCCAGAGGAGTCTACTATAAACATAAAACTCCAGCTATGACAACTGATCCAATCGATCCGGTGATAGATTTACTAGCAGATGCTGTCTGAGGATTAATAATGACTGTCTTGTATTAGCTGTCTGGAGGAAAAATCTGGGATGAAAAACACATTCCTATCCCTCCTCTCCCTCAGACCGGTGTGCAGAGCTGTTTGGTGAGGGCTTCTTAGTCCAGCAACATGGTGTTCACAGCCCTACATCCCCTGAGGAGGACTTTACTTTGCCAGGTGCCAGTGCTTCTTCCTCTGCTCTGATCATCCTTTGTTTAACACATCAGCTTTTCTGAGTAATAAAATTACAGAAACTTGATGCAAAGAGTGGCTTTTCCCAAATCTCCTGGATGTTCTGACATGCACAGCATTATCTCAGGTCACGCCCCCACCTCTAACCCTCCCTGGGAGGCCCCTTTACCTGGGCTGAACTTGAGCATGCGGCTCTTGGGGTAGTAGTCCACGCCGGCCTGTGCCGAGCCGTCGCGGGTGCTGCAGCGCACCCTGGAGGTCCTGTTCTGGTCGCCCCTGCGCACCACCGGCACGCTCAGCACGGCCACTCCCTCCGGGCCCGGCGGCTCCCGCACCTGGTACGCCGCCTCCTCGAACTCGATGGTGGGGGCTGCAGGGACAGCAGCGAGGGAAACCGCGTTTGCACCCCTGACTGCTGCAGCTCGGCTCCTGGCAGACACCTTCACAGCAAGGGGCTCCTCAAAGCAGGGGCCAACAGGACTTGTGTGTGACTTTACCCAACGAGGGTGTTGGGCTACAGAGGATGGCAAATGATTCTCCCATCCCTGCATCCCACACGGCCCAAAATCCCTGCCATGTGCTGGCTGTCACACTAGAGGGACCTGGAATCCCTTTTCTCCCCCACAGATCTCTCCAGGCTGTGATGCTGTGGTGGGAGAGGAACATCTCCCAGGGGAAGCACAGCAACTCCAGCTGCCAGGGGGATGGGGAGCAGGAGAGATGGTGGGGCCAAGCACTCTTATCCAACCCGTCCCTTCAGCCCAGCCCAGTCCTGCACAGGGCTGTGACCGTGGCACCGAAGGCATCCATGTGTACTGCACTGATGGGACTGTGCTGACCCCCTGGAACCACCACGACAGCCTTGCAGAGCAGCCTCACTCACCATCTTCCTCATTGGTGACAGTTATGGTTGCCACGTCCATCTTCCCAATCCTGGCTCCGCTCCAGTGGTTTCCAAGGGGGCTACCCAGATAGACCTGGAACTGCTCTTCTGGTTCAAAGGCAGAGTCGTCACTGATGTGAACACTGCAGTTCTTCACCTAAAGCCAAGAGAGGAGGAGAAAGCAGCAAACACTGATCAATCTGATAAAGCCATGTTAAGGCCAGGCTGTACTTCCCTATCCAGGGTTGCACATGGGGGTGCTGTCCATCCTGGAAGAAACCCTTCTATTTTTAGGGCTGCTACTTCAGTGTGGACAAACCACACTGTTACAAGATGAGACACAGCAGCAAAAGCATCTCCTTACACAAACCTACAGCTCTCTGTACAACAATCCTGAGTCCTCCTGATGCATCAGATTTGCATTTCACAGTTTCACCAGTTAAGCACCCAACCTTTTCAGAGTGGGTCAAGGGGACCAGGACAAGAATCTAAACAGGACATCATCTGAAACCAGCCTGGACAAGCCTGCCAGCTCCCTCTGATGACAGCGAGCCAAGGGGGAGATGTGAATCTCTCCCAGCACTGGTTCTTTGCTCCCCCACGAGGCAGGTGCAGCTCACCTTCTCCCCTTTGAGGAAAGTGATGCGAGACTCCTCTGCATCCCTCCTCTCTGTGAAGTCCTCCATGACCCGTGCTGTCTGGCTCCGGGTGGAGCACCTGACAGACGACTCGTAGCTCAGGTCCCCCGTGCGGAAGATGGGGATGTGCAGGGTCCCCTCCTTCTCCTTGGCTGTGTAGGTGTCCTTGGTGAACTGCATGCTGGGCACTGCAGGGGGGCAGAAACAGAGCCCAGCAGTGCTGAGGGTCCACAGGGAGCCAAGGGGCCAGAATGGAGCAGATCCAGCTGCCAGGGATAACTCACCGTCTTGGAAGATGTCATTAATGGCCACGATGGCTTGGAATGGCTTTGCCAGCTCAGCTCCGTGGGGGGAGCTGAGGTAAACAACAAATGTCTCCAGCCCTTCTATCACTGGGTACTGAGCGTCATCCAGGATTGTCAGGGGACAGAACTGGGAGGAAAGTGGAATTCCTGCTGTTAGACATACAAAGCACTCACATCCTTCCCAGCACTCACATTTGGGAGTCTAGTGTAAAGCCATTCTGTCATTATGTTTTCTGAATCCATTAATGATTGCAAAGAATGTTCTACATAAACCCAGCATATCCTTTCAGAGAACAGGCAGCCATCCTTATCCTGGATGAGGTGGCATGACCAAATCTCTCCTGGCTGGAGTGCTGATGGGATGGGAGTCTGTGCCTAGCAGACTCATTATCAGTTCTCAAGTGGCTCTGAGAGGAGTTTCAAAACAAATGGCAGATATGCACAGAAACACAAGGTAAGTGTCACCAAGCAAAGCAGACTCAGCAGGAGTCCAAGCAGCTCCTCACCTCTTCTGTCTTGCCTGGCCTGAACTCTATTTTCCTGGAGCTGGGGACATAATCAACTCCCGGGCTGGCCGAGGGCGGGTCTGATGTCCGAGTGGCACACCACACCGAGGTGGGCGTGGAGAGGTCAGGTCCCTGCCGCAGCACTGGGATCTCAATGTGTCCTGCAGCACCAGATGCATGAGAGAGAACAAACTGGGAGAGCAGCCATGTTCCACAAACCCACGCCCTTCCCCCTCAGCACTGCTCCTGCCCCCAGCCTCCCCCTCGGCACAGAGGGAACTGTGGAGACCCTCCACACATCTTTGAAGTTCTGCTGTGTCCTGAATTGCTCCTTCTGGCACCTTTTCGTGGTGAAAGCTTCTACAGTGGGCATCCCAACACAACCCCCTGCTCCTCACCTGCAGCCTCGCTGACAGTGAAGGTGGCATTCCCCAGGAACACCGTGGAGGCATCGTTGGGACCGGCAATGAACACGTTGGCTGAAGCCCGGCTGCCAATGCGGGCGTTGTCCGAGGCGTCGGCCAGCACCACCTCAAACTCCTCTTCCTCTTCATACTCACTGTCATCGATCAGAGTGACATCACAGGTCACCACGGTGACACCCGGCCCCAAAATGAGGCGGTTCTCATCCGACAGCCCCCGGGACTTGAAGTCAGAGCCGGATTCCAGCATGGAAAGGCTGCTGCCCTTGGCTGATTTGGGGATGGTGTAGCAGATGGCAGACACAGTGCTGCTGGCATCCCCTAGGAAGCAACAGGAAAACTCCATAATTCTGTGGAAATACTTCCAATCTATTGGGTGTACACACTGTTCACTTAAATAACAAAGTAGCATTCGGGAAAGAGGATGAGGAATTAAAAAAAACACTATCCCTGCTCGTGAACTTGCACAGTAGCTGGCTTAGACATGACTTCCAGGCATGCTCCTAATCCATACTCAGGAAAACAGTGGCACTTGTCTATTAAAGAAGACACAGCCCAGTCACGGGGTCCACATAAAACACTGTCGAAATCACAGAGAAGCAGCAAACAAATACAAGAGTTTGCTCCTGTTTGTGCCAGGAGTTGAAACAAACCAAACCCAAAAAGCTTTAACAGCAGAGACAGGAAAGGTTAAAAAACACACAACGCTGACCTGTGTGCTGCTTACCATTGCAGTTGTACCACAGAACCTCTTCCAAAACATCAGGGAAGACCCCAAAACCACAAGCAGGCAAAGCCCATGGGCTCCCTCTCTGCCATGAGGGTTCCCCCTCTGCACGTGTCCCTCCCATGGGGCCCAGCATGTCGTTCTGCCCAGCCTGCCCCACCTTTCCTCTGCACAGGTGCCGAGAGGAAGCCAGCGCTCTCACTGACGTGGAACGTGCTCCTGTCGAACTGCAGTGTGGGCTCGTCCTCGGGGTCCGTGATGGTGACCCTGGCCCGGGTGGTATTGCCCAGCAGGGCGTAGGCCGGCATGCTGAGCTCCACAGAAAAGCTCTCCGTGCCCTCAAACACGTCATCGTCGTTGATGGCCACGGTGCAGGCCTTGGTGTCCTCCCGCTCCTCAAACTGCACCTGGAAGGCAGCAATCCGCCTGCTGTCCTAAGCCTGCTGGCTGGAGCTTCCCGTCCTTCCTGTCTCACCCTGCTCTGAGGTGCTCCCTCTTCTGACAACTGAAATACCCCTCCCTGGCGCTTTTAGCACTGCCCACGCATTCTTTCCTCCAGGCTTTGTGGCAGGGGTGGTCAGGCTGACCCTTCCCCACGTGCCCACGCACCTGCCCCGTGTACTCCACGTAGTCCTGCTCTCCAGGCTGCGATCCGGGCCCGGCCGTGGCTGTCCCCTGCTCGGTGCGGCACAGGACGATGCTGTACTGGTTGAGGTTCCCGAGCCGCCTCACGGTGACGCTCACGGAGCCAGCGCTCTCCCTGACCTGGTAGCTGGAAAGGGATCAAGCACACACAAATAACAGGCTGGGAGCAAACCCCGTGTGTCTCTGTGACACAGCGCTGCACACTCAGGGTGAGTGTGGGCTCTGTGGAGAATCCGAGGCACAGCAATAACCGGGGGCTTGGGCACAGGGCAGCTGCTCCATTGTTTAGCCTGGCAGGCCCCTCTCCTCACTGACAGAATTTCCTTCCCATGCTGTAGGGACCTCAGGTAAGAGCCCAGCTCCCAGCCAAGTTCTGTGTCCCTCATGCCACTTACCTGGTGTGAGTAAAGCTGAGGAGGGACCACTGGACGTGGAAGACGTTGCTGCTGACCACGTTGGGTTTGCTGTCCCTCACCAGGAACTGGAAGCTGTCTGTGGTCTCCTGAACCTTCTCCTCATGCATCACGTACTGAATGAGGCCCTGGTTCACATCCTCTGCCGGGAGGGAACATCCAGGGAGTCAACAAAGAAATCCAGAGGCACTTCTGTAGGTGAGCAGTGTGGATCTGGGGCCACAGGGATTGGGGACCACAGTGGCACAGGAAGCAGTTACCCCCTCACCTCCCCTTCCTCAGCCCTGCAAGAGGGACCTATCCCCACACTGCTGACTCTGCACAGCTGGCTACACCTCTGCCAGACTGTGATGATCAGATGCACTTGCAAGGTCTACAGCCCCTCTTTACTGCCCCAAGTCCCATCTCCAGCTTCAACAAGCCTGGGACAACCTACAGGACACAGGTTGGTGTCTCTAAGAAATCACAGGATTTCTGCAACTGATAGCAAAGTTCAATGCTTATTTTCGGCACATTTTGGAGATCTGCCCCTTGTCTTCTCCCCACCCACCTATTTTTTCCTTATTTTAACAAACTGAAGCAACTGATGGAAAAAAGCAGGACACAGCCCCAGCTCCATACCCTGTGTAAAGGTGGTCACAGCTGTCCCTGACTTCAGCTTGTTCTCCACATGACCATTTCTGGGACCGCTTGTTATCTCATAGATCAGCTGCTTGTCATCTGTGTCAGGATCTGTCGTCAGTAATTCCTTCTTAGTGATGAGATTGGTGGCCTGGATTAAAGCCAAACCAAGGGAGGAAAACTGAAGCTCCAGCAGTGCAAGTCTGATTGACTGTTCACAAAAAAAGCCCAACCATCCCTGTGTCAGAACAGTTCTCCATGAGGGAAAATGTAGGGATGTGAAAGCACAGAGCAGCCTTGACAGAGATATCCCACAACATTTGACAACACAAGAAGGATTCACATCTTGCCTCACATCTGGTTAGTTTAATTAAAAAGACAAATGTGGCTCAAAGAAAAGCAAATTGCAAAGCAGCTGTCCAGCCTTATTTTAGCTGGGGCTAAGAGCTAGGACAAATCTTTGGGTTTCACTTAGAAACCTTTATTCCATGAGCTGTGCTGATGCTCAAGTACCAGAAAGAAAAGAAAACAGCTGCCAACAGCCTCATATTGAAGGACTTGTTCAGGACAGTTCACACAGCTCTGGTGAGCCTCCATGAGAGCCTCCTTCAGATGTCCTCACATGGATTCGATTCAGTTCCACCACATTTTGCCTTCTCTTCAAAAACAAAATGTTTTTAACAGTAGGAGAAAGAGAAAATTGAGCTGCTTGAGGCTGCAGGAGTGCTTTCCCTGAAGTGAGGAGTTTGAGCTGAGATAGCCATTTCTTAATACAATTTCTTAATACAGCATCTTCCACTCATTTTTTTTTCTGGGAAGAACCAAAGTGTTTCTTTACAGTTATTGCTGGCTCCTCAGAAACAAGCTGGGAGTTTCCTGGGGTTTTGTCTGGACTTCAGCACAACAATGGCATGTTACAGCAAGAAATTCCTGCACCATATCCTTGGAAAAACCATGTATCTCTGCCGTGGCTGCTGCAGCACATCATCAAGACATCTCCACCATCAGCAAAGCTAAAAATGTACCCTGGGGTGGGTATTCTCCATCACAAAAATAAAAGTGCTGAAGGATGAAGATGTTTTCCAGCGAAGCCCCTTCTCCTGGAACAGCCTGAGAAGCAGCCCAGGCTGAGGCCAGGCAGGAGTTACCTTGCCATCCGTGTACTCCAGCCACTGGAGGCCCAGGTTGGTGACGACCCTGGGTGTCCCGTCATCCACAGGGACGATGTCCACCTGGAAGCGCTGCGGGGCTGCGGTCACGACCTGACAGCAGTTCAGAGAGACGGGGGTTACTGTGGGACTCAGAGCCTCACCCATCACCTTACCAGCCTGGCTCCCTTCAGCTCTGCTGGCACAGGGGCCTGAGGCGAGCTTGCACACACAGAGGGCAGGGCAGGGAAGGAGCAAAGGCATCACATAACCGAGAACACAGCCCTCAGCCCCAGCAGCTCAGCCTGCCCCGCCCCAGAGGAGGCAGCTCCCAAGGCGCTTCCCAAGAAGAACTTCCCAGGAGTTCCCAAGGCCCCCTCCCATCCCTTGTGCCCCCTGACCTTCTTCCCGCCCTCCTGCACCACGAAGAGGGCGTTGGTGCCGTCGGACACGGAGAGGGTGAAGCGGTCCCTGAGGGCGGTGCCGCCGCGGTGGCTGTAGCTGACGCGGCGCTGGTAGATGTCAGCCATGGTGAAGGTGGAGGCCTGGACGGGCCGCTGCCCGCGGCCGCTGCGCTCGATCAGCCCGTGCCGGGGCGGCTGCACCACCCTGAACGTGAGGGACGCGGCCTGTGCCCGGACACGGAGGGGCACAGATGGGGACACGGCCTCAGGGCCGGGGCAGGCCTGCCCTTCCAGCTCACTCTGCCCTGGCAGCCGCCCTAGGCTGCTGTTCCCAGCCACAGCACATTCCTGATTCCCCCTGAGCCCCATCCTGTCCTTATCCCTCTCCCAAGGTGTCTTCCTACAAAGCAAGGCACATCCCGGCCAACAGCTCCCATGCCTGTGACAGCTCCATGAACACAAGAGCAGCCCCCAGTCCTGCAGCCATTCTGGGCAACGTGTCCCTTGCCAGTTCTGCCAGGGTGGAAGCAGCAAAAGCCTCCAGGGCAGGATTTTGGCTCAGGCAGCCAGATCTCCTGCTGCAGGGGAAGTAGCAGTGAGGTAGAGCCAGTATTAGACAGCTCAGCCTCTGGCCAGGCCCAGGAAGAAGAGGAAGTGCCATTTTTATCCATGCTAAGCATAAACTCAGTGTCAAGGCCATAAGTCCGTAAACACGAGCCCATTTTCCCAGCAGCCCAGATGTGCAGCAGAAGAGAGGAGGCCAGGGGGGTCCTGCCTTACCTCTGTGTCAGCATCTGTTGCTTTGAGCTCGAACTCGGTGATGGTTTTTCTCACCCCTTCCTGAACTGTCATCCCAAAGATCTGCATTATGGGTAAGGAGTCATCCACAGGGTTTATGGTGATGTCAAAGGTCTGGCTCACCTGGGACAGGAGGAAACGCTTCTCTTGACGAATTCAGCCTTTCAACATCATTAAGATTTTGGGTCACTTCATTTCAGCCTTATCTGGTGAGTAAATCTGAGCTGCTAAGCCCAGATCACATGAACAGGACCTTCTTTATCCCTCCCCACTAATTAATTCTGCCTCTTTCTGTGATATTTATGGACATCCACTTTCCCTCCCTCTCTCAGTCTGTTTTGCCCCTCTCCCTCTCTGTGCAGCTATGCCTTTCCTCTTTCAGAAAGCAGGAAAAAGGCATCTCTCCAGAGTCTGACTGTCATCACTACACCATCAGTGCACTGGATCAAAGCTGAGCTCCGGGAGCAGCTGGCAAGCAGCTGAAAACCAGGCACTCAGATCTTGGTGAGGCACTCCCACAAGGCCACATGGCAGGTGGGATTCCTGCACAGGGCTTGCTCCCTGCCCTGAAGGATGGGGGAAATCTCAGAGCAGGAGGAGGAACAGCCACCTCTGCCCATGGCATGTTCCTGCTCGGGCAAAAGTCAGGCTGGGACTGACCTCGTTTGTCCCATCAGACACAGAAAAGGTGAAGGCATCCGTGTGCTGCTCCGTGTCGCTGGTGTGGAGGTACTGGATGCTGCCAGAGGCCAGGTCTGCCTGGCTGAAGGAACTAATCCTTGTCCCTGGAAAATGAGCAACAGGGGGGAAATGTGCAACAGAAAGAGCAAGGGGGGCCAAAAATGACAGGAAGCTGGACATATTTAGCCATAAGGACCCACTTTTGGCTGGTTCTGATCCAAGTCAGGCTGCCCCATGAACCTCAGCTGAGCCAGGGATTTAGCTGGCACAGAGCCTCCTAAAATCTCCTTCTCCAAAAGAAGTCCAGCCTTCTTTTGACCTCATCCTGTTGGGAGCAGGCCTCCCAGGGCAGAGGGAGAGAAGCTGGGAGAAAAATGGTCCATGTGACACTTGGATTGTCACTGCTGGGCAGGACTAACCCAACCATGGCATCACTGAGGATGAGCTAAAGGCCTCCTGGCCTCACAGCAGTTTTCCAAAATACCTTCCAAGTGTCTGTTCTCTCTGCCCCTCCTTGTACCCCTGAATTTCGTACAAAGTCCCTTTTTCAGCACTGATTTATAGTGGCATCTTTACAGGCCATTACATGTGACACAGCCACAGAAAGGGACCTGACAAGCATTTTAAAAAGCACTTGAGCATTTTAAATCTCGTTGCTGTGTTCAACAGTTTTACTGCTGTTGTCAACAAACACCCTGACAAGAAGTTTGCCACCAATATATCACACTAAATGGCTGCTGACAAGGGCTGGCTACACTACAAAAGACACCAGGATCTGATTTAAATAAATGAGCCAAAATGGAATGATCAGCTAATATTTCCTCAGAGCTCATTAGCTGTAAAGGTTTGGGTTCTCCCTTGAACACTTCAGTACTCTCTCCTTAGGTAGAAAGGTCATTTAAATCATGATTACAAATTCTCAGCCTCTGACTCTGTATCCTTATTAGCCCTCACAGACATGAAAGAGCACAGAAATCAGAATCATCATTAGATTTTAAATAACAGGAAGAATAAAGTCCTTAATTTAAATCTCCAAAGTATAAGAATCACTGTTTAGTCTGCAAAAATATTGCAAGTTTTTAATTTACTCTCAGCAGGGAGAAGTTTGCTTACTATAACTCATTCATTATTCCTGCCCTTTCAACACGTTTCTGGTGAGAAGATGAGGCAAAACTGAGCTGTAGAGGGACTGTCTGCATCTTGAAAATACACAGCAGATACTTCCACTTTAATCTCACGTTAATGAGAAATCTGAAGCTAAGAAGAAATATAATCTTAGATGAGTATAATAAAATCAGAAGAGCGTATTATATGCCACCATAGATTTAGATTAATTCATCAGAGAGGGGCAGCACACTCACACTGTCAGCAGGCATGAAAGGCAGCTCTGAAATTCAGATCACATGTGCAGGACTGACCAGCCCCCTCCCCTGAACAACCAGAGCTCATTATCCAGCACAACCAGCACAGGCCAACATCGCTTCCTGTTCAACTCAGTGGACAGTTCCCTGCCTCCCTGCAAACCACATCCAGGGAAAGAGACTGGGTTTTAGGGATCAAGGGACATGCTGGCCAAGGGGGGACAGAAAGCAAGTCATCTGTTCAGCAAGATGGGCTGTTTCCAAAGACATTTAAGGGATGGATTCTTTGGGGCTCTGTGATGTTCACACCAAAGGCCAAAGGTTTCCTGTCATGCAGAAGTAGCAGGAGGGCCATAAACTCACCCAGAGAATAAATGCTCAGCTGAGATTATTTGGCTGCTCTGCCTCCACTCACCTTATTCCCCAACCCTCTGGGCTAATGGCCCTTTGATTTCTAACAGGAATCGGAATCCCGTGCTGCTGCCTCTGAGCACGCTTTTCCTGCTGTCAATGTTTAGGGCTCAAAAGGCTCCAGTGCTTTGCTGCTCTGAGGGCCCAACACTTCCCTGCTCACCTGGGGAGGCCACGTGCTCCAGATGTCCCAGCTGTGGCTGCCGGGTGACTTTGTACTGGAGCTGGGAGGCCTCGCTGTCCTGGTCAGCTGCTGAGAGCTGCAGGGTTGTGATTGTCTTCGCCGAGTTCTCATCCAACACCAGCCCCTTGTTAGTGATGATGGAGGGGGGAGATCTGTCCTCTGGAAGGGTTAAACACAAAGCTGAGTTAGGAGACAGTCACATTCCTTCCCTCGGATATGTATGCTCAAGCAAAAGACAACACACACACAAACATTTGGATAATTCCAAAACAGGAACTTTGGGCCTTGCTGGTAATCAGGGATGGTAACATTATAATGTCCTAAAGACAATCTAAACAGCATGAAGATATTAAGGGGAATTTTTCTACCTTTTCAGTGAGTTTGTCAGATGCCAAAGAATGAACCCTTACATCTGCAAGATCTCCCCATGCCCTTCACTTCAAAGGCCTTTGAATTGACTGCACATCAAAAATGCATCTCAAGAATTATGTTTTTGCCTTGCAGTACATGTGGGATGAGAATCTGTGAGCAGGCCTGAGCTCTGCAGCAAAGAAAACACAACTTCAGCACTACTTTTTACCTACTACATGGATGTGAAAAACCTGATCCATCAGTTTGTTGCCATCTGCATCCATCACATCAAAGGTGAAGGGGAAGTTTCCACCGGGATCCCCTTTCCTGTGGCTGTACACCACATGCCCTGCAGAGAGGGACAGCAGAAAAGAGATTCTTTCTTACAGGCTGCAGCATTGAATCCTTAGTTTGGAAGCAGGCTGGCACCATCAGCTGAGGCACATGGGGCTCAACAGAGCTACTGGATTTGAGTTTCATTACTTTCTCTCTTTATTCTTTTTCTCCTGCTGACAGAGACTTTTTAACATATGTTTAATGATACATGGTTCTGCTCTAACTTAGCAACCTGCCCTTGCTTCTTTGCCTCTCCCTTCCCTACTTCAGCTCATTATCCCCCTCTCATAAAGATCACAGAATCATGGAGCATCTCAAACTGGAAGGGACCCATAAGGATCATTGGGTCCAACTCCCTGCTCCTCACAGGACTACCTAATCCAGCCTTGGATTATATACTTGCTAAAATCCAGCACTCTCACCTTCGTTTATATCAGCCTGGGTAAAACTTTTGAGGGGTCCTTTGGCAGAGATCTGGACTGGGCTATCAGCTACGGTCAGCTGCAGCTGGCCCCTGCTGGGGTCACTCCTCAGGACAAATCTGATGGCTGTGTCCCCTGACTGACCAGCTGCTGCTTTCAGGTGCTGAGCTGTGAGCTGAGCTGCAGAGCCTGCAGCAGAGAAAGCAAACCCACCGTCAGCTTCAGCCAAGCTTGGTTTAAGCTGGACCATCCAGCAGCACCACGTGATGCCACTCTCCTCCCACCCTGTCCCCGTACCAGCTGCAAGCTGCAGGTCCTTGTTGACAGCCACTGTGGGCGGCTGCTCCATGGAGAATTCCAGCCTCCCTGCCTGCGTGTGGAGCCCGTCTGTGAGGGAGAAGCCGAGCTCGTCTGTCTGTGCCGCGGCACCGCTCCCCGTGTAAACGATCAGCCCATCCAGCACGTCCTGGTAGGTGAAGGAGGAGCCCCTGGACAGCACCCTGCCCTGCTCTGGGGCCTCTGCCACGCTCTGCCTCCTGCGCAGCTGGCCTGCCAAACAACCCCGGGATCAGCACAGCCTGCTGGGACAGAGCCCTGCTGCACAGAGATGCCGCCTGCCAGCAGGGACCGCGGCAGCAAGGCAGGCACCGTCCAGGGGAACACACACACTGCCCCCTGCTGCTCCAGCTAAGAGCGAGGGACAGCTCGCCAAGGGCAGGGCTGTCCTCATCACAGTCCTGGTCCCAACTGTGATTTCTCTCACACGCCAGGCTCCCCTCTTGCAGCAGGGGCTCTTACACATGCACACAGCAAAGACAGGGGCAGTAGGACTCCCTGTGTGTGCCCCCCCGGCCTGGCAGGACATACCATGCTCAGGACTTTGGCTCACCACGATGACCAGCTCACTGCTCTGCGTGTCCAAGTCCTGCAGGCTGAGGGAGGCGTTGGTAACGAGCACGGCAGAGCCCTCCTGCACCCGGACAGGCTCCAGCACCATCCGCGGGGGCTCGTCGTTCTGCCGCTGCACAGAGGCACGCAGCAGAGGAAGCAAAATGAACACAGGGAAAGACCCACCCCAATGAAACACAAGCTCCCAAATGACAGGACGGGTGCTGGCATCACCACTCCCTCCAAATCTATCCAGCATCATGGCTGCTTCCAAGAGGGAAGAGTTGCCAGAGCAGCAAGCCCTGGGGAAGAGGCTACAATGCTCAACTGTCCTTGGGCATCACAGGTGAATTGTGTGCCTGTGCTAGGGGAAGGAGTCTCCCTTCCCACAGACTAAAAAGGAAGGAGTAAAGCTTGCCCTTGAGAAGTGTTTGTGTGAAAGGAGAGGGCTCTGGCAGACAGCATACCTGGATTGTGATGTTGATGCTCTGCACCTCTGACTGGCTGAAGCCATCACTCACATAGAAGCTGAAAACGTCACTTGTGGGCTCAATGCTTTCATGGACACTCTGGAAGTAGTAAATGCTGTTCTCCAGGACATCTTGAAGGGAAAAGGATGCTTCTGTGGTGTCCCCAGACTCACTCTGCGGGCCAAAACTCTCACCTGCAAACCAAGATATCACTGGTGAAAGAATGCCCAAGTGGCTGAAAAACTCAACATAAATCCAGCTGGATGAGGGGAAGAAAGGCACATTGAGAAGGCTGCAGAAGGAGGGATGTTCCTTTCTACAGCTTGCCTTTCCCTCAAGGGAAGCAACATCTGCTGTGTTAGAGAGGGCACTGGGGAAGCTGCAGTTTTAGAGGCAGCCTGAGCGATCCCCTCCATGGGATGTGACAGATGTGATCCTGTTAGGAGCACAAACCAGCCAGGAGGAAGAAGGGAGAGCCAAGCAGTTTACCTGTCCTGGTGTTTTCGATGTAGCCATAGACAGGCAGAGTGACCACAGTGACCCTCAGGTCCTCCTTGGCAGCAGTATCATAATCAGCACTGAAGTGGTGATGAGCCAGCAGCAGCACCCTGCCCCCCTCATCCACCTGGAAAGCAACAGCAGACAACACAAATCCTTACTGAACAAGCTTGCCTCCACGGAAGAGGCTTGTCTAGGCTCTGGAGTGCTTTCCCATCCTCCCCCAGGTCTGTTAATCTGGAATTCAGGAGGGAGGTGATGTGGGACAGGAAGAAAAAAGCCTGCCTGGCCTCCAAGAGGAGCCTGTGAGTTCTTTTTCAGGGCAGGAAGGGAACTGGCAAAGTCATGGTGACCTCTTGGGAGGCAAGACCTGCATTTCTTATGGTGGAGAGCCTTTTGAAGGCCAGGGAGGTGGGGAATGGAAAACTGGAAAGGAGGGAGATGACTTCCAAAGGCTTTGATAAGGAGTGTGAAATGCTCTGGGTCAGTCCAAAGCACCAGCTGTCTTCAGACTTGTCTTCTGTTCATCTCTTAGACACGCTGGTGAAATTAGGAATGAAATACTGAGTAGGGATAAATCTGACTTGCTCCACTGATATCAAGACGACACCCTAGGGGCGAGCAGCTCCTGACTGGAACAAACAGCTGAGGTTCAGGGAAGCAGACGGACTGGCAGCCTCCCTTCGCATGGCACAAGTCACACGATGTCTTACTCAGTGATTTCCCCCCAGTCCAGGAAAAGTGTTCAGGCACTCCCACCTAAGCCACTCCTGTCCCTGTCCCCTGGGGGACACTCACAGTGACATGGTCAGCGAAGGCCATGGGTGCAGGCAGTGCCAGGGCAGATGTGATGGTGATGGTGAACATCTGCCTGTCCAGCCGGTTGTTGTCAGCGTCCAGCACAGCGAAGTGGAAGATGTCAGTAACGGGCTGATTGCTGGTCTCAAACGTGGTGGAGTAGCTGTGGGATCAGGACACAGGGAGTCAGGGAGTCTCCCTGACACCCAGGCAGATGCATCCCATGCCTGCAGTCAGAGGTGAGGCAATCCTCTTGGAAGAGAGGTGGTGTCTCAGTTCCCAACCCTCCTTCAAATTCATTCCCTGAATTCTTTTAAGTAGCCCAGAGATCCCTGGGGGAAACCTTACTGAGCTTTTAACTGGTATGGCTTGAAGGAGAAGAATGCTCTTTGCTACCTGATCCTCTGGCTGTTGATGTCTTCCATAGTGAAATTATAAACCTTGGAAAGCTCTTCATTGTGGGAGCCTGACATCCTTAGGAGGGTTCCATAGGATGGCAGAGATATCAACTGGATTCTGATCTCTGAGTCAGGAGAATTGTTGTCCTAAGCAGGAAGAAACAAACCAAATCAAAACGGGGCAAAATTAGCCATTGCTTTGTTCCACTAAAAATGGAAGGAAGAATAAGTGTTTTATAGGGATTTATACCTGCCTAGCTGGGTCAGACCCACAGATGAATATTAAATGAAGCTCCACTGATGAGAAGAGAGTCAAGACTGTTGACATTTTCAAAATATACCACAAAATGTATTTTCATTTTCTCTCAGCTCAGAAAGGCTTTCTCTATGTCCTTGTATCACATTAACACAGTGTCCCAGACATAAACCTGGTATTTTCATTTTCAAAGTACTTCACACTGAACTAAAAGCTGGTTTTGTTTCTTTTCAACCACATTAAGTACAACCACACCGTGGTATCACAACCCAGATGTCATCTTTCTTAGAAGAGTTTTAGGTGTTGAAAAATAAGACCCAGAGCAGAAATCAACACATCCTGAGCATATGGGTCAGGAGTGAAATCCTCTTTTTCCTATCTTGTCCTCTTACTCAGATTAAACCTGAGCAGCTCCCTTGTCAGCCTTCCTCCTTAAGAGGAGGACAGGGCAGATTCCAGACTTGTATCCAGACTGATCCCTTGAGGAAAAAAAAAAAAATTCCCAATCATCTCTCTGACAGCCAGCCTCTCTCAGCTCAGATCTCTCCAGCCTCACACCTGTACTGCTATCTCTCCTCCTCAGGAAGTTGCTACATCATCTGCAAGGAGTACAGAGCTTTCTTGGGAATATCACCAGCAGGACAACTCTTGCACAGCACACAAGCCCTGGCACCAACTCAGGTTACCAAGCTCTGCAGCACCTTGGGGTTGTTTAATCCTTCCCCCATCCAATCTCCCCAGAAAAAGAACCAGGTGATTTTGGAAGGTGCCTGAGGGGGCTGAAATTTTCAAAGGATTAAAACTTAGCAAATCCATGTGCTTTACTAGCAAGACTGTTGGATAGAAAAATCTGGGATTAACCAGGTTCTCATGTTTAGCATGGCAGTTCACCTCTGTTACAGTCAAATGGGGATAACCTTAAATCCCTGTGGGATGAAAGAGTCTGTTATATCCCCTTTCTGGCAGCAGTCAAAACTTGAGCTCTGTACCCAGAATCCACGCTGACAGCAGAGAGGTGTGGGGGGGATGAGGAGAGGAGGCTGGCAGCATTCCCTGGGTTAGAGACAGATGAAAACCCACCGTGTAAGCGAGGTGCTGCCGGGAGAGGGTCACAGAGCTTTTGCTGGCCACGGTGACAGCCAGCAAGCAGCCCGGGGCCAGCTGTGGGCCGTGGGTATCCAGCTGGGACACGTCCACCCTCAGCAGCGTGGTGACTGTGGTGACCCCGTCGGTGACAGAGATCTCCATGCTGTCCTCTGCTGCTGCTGAGCCGTCGTGCACGTACTGCAGAGCGCTCCGAGTGACGTCCTCGTAGGTGAAGGTGTCGCCTTCCCAGGGAGGAGACACATGGGTCAGAAAGACTCTGTTCAGAGCAGGAATCCAGCTCAAAGGAACCTTAATCAAGATCTAAAGTGGCATTTAATCCCATCCTGCCAGGGCTGTGAGTTATGAGGACATTAATCAAGGAGCCGGCAGGGCAGAGGAAAAGCTGTGACCCTCCTGTTCCAGGGACACAGCGACTCCTGGTGATTCTCAAGGAGGGAATCAACCCTCATTTTCTTCCCAGCTGCTTCGTGAGCTCACAGCTATATAAGGTTTCCCTATGGATGCATCCTTATCTGCCAAGGGCATCTGTCTCCTGCTCATCTAAATCAGCCAGGCTGACCCCTCTCCTGCACCAAGGGAAACTCTTACTCCACTCACCTGCTCTCATGAGCTCCTGCACATCTGCACTGTACTTGAGCACAATGCCATGATGGGGAGGTTTCACCAGCTCAAAGAAAAGGCCCTCAGGAGCTGTATCCGTGTCACTTACAGCCAACTGGATCCCTGTGCCAGGGAAAGAGAGCATAGCTTGTGTTAATGAAGCCAAGAAACCCCATAATTAATTCAGTCAGTACAAGAAAAGTAAATAATTCTGGAGCTGCCCTCCAAGAGCTACGAGTTTCATGGAAGTAGTTTGTCCCCTGACGATGCTCAGACTGTATCAGGGAATCCTCTCCCAGAGTGGCTCTCAAGTGACCCCCGTGTAAGTGATCCTGTCAGTGAGCTGAGCCCCACAGCCTTCCCCGTGCCCCCCACTCACCGATGGTGGCTCTGCCCCCCTGGCTGACCTCCAGGAACGGAGCCGCGATCTGGAAGACCGGAGGCTGCTGCTCGGCGGAGAGCAGGTGGATGACAAACACCATCTCCGGGGTCCTGTGCTCCCCACCAGACACTAGGCACAGACAGAAACCATGCTGAGCGCAGGGAGGGGCTGGCAGGGACTCTTCACCTGGGAAATTCACCTGTCTGTACAAAAATCACCATCCCACACCACTGACTCATCTCCCACTTGTCTGTGGACACACACACTTCACACAGGCCAAGAGCATTTATCTCTGCCCTGAACTCAGAGTGTGGACTTCTCCTTGCTGGTGCAAGCCAGAAAGCACAAGGAAACTAGAAGGATGTGTTAAACAGGCGAGCAACTTATCTGTGGCAATTTAATTGCAGAAATGTCTCCGCACTGTATTAAAAAAAACCAAGAGCATAAAACTCCTTGCTCGTACTGGGGAGACAACAGGAATGAATCAGGCTTTTAGGACTGATTCCAGGCAGCCACTGGAAAAAGATGTCTCTAGCAAGCTTCAGCTCAGCTTCTGTAAAACACTGCTGGGAACCAGAGGAATTAATATTCCCCAGGCATGTGCATTTCCAGAAATTCCTACAGATAGCCCACAGGTGTGCCTGCAGCAGAACAAAGGCCAAGGAGTAACAGGCAAGGGGTAGGGCAAAAGAAGGATGAAAATTGCTCTGGCCAGGAAAGAGCAAGTGGTTCACATACCTGTGAATCGGAAGTTCACGGACTCTGGGAGACCTGCTGGGACAAACACAAGCACAGGAAGGTCAGGACAGGAAAGCACGCATTGATGTGGGTTTGGAGGATTTTGGAGAAAGCAGGTGCTGGTGTTTATCTGGGCAGGAGTCTTTCCTCACCAAGGAGGAACACCAGCAGCCCAGCTGCGTGTCCCAGCCCTGCAAGGAGCACAGGGATGCTCACCTGCGAAGGAGAAGGCCATGATCTCCCTGAGGTGAGGGGCAGCGGGCGGTGGGCGATAAGCGATCCTGCCGTGGTTTATGTCAGCCTGGGTGAAGTACCTGACTGGGGCCAGAGGCCTGTCCCTGTGCTCCACGATACCTGTGGGTGCAGAGACAGCAGCATTAGCAGCAGGGGTTGATTGCTCCATCTGATTCCACAGCTTCCTTTCCTTTCCCTGGGTACTTCTTTGTACCAGCTCCAGAACAAGTCATACAGATGCTGCTGCAACTAGGGATGAGGAAAATTAAACAGAGATTCCTCACTTAGGCTCTTCTTCACACAACCTCTCACTGGAGAGGTGGGAAGCAGAGAGCCACGGGACACAACATTCAGTATTATTCAGAAAGTAGCAAAAACTATCTGACCTCTGCAGCACGTGCCTAAAGAAGCCATAGAAATGGGGTTAAGGAATAAGGTGTTTAAAAGCTAAGGAAGGAGGCCAAATGGATTAACAGGTGCCTCCACAGAATGATGCACTGAGGGAAAAATGAGATGTGCTCAGAAAACGTGGCAATTAATGCAGCAGCAACAGGTTCACTTGCCTTGCCCAGGAAGAAGAGGCACAGTCACGTTGTACAGGATTTTCTCACTGGGAATCTCCGGGTCTACAAAGGAGAGGTGATGAGGCTCAATCACTGTCACACGGTCCTCCAGCACCTCAACAAACACATCAGACCATGAGCATCAAGGCCAAAGACATGAGAAGATTCACCCAAAAGTACATTGAGAGAGAATTTGCTTTGCTTTAGTTAAATATAAGACAGTTTTTAAATGTAAAGGCCCAGTTCTTAAACCTAAACCTGACCCCCTGTCCCCTGCAGATGCATAACCTCCACACTCACAGGTGGTTGGATTTCTCTTCTGGCCTACAGCAATTAAAAAGAGAGAAAGGAATACCTAGTTTGATCAAGAACTCCCTGGATGAACATGTAATTGATTGTCTATGTAGTTTTCTCCTGTAGTCTGATGTGGCTGGACTAGATTCTCTTATAAAAGAAACCCTTCTGAAAATGACTCAGCTCTTCCCATTGGAGTACAGAGGAACCAAAGCTTTCCCTTTTGTTTTAAACCTAAAAATTGCTCTGATCCTTCCATAACAAGATTATCATGAACCAAAGGCAGGCAGGGCGTTAAAGGAATTACACTGCAGCTTGAAGAGCCTTAAGTGGCCAAAACCAGTTAATTTCCACATGTTCATGAACCTTAATCCTGCAGAATTAACAGCTCCAAAATTAAACAGCTCAGCTGGGTATGAAAAGCATACAGCTCATTTCATAATCTTGAGCAAAATAGGGAGAGAACAAGCTAAATTAAGGATATGGGCACTTAAATAATCTGCTTTGGAGCATGAAAGGTTTCCAATATGGGGGAAGTAGGTTAACTGGATTGAAGAAAAAACAACATAGATATTTGTGTCCAGTTTAACAAGAGACATCAAACTTCCCTTGACCTTTTCTCAGCAGCACAAGTCAAAGTCAAGGCTATGGGAAGACTCAAGGTATTTTGCTTTCCTCTCAGCTTTAAGAAGTTTCATTCTGAAGGAGTCTGAAGACGAATGAACAGAACTCCATCACACTGGGGCAGGGAAATGCAAGTTTTTGACAGAAAGATTTAAGGTTATGTTTCTTCCTCGCTGCCTCCAAGGCCTATTTGTCTCTCCCAAAGGTGGGACTCACAGGTGGTGAGGTAAAAGGTGTTTTATGGCCCTATTGAATTTTGTGGGGAGTAATTAGCTATAAAACCCAGTGCTGCGTGGCTCTGCCAGACATCTCTCCCATCAATTTTGTCAATAATGACAACAACAAAAAGTCAGGGGCAGGAAGATAAATGGCTCCAAGTAGCAGTCTGAGCATGTTTCATTATCACCCAGGAAAGGTCGCCACTATTTTAAACCTTGACAAGGCTGTTGTGCCATGGACTTCCCACTAATTCCTTTCCCACTGCTTCCTTTGCCTATCCTGGCCCCATGGCTGGCATGCAGAACAGGAGAAGCAGAGGGAACAGCTGGACTTCACCCACACGTGATGGGGACATGCAGGGAAGGCTTTCACTGCAGTCTGAGAGCCCACAGAACCAACTTTAAACTCCAACATAATCTTTCCAACCAACGCAGCTGGGGAAGGAACCACCTTGGAGATACCACTCTCATCCACATGGTCATTCCCAGAGCTACAGTTTGGATCAAGTTTACACTGGAACTACTGGCAAAACCCATTCATTATGGTCTAACCTACAGTGCTTCTCTCAGGAAAGTGTAAAAATCCCATAAAATGTTGGTTTTGTGTCTCTTTTCCCCTCTCCTTTCCAGTCTGAACATTCATCACTTTTAATACTGAGTTTTTCAACTTTCCCTGGGTATTTTCTGCCCCACCACCCCCCACCCCAGTTACTCTTCTAATCTGTTTCCTCCCCATCCCTCCTCCAGCCATCTGTGTGGGGTTATCACTTACAGCCATGTGCAAAGAGGAGCCAAGGGAAAGCTGAGGGGCTTTGGGGGTGTGGGGCAGAACAGCAACGTTGAACACGTGGCTTTCCAAGCTGGTTTGTGGACTGGCAGAGCTGGACACCTGGGAGGGAAAGATCACATGAGTGGATAAGTGATGTCTAGACCAGTTTCAGACATGCCCTTGGCAGTGGCTCCCTGTGATCCCAACAGCTTCCAAGATGGGCTCCACTTGTGTTTCATAGATTCATAAATATTTTCTGCTCTGGCACCAAAAAATTAAGTCAAGGGTATTTAACTCCTAATTGCAAGCCAAGACAGATAAGGCAAATTACATTAAATGGGTAAAAACTCAGAGTACCAGAACCATTCCCAAAAGGTGAGCCTGCAAATGTTCCCAGCAATGCTGGGGTGAAGTAAGCACCCAAAGAAATACAGCTTCCTTCTTTGATAGACTCAGCTATGGCTTTTTCTTTTAGTAGGGATGGCAGTGTGCTCTGGAACTCCACAGAGCACTCTGGGAGTGGAAATGGACATCCTGAAGCCTCATTTTTAGAAAATGCATAAAAATGTAAGTTCTGATGAAAGGAATGGTGTTGTTTTAGCCATTTGCTGCACCTGCTCCATCCTAAACCAATGAAAACAACATGTTGGCCCTGAAATGTCCCAGCCCAAAGTTCAAGGCTTGGACAGGGGTGCCTTGGACTCCTGATATGACCCAGTATTCCCAGCTCCCTTTCTTAGCTCTCAGTACAATTACTGCTACTGCTCAGATATACTAAACCCAAACACTCAACTCATGCAAAATGCATAGTCTGTAAGTGGAATGCAGCAATTAAGGCAAAGATTAGCTTGTTCAATGCTGATGCTCACAAATTCCTCATTATCACTTATGTTAATTACTTTAGAAATTACCTTAATTGCCTCTCCGGTGCTACAGTAATTGCTTCTGCCTTGTAAACCAGATGTAACAAACACTGTGTGCCAGTGTTCACGTAGGCTTAGTTACAGGAGGCTGTGAAACCCTCCCAGCAAACAGCAAGGACCTGTCTGAGGAATTTTATGGCTCTTAAACCTGTGGGGAGTGGGGATTTATTTTAGTTTCCCAGCTGCTGGGGAGTATTTCTACCTTTTGGTCTGTTTGTGAGACGAAGGGCTCTGAAGCCAAAATGAAATTATTAGCTTAGAAAGCGAGGGTTGTGTGGCTCT
This sequence comes from Sitta europaea, assembly GCA_013400255.1. NCBI lineage: Eukaryota > Metazoa > Chordata > Aves > Passeriformes > Sittidae > Sitta > Sitta europaea. Next base: position 28,229 of record VXBS01002840.1, read on the forward strand.
GGGGCAAAACACGCATTTTAAAAAAGGCACTTGGAACGTTTTTCACTTGGTGTAAATATTACAGGTTTTATGAGAGGGTGGTGTATTTGCCAGTATGTATTTACACACACATCTGTGCCATTGTTCAAACTGGGACTCACAAGACACAAGTGGAGTAACCTGCCATGTGCTGTTTGTAGGGACAGGATGAGGAATACCTGGAACTGGAAGGAGTCACTCTCTACTTCAGCTCCAGAGTGCCTGTACCACACGATGCCATCACTGATGTCCTGCTGGGTGAAGGAGGTCGTGGGGGAGGCTGCTCTGCCATCAGGTAAAAGCTGCCAGGAGTCGGCCGGGCCGTCTGCCGGCATCGGGACCAGCAGCACCACCTCCCCTGGGAAAAGCAAAGGGGAACTTGGGAGCACACAGGGAGCAGGAGGGGCCTTTGCACCAGCTAAGGAGCAGCCAAGGCAAATGCCCACCCAGTCAGAGCTTTTTTCCAAACAGTGCTACGTGACAGAAATACCAGCGGAGTTCCCAAAAGCCAGCAGCAGGCATTGAGACATCCCAGTGACACTGGGAAATCTTGTTAATTAATTCCATTAAACGGGTTGATAATTCTGCTGATTGATAATTAGTCACTCTGTTATGTGAAACATCCATCATAAGCTCTCTAATTTCACTTCCCCAAACCACCCTTGAAAAGTTGGAGCAACCAAAAATGTAATTCAGCAAGATGCAATATCACACCTCCATTCGATCATCAAACTCTGGGCTAAAATTCCTTTATCAGTACCCTAATTACATTCCAGATCTTATGGTTTTGCTCATGGGAATTCCCTGAAAAATCTAAAAATCAAATTCTATATATTCCATAGGTATGAATATCTTTCCCATTAGTCACAGACTAAGTTAGGCAGATAAGCCCTCCTGGATTCAGGATCAATTTTCCACATTTCTCTCTCTCTTATTTTTTCCCTCCCTTTCCACAAAATAGTATTTTAGATAAAATTTTAGAGATCACTGATTTCTGCTGCTTCTTCCTCACCTGCAGCTACAAACCTGTTTATATTACTGCAATTAATCACAGCAGCAATAATTATGGTGATACAAACACAGGATTATAAATTTTAGTTAGGGTTAGGCAGCAGGAGACAAGTTCCTCGGGGAAGAATTCCTGTTTTCATGTAAATGCTTATTAAAAATGAGAAGACAGACCTTCATCTGCAGAAAACTAAAGGGGGAATACAAATTAATTACTTCTCTTCTCAACTGCAAAATTCTCATTATCTCTGTTTCCATCAGGTGCTGGCAGCTGTTATGGTAAAGCAGCCTGTCCTCACAGTAAAAGGAAAAAAAAAAAAAAAGCATGGATGTTGCTAGAGGGATCCTCTAATTTTCCTGGATCAGCAAATTAAATGTGGGATCATTTCTTAGAAGTGCAAAACATGTTATTCGAAGACATGGTTTTTGTGAAGAAAGTGGTGAAGCTGAGTGAGAAAAGAACATTTTTCTTTTCTTTCCATATTTCATTTCCCTCCACATGATGCCTCTTTTTCATCCCGTTTTTCTCCATTTATAGCTCAGTCCCAAATCCCAGAACCTTCCACACTCTCCTTTACCCAGTGCCCAGAAGATCCTCCCCAAGCACAGGGTTGCTGGTGAAAGTCACTGCTCTGAGGGCTGAGCTCAGAGACTCTCAAGAGGAATTTGGGGACAAGAATTAACTACAGATCCAACAACATCACCAATTCCTCTTTCAGTCCCTTCCTCTGGGACAAATTAAATCAATATATCACGGACTTTAGGGAATTCGTCAAGGGAAGCTTTTGCTCAGCACTTTCTGGAGGTAAGAAACCAAACCAGACTCCTCAAACCAGACATTCACCATGGAGAATTATCTTTTGGCAGTAAGATTCTGCTCTCTCAGGGCTGTAAATATGCCAGGATTCCACCACCACTGGAGAAGCACAGATGATCAGGAAGGGCAAAATTGCTTTGCTACTTTGCATGACCCATTGGAAGTGCAAAAAGCTGAGGGTAGCAGCACTCCCCCAGCATACCATTCTAGGGAAATACTCCCCCAAATGCAGTTGCTTGTGCACATAACCCCATGGAAGGGTGCTGCTCTCAGACAGCAGCACTCCAGAGGGATTTACCGTGTCTGGGCTGCTCCTGGGTGATGGTGTAGGTGATGTCAGAGTCCCGGGCGCCAGGCAGCTCGGCATGCAGGATTGTCTTGGAGATCTGCAGCATGCCTCCCTGGGGCACCCACACCAGGGAATTGGTCACCAGCCGGGGGCTCCTGGCACTCTGCAGGCAGGGGACAGCAGGGAAAGGCTGACTGGAATGTGAGCAGTGCTGCACTGACAGGAACAGGCTTGCGAGGGAAAAGAAAGACTCAAGGAGAGTAGTCTGGCATTTCTTAGGCATTCCACCCTGGTTGTCTGCTTGAAGAAATGGTTGTAGATCCTTCTGCTGGATCCCTCAGACCCAATTCCCAGCCTGTAGAACTGAGCTTGTCCTCGAATTCCTAGTTTCCTGCTGCTGACCCTAAACTTTCCTGACCCAAATCTCCCTCCATAATTTCATTTTTTACCACTATCCTCATTCTCTCTGAGCATCCACCCAAGTCTTTAGTTACTCAGTGGGGTTTCCTCACCTTCAAACTACTCCTGTGGCTTTTTTTTTTCTCCAAATGAATATTTATCCAATATTAGTTTAAGCTTCCTGAAATGTGGATGTCAGCAGTAATACTTTCACTACAGTTTCCATTTATTTCAGTAACACTACTCTGACATTCAAGGATTATATCAGCTTTTTTGCTCTAATTTGCTTTGCTGGACAGGTCACCAAAATCCCCATGACCTCTTCCATGCCATGGTTCTTTATTATAACTCCAGCTGCTCTAAATGTGACTTCTTTTCTGTATTTCTGCACATTCACCTTGAAACTGGCTGTGGCTGCAGTTCACCTTGAACTGTGTGATCAGTCAAAATCCTGACTGCTCCATCTAAGGGAACACCTTCCTCCTCATTTCCTACTCCACATAATCAGCCCCCAAACTGATAAATGACTCATTGCTGTGTTCCTCTGGATCTGCCACAGAGTAAGGAGAGAGCACTATAAAGAAATTTGTGAAAAAGGAATGATTTCCGACCTTTATGGCATGTGTGCTGTGCACCCACCTAATTTGTACTCCACTTACACTGTGGGTTTGTTATAAACATGGAAACCTTCAGTTTTTAGGTCACTAAATGACTGAATGTTCCTTCCCTGGCCACATCAAACCCATCCAGCACGTTGTGATACCATTCCCACACAGCTTTGATGCTGCTTGTTAATAAGAACAGACTCATGAGACAGCTCTTTCTGCTTGGTAATCTATTTTTAAAATATATTTAACGTGAATGAATTCACAGCACAGTGTTTTCAGAGAGCTCAGGGAGGCTCACAAGCTTCCTGGGCCATGCTTCAGCTACCTGCTTCCAGGCAGGGCAAGGTCAGTGCCCTGACCTTGGAGATCTCCCTTAGCTGGATCTCTAGAGGTCTGGGGTACCTCTAAAATAAACATCTTTTGCCTTTTTTTCCTGTGTTCCCCCTGGCTGCTCAGAAAAGAAAGGCTTCTGTGTCTCTGTTCAGACTGCAACAGTTCCAGCATAGGGTCTGGATGGGAAAAGGAACCATGAGAATTCAAAGGGACTGGAAAAAGCCCTGTTTTTTGCTGCCCTGCTCTCACCTCTGTCACCACCTTCCTTCTTCTCTGCAGCCAAGTGCTGCAGGGGGAAATGTGGAACAATAAGGAGAGACAAGGGAGCACAAAAGAGGATAATAAAAGAAAGTACTCTCAGCAATTCCCCCTCACTGGCATTTATGAGAACCTGCTTTACCAACAGTGGGAAAAAAAGGCGTTACAAACAACACAGAGTGGGGTCCAAGCATTTTCACAGTCCTTGGGATCCTATTCAGGCTCCTTAGGGCCATGGAAGCACTCTGGCTGAAGAAACCACAGACAGAGCTCCTCTCATCCCAGGAGTCTAATAACAGCACCAGCCTTGAAAGCAATTTCTTTTTCCTCCCCAGACTGCTGTGTGAGTCACAGCCCTAATTAACATTAATTACCACCGTGGCTTCAGGAGAACCTGCAGGGTCCAAATGGCATCAGAGCCTCCTCGTGCAGAACTCCACGGAGCGCTCACTAAGCTCCCTGCAAACTGTCGTGCCCCAGTTGCTGTGAAAGACACCTAACACAGCAGAGAGGGCAGAAGAGGGGCAATGCCATCTCCTCCTGACTCCTCTCCAGGGGCTGGATCTCGGAGACACCCTGTCAGATCTCTACTGACGAAAAGACTGCAAACTGTGACCCTCTCTACTGACAGCTCTACTTTTTGTTACTCTTTCAGAATAAGGAATGAAGATATCTTCAGCTTTTTCTCCTGTTTCATTACAGTTTATTACTTTTTATCAAATAACTATGGACTCCGAATCATCACAACTGCACAATTTGAGCTGTTGCAAACCAAAAATGCGGGCGCCCTCCAAAACCCAATCAATCTGACACTTGCTACGGTCGGTTACTCAGGATTAGTGACACCTCAGGGACAGAGTGGCACTTCTCCAGTCTCTCAATCTGCCTGCCAGGGTTTATGTGCTGGCACATACCTTGGGAGCAATGCTGATGTGGAGCAGGACGTTCTGGAAGTGGTACCCGTCGCTCACTTGCAGAAGAGCCGTGTCCTGCCGGCTGTCGGAGCCGTCGTGGGCGTAGCGCAGCCGCCCGCCCGCGAGGTCACCCAGGGAGAAGGTGGCAGGGTCCCCAGGGGGCCCGAGCAGCCTCCCGTGGTGTGGAGGCTCCAAAACCATCAGCACCACGTCCTGAGGATTGTCCCTGTCCCCCACGCCGAGCACCAGCTCCGATATGGTCCCCGTTTCCCCCCTGCCGACAAGGAGGGGCTCGTTCCTGAACACGTACGGGGCCTGGAACACAAAAGCAGCCCTGAGGTGTCTGCTGAACCTGGGAGATGGGATCATGATCAAAGGCTGGAATGAAAAGTTTGGGGGTAAGTCAGCTCACTTCATCCATGGCAACCTCCTGTTTGTTAGCAGCAGAGAATCACTCTCTGCACCTTTTCCCCCGGTGGGCAGATCTAATAATATTTAGCATTTAAACTGAATTAGTCCCATTTAAAGAAGATTCTCATGCCACATTAGGCTTAGGAAAGGCAAAAACTTGGGATATTTATATAGAAAGCATCTGACTCTAGCTGATCCTCCTTAGCCTTTTGAGATGACAGCAAAACTAGGTGTCTTCATCATCAGTATTTATTTCATTTCCAACACTCCCCACAGCCTTATTCAACTTACAGCAAAGATCTGCTAGAGGCTACATTTCTGCTGGTTTAAATTAGTTCTCCAGTTCTTTGTCATCAAGAAAGTTTCAATCTGCAGTCTCTATTGATCCCAATAAACATCATTTACCATGGGTAATGCATTGCCTCGGGAGGGAGGCGGTCCCGCAGAGACAAAGTCAAAGCACTGGGAACATCCATCAAGAAGCCAACTGCTGCCACCTCACCTTGTGCACAACTTCCCAGGGTTATTAGGGATCAACAAGCAGAATTCCTATCATTAAACCTCACTTATGTATTCTGGGGCAGTGACTGCAGCTCTTAACTTAGGTGAGCGTCCTACCGAGGTAAACGAGAGATTAGGCTGAGCCATGATCTCAGCACCAGCCAGAATCAATACACACACGGCAGGACCAAAACCCACAGTTTGTCTTATTCTAAAGGACAAACTAGAGCACTTCTAATTTCCAGAAGTTATGGGAATGACTAATACGGAATATAAATCACTCATGGTGAGGGTGGAGGCTGAGCCAGGCTCGTAGCAGGAAGGAGCCAGCACCAGAAGAGCACTGTCAAGTCATTTGGTGCCCCTGTGAGGACGTAAACGGGCCTTAAGAGTAACAGATTCTCTTTTGCACCTTAAGGTCTCCATTTGGACACCTTGGTAAGGTCTTTGTATCCATTTGGAAAGGTTATGCCAAGTAGTAACAACCTCTGATCAAGTTTTCCACACTGGAGAAAGCTCAGTGCAAGCTGCAAAGCCTCCCTGGAAACCTGGAGCCCATCAAAGTGCCTGTAACCCCTCTGGGGTGAGACCCATATGTTGTGCCACAGACCTTCAATAACAATAATACAGGAGGCATGGACACTTGGCAGTCCCATCACTTTGCCCAGAAGTGGTGAGAAGTTCAAGAGACACACTTTAAATAGCTCATGCTGATTTAATTCCCATCTGTCCTAGAACAGAGCACTGAACTTGAGTGTCAAAGCCTTCCTGCCATTGGGATCAATCCTGGCCCAACTGTCCTGCAGAGCAGAGGCTGAACTGAAGCAGCAGCAGATCCAAAGGATAATTGGAGCAGTAGGGATTCCTTAGCTCTCACTGATAATCACTCTATGATTGCACAGCTTCAACTCCCTGCACCAGCAAAATGACACAGGCCAGCTTCTCCAATCAATTCCCCAGTCAAGTCCCTTTCCTCCATGTGACTCTTGGCTGTTGCCCCTAAGGGAGTAATGAGTCCAATTTGCCTGATCTGAGCCCTTGAGCAAGTTCTGCCCAGCTCCTTTGCTATCCCTGCAAGAAACCAGGGCTCCAAATGACACAAAATCTGGGGCTGTTTCCAGGCTTTGTTACCTGTGTTGAGAAGGCTTGAATGTTGATCACCTCAAGGTGGGACAAGGACTGTTGATCACTGACCTTCAAGGAAAACTGTCCTTTCCTAAACAGGTCCCCAACAAGCCAAAATACAGGATAATATAAATTAATGAAGTACTCTTCCAGGACTCAATAATGACAAGCATATTATATATTCAGCAAAAATGACTGGCTCAGTGACAGAAGCTTTAGCTCAAGTTTTCTTCAATTACATCTTTATAGTATTTTTTCCTGAAGATTCACAACAGTCACAACAGGTAATAAAACACCTTTAGCTGTGCAGTAATATACCCTCATCTCCCTTTAAGTAACGTTATCCACATCGGATGGCATCCCCAAGATAAAGTGCCAATTCTAAATGTCAGCCACTCTCTGCTGAAGAAAAACGTCACTTTTCTGGCTTCAGGACTTGCCAAGATTTTTCCTTCCCATTTACTTTTCAGTGATGCCAGCCAAACACCTTGAAGTTTAAAGTAACAGTATAAATAATAGATAAAGTAATATTTAGTAATAAAGTAGCTTTGTTTCTCAAGACAAGATGCTGACATTTCATGGTGACTAACAGGTAGACTAAAAAAAAAAAAAAAGCAGGATACAGTACAGGAACATGTGCCTGAAGTCTGGTGAACACCAGCTAACCCTTGGCATCAGGACACCCTGAAAATCTTCTTCAGATCTTATTTAGATTAAGACCTCCCTGATTTATACAGCCAGAAATTAAGAACAGTTCCACCGATGTCACCTCGCTGCCAAGGCTTTATGGTGATGCAAATTAAGTGTGAAATTTAGCGGCATGGCTGGCACATTGCCTGGCTGCAAGAAAAATCTGCTTCCTTGCAATATCCTTGCAGTGTGAGCTTTGCCAGCTCCTAATCACCACTCATTATTTTAGGGTACTGACAGAGCTCATACTGGAGGCAAACAAGGGATGGCTGAAGGCAAACTATGCCAGAGAGCGTAGCAGTGACATCACTTGAGCATCTTCCTAAAAACATCAAGAAACAATCAGACTAATATTCCAGTTTTAACTCTCAGATGAGTACCCTGAAGATGGGATGGACTCCTGCACCCCAAAAGCACAGAAGGTCTGGGAGTTGGGTCACAGTGACCTCTTCCACCACGAACTGAGAAGCTTTGCACCACCAGTTATGCTATGGTACAGGGTAAGTATGCTGAAACTTGATTTAACAGCAGTGGGAAGTGTGCCTCCCTGTAGGAATGCTTCCGAGGAAGAAGGAAATACCCATTCTCAAGATACAATTGTTTTTTTGTGAGGCAAGAGCTCAGGAAAAAGCTTCCCCCCGCGGTCACCTGGGCTCCTCCTGGCCGTGCACGAAGCGGACCCTCCTCTCCCTCAGGTCCCTGCAGCTGAAGCGGTGGCCGCGGCTCAGTGGCACCTCCTGCCCGTCCAGCAGCATCACCAGCCGGCCGGTGGAGGGAATGCTGTCCACGTGGAACAGCGGCTGGCCCGAGGCAGCGGCCGGCTCACACACACCCAGCAAGGACAGGTCCAGGGGCTGCACCCCGCCGATCCCCACCGCCAGGGTGCTGCTCCCACGGGAGCTCCAGGGATGCCTGCTGGCTGGAGGGAAAGTAGGGAGAAGTGTCACAGCAGGAATCACCACGGGCCGTGTTGGCATCATGCCTGTCAGCACTATTTTTTGGGTGCCCTGTTCATTCCTCACCCAGGTAGACTGCAATCCATCCCAATCCCCACTGTGACTTGGGCAAATCATTTCCCACCTTGATTTCCCCATCACAGAATTGAAAGGCAACTGCAGACAGACTAGTAAATCTTCATTTAGCGTAAAGAATGGATAAGTAACCACTGGACTTGATTCAGGAAGGGATTTCCCCCAAGACACTTTGTCACTGGTTTTACACTGATGATAAATGGTGCTGTCTCTTGAGAGACACTCACCTTCTTCACACTCTCTGGTCTGTGCATTGCCATAGAAACCCTGGCCACAGGCAGAAACACAGAGCTTATTCTTCAGAAACGTGCGGCTGTCACAGAGGTGGCACAGGCTGCCACTGTCACACTCCAGGCATCCAGGAGGACAAGCTGCATGGGATGGAAAGCACAACCCCACTGAGACCCTGCAAAACCAGTGCAGCCATTGGCACGCAGGGCTGTCCCCAGGGTCAGAGCAGAAACACCACTATGTGTGTCCTACCTACCTGACAAAAAGAGGCAGGATGGTGGGCAAAGAATTATGATAAAAGTTGGCAAGAAGTTCCTTCCTCATTTGCCCACTGTCCCTGCATCAAGCTTGCTGTGCTCACCTGTGCACTGGCGCTGTGCCTCATCTGTGTAATATCTCTGCCCACACTTGGGGACACAAAGACTGCCCAGGAGGAAGAACGGGGCTGGGCAAAGGCTGCACTTGTCTGCTTGGTGGCACTGAAGGCAGGGTTGATCACACCCTAAAGAGACACAGGCAAAGAGGTCAGCTTGACAGCTCCTGGGAGACAAGCAGGGGAACACACTGGAAGTCATGCTCCATAAAAACTCACTCTGGCACGTGTCTGACTCCCGATAGAAAGCTGGAGGGCACTCTTCCACACAAGCCCCTTCGTGGAGAACATAGCCTTCTATGCACTGCAGGCAGTCAGTCTCTCGGGGACCTTTGCAGGCATTACAGCTCCAGTCACACTCTGGAAGAGAACAAAAATCAGTTCAGGGCAGCCCTTTCTGGGGTGCTCACCCTGCACAAGGGCTTTGCACTTGGGGTCTACAAGCTGTAGGAAAATGTCACTTATTTCCATTATGGAACACACTGCTGGGGAGTTCTGGAAATCTTTCAAGTCACGTGTCTTTTAAACCACTCCAAACTGCTGTTTCTGCAGCCATCCAGTGATGCAGGATTTAATAAGACACAGAGAGAGACAGGTAAGTACAGGAGGCCAGATAAGCCCCCTAAAAGAGACTTATCCTGGCAAGCTCACTCGTTATCAGCTGACCCGTGACTAAATGAATTGCTGGACCTGACCCCTGAAAACTTTGCTGGCTCAGTTACAAAATCATTTACAAGAGAGCGATTTGCAATAATCTTGTTCCACTGAAAGGCTCAAGTATGTGACAGCAGGCTGCCCAAAAAGCAAAAGAACCTGCAGAAACCTTGCAAGCAACCTGTCACTGAACAATTTCCCCCTTCCTACACCCATTTTAAAGCAGGCCACCTGCACAGCTCCCGCTGCCATCTAACGGATTCTCAGCCAAGGCACTTGTACTAATTTCTTTTATTATTCCCTTTTTTCCCTCGAAACCAGCAATTTCTTTTTCACCTCTGCAGGTCTTGCTGGCGAAATCCAGGTAATATTGCTGAGCACAGCTCTCGTACTGGCACTCCCCAAAGAGCAGGACCTTGGCTGCATCTCTGCACGACGTGCAGCCGGCGGCCGAGTTGCAGCTCCGGCACTGGCTGCTGCAAGCTGTGCAAAGACAAGGAAAAGCAGTGTCATTCCCCATGCAAAATGGTGTTGCCCTGCAGCCTTGCTACTCCTCTTGTCCTCTGTGGAGACTTCAGAGTTTTTGCTTGTTCTGTTCCTTTTCACATTCCCGAAAGTGTAAAAAGCCTCATTCCATTTGGAATAGGCTGGAATGTCCCCTTGCACTGCTTCTTGCTATCCTCTGGACTGGTCAGGGTAAAACACTGACCCTGAATCCAAATCCCCAAGTAAGAGCTTTCCCTGGCTCTGTTTTTAAAATTTCCTTTGTGCAACCTGCACTTTCTACAGCTCTTTACCCAGAAACACACAAATTTGGAGAGCAGAGTAGACTGCTGCAATCCTTGGTGAGACCAAAGGCCCATGTAATTTCACTTAATGTTTCCACCTTTTTATCTGCACACAGTATGAAATTCTGGAGCTGCAGGGAGCAGTACAGATGCCAGGAAAAAAAGTAATTCAGGGATTTACTGAATCTAGGATCAAAGTCCAGAGGTTCAGAATATTTCAACTCACCTCTTTGATGTCCAGGAACTAAACTTCGCAGGAGGCTGTACTAACAGTTTGGGTGATAAATACTGACATGTCAATTCAAAACACAGTTTTATAACTAAAAAACCTCCAAATACCAAGGTAAATGTGAAAATACCCACGTTGCTCTCACTGAAGCAATAACATGGCATTTTTCAAAACAGTTCCTTGTTTTAGCTCCTCTAAAAATTGTCAGAGAAGGACTGCTTTTTATTGATGTACAAATGATTGATAAAGAATCAAGCAGCTACTTTTAGATGCTCTGGTGCCACTCCAATTTTTCTTCACTTAAGAATACTACGTGAAAAAAATAACTTTTTTCAAGTGCTCCAAAGAGCCAACTATTAAAAATACAGTAAAACATTCTACATGAGGTTGAAATCCATGGAAATCAGGCTACCATGGAGGCATGCCAGAAGAGTAAGGAGAAACTGTATCTGGAAGCAAACCTGTGTGCTTGTTTTATCAGCACCACTCCGTATCTGCATTTTTAAGCCCATGAAGGACTCTTTAAGCTTCTTGGTGTTCCTGGGCCAGGATGTCACTGAGTTTAAAAATATCTCCCAGAGCCCATACATGTACTCAGCATCTCTCTGAACCTCATTCCAACCCCGAGTTCCTCAAAAGTGCAAAGAGCCCAAAATAAACGTTGAAGAGAGAGCAGATTTTCTCAGCCTAACAGCCAAGCCCCGATTAAACAATCTTCATTCCCTCCAAGTGGCAGTTTCCCAGCAGCCTGGGACAATTTGTATCTCCCTGGCTTATCAGCAGCACTTGAAAAGGCACAAGTGACACTTGGAATGACAAAAATCCAACACACTTGGCCTTGAGCCTCCTGCTCCAAGGATTACAAACACTTCTTAAAAAGCCATTTGCAATAAGGAGATTAGAGAAGCTGATTTGGCTTGCAAAAAGAAAAAAAATCTATTTGCAGTTGAGTCCCTGAACCAAATTCAGGAAGGGTGCAGGCCTCAGGAACATTCCAGGTCTACTTTGATATCCTGAGGCAGGAGCTATCAACAGGAAAGCTTTCATTAGAAAGGGGCATGTTAATTAGTAAGGGAGATATTCTGGTGCAGCAAATAGTAAGAGAATTCCTACTGCAGGAGAAAACTGAATATTCTGTTGAGCTTGTAGGAAACCAGACAGAACAGCAAGAATCCTTTTCTTTAATTCCTACTTTTTATTACTTTCTTTTTTTTTATATTATTGAATAGCCTTTTTTTTCTCCTCAACAGAAGAATGGTACAAGTCCTTGCAGCTATTTTCTTGAACTTATGTGTCTCCATTTCTGCTGATCAGATGGAAATAATAGTTCCAAGAGAACCATCTGTTTCAACAAAAGGCAGGTAAAGCTGACAACCACATCGGTTTCCTCCTACAGGACCTCATCAGTGACAAAATTTGGTCTAGGTAGGATGACACTGATACCTGGACTCAGTGCAACAGAGTTATTTTATAATAAATCAGGAGAATTTAAATCAGGGTAATGCAGGACCTTCAGTAATCTGAGTGTTCAGGTTCACAGTGACCAAACCACCTCAGTATTCACTCACTTTTAGGTGTGTGTATTATAGCGGGATGATTCAAGCAGGGCTTTTTCCAGTTTTTTATATCTTTGGGCTATACCATATTGCATTTTGCAACATCAAGCCAAATAATTACGAGAGGAATAACCCAGGGCCAGACTGAACACAAAGTAATAAAAGAATAGAGAGGCCCTGAGAGATTCACAAGGGACAGCAAGAGTAGGATAAAACATAACTTAATACCAGATCAATTCCATTAGATCATTAGGATCAGCTCAGGTCTGTGTCTACCAAGCTGTACCTTGTTTCTCCTGGGGTTTCACATGAGGGTAAATGGATATATATGCTACAGAGCAGCTTCCATGGCATGTACTGGCACGTAGTGCAGTGGGGAGCAGGTCTGCCATAGTAAGGATTGATTAAAACTGGTCTCAACTTGCCAAGTTTTCATCAAGTCCAGAATCCATCACAGGGAAACTTAGAGAAATGCCCCTGCAGACTTTTTACAGCAGGACACAAAGCCCCTTGTCTTTGAGGTCAATAACAAAACGGCAACAGTTTTCAAATTCCAACCCCGCTGCAGGCTCTGCTCCTGAGGCAGCTCATCACCTCTGTCAACTCACATCGCGTTTTTAGGCACCTGAAACCTTTCTTTCCCAGGCAACAGCAAAGGAGAGCAGAGAGCAAAGGAACAAGAAAAGACACGTTGGTAAATGCACTGTGGGAGGGAGATATGGCAGAAGGGAAAGGAGAAAGGGGAGAGGCACTCACGTCTGCAGGTCTGCCTGTCATCCCTGTAGTAGCCCGGGGAGCAGAGCGGAGCGCACGCGCCCGTGTGGGACAGAACTAGGCTGGCATTGCAGGAAGAACAGGACAAGGGACCCTCGCCTGTGCAGGTTCTACATGAAGGGTGGCACCCTGCAGGGACAGCAAAAAACAGTGTTTCTGTTCAAGGAAAAGCAGATCTCAGGGCAAGCAGCACAAGCTTCAACAGAAACGCTCTCTGGGACTGAGAGTAGGGATGGCGAGCACTCAAAGTTCCTGCCAAGTCTAAGCCCTCAGTGGTGCAAAGTGCCACTCCTGCTCAAGAAAGGATCCTCTCCCTCCTTTCTCTTTTTACCCTCTTCTCTTCAACATTCCCTTCTTACAAAAATCCCTTGCAGGATCTGGCCAGGACCTGTCTAACAGAAAGGGGGACTAGCACATACCTCCCTCTCATGTAGGTTAGATCCTCTTGGTCTATGCAGGAACCATCTAGTGTTTTTCTGACAGTTCCACACTTCCCTGAAGATTCACATCCATCCCTTCAGCAGGAATTGCACTGATGGAGACCAGACTATCTCCATGCACCCCCTCCCAATTTCCCCCATGACTTTTCAGGCTCATTTCTCAGTCTGACCGAAGAGATTTAAAATACCACAGTGGCTGAGGCCAATGTACCCTATTACTTTCTTCAGAGAGGTTACATACAAAATTATTAGTCTGTTTTACTTCTTGACAGGCCTTTACCTAAAGATTGATGCCATCATTACACCTATCATGATAGGTGTAAAATTAATCATGGGTGAGAGTGGGCAAAGGAATCAGAAGCAACCACACCGTGCTGTACTGGAGATCTTAAAAGCCAGAACAAAATGTCCTATGAGCTTTGACAAAGTCTGAAAAATGCACAACTCCTTTTAAATGAAACCTTTAAACCAGAGGGAAGAAATGTTATCCCTAGGCTTACATTTCCAGGTGGGCAAAACCTCTCTCCCTCTCAAGGGCCTTTCCAATCAAGTGACACAGAATATGACACAGAGAGCTCTGAGATCTCATTTGTCAAAAACAGGTAAATAAACACAAAGCTCCTGGAATGCTGGAGAGAAGCTTTGAAATATTACCCACCCTTCAGCCAGATTAGGAAATGCCACTTCCTGCAAAAGGAGCATCTACATTGTGCTGAATTTCTGCTTTTGGTTCCTTTCCCTGAAACTGAAGTGAAATACCCTTTGCTCAGCTTTGAGCTTTACCATGTCTCTGTCAGCCACAAAACAAGAAAAGGAACCTGCTTCCTTCAAAGAGCCTAGGGAGTACAAAGCAGCTCAGACAATGACTGGAATATGAAGCCACATCAACAACTGGAAGTGGAGGAGATGCAGGGACACATTAGAAAATAAAATGTGTCCCAGGTGCTGCATCCATTGCCCCAGAAAAGAATTTCATTCAAAGGCTGAATGAAATTGGCTTTCTGTTTTAGGAGCTGCTACAAGCCATCACCTTCTGGGCCGTTACTGTAGCAAGACAAGCCTCAGTAACAGACCTTAGTTAGGGTGATGCTCCATCTCAGGCTGCAAAATATCCTGAGAAACTCCCACCAGCAAGAAAAAAAATCCTGCTCAAGTGCAGTGTCCTGCCAGCCAGACAAAGCTTCTCTACTGAACAGGAACCATTCCATGGAGCTTCTCCCAAGGGTCCAGGCAGCCCCCTGCAGCTACTGGAGGTGGTGTAGGAAGCACTCACTCTTGCAGGCGCCGTTGTGGGCGTAGTGTCCTGGCGGGCAGTCAGGCAGGCAGAGATCCCCCAGGAGCAGGTGCCGGCTGTTCTGGCACTTCAGGCAGACGCTGCCGGTGTCCCGCAGGTTGGCCACACACTGCTGGCACGTGGGGTGGCACTCTAGAGGGAGCAGGGAACAAGGCACGATGAGCACACAGGGGACAGCATGGACAGAACTCCAGCAGGGGCATTAGGAGTGGAATTTTGAGAGCAAATCCTGCTACCTGAAACGCCCACATCTGAGGAGCATTCCTTTCTTCTCACCTCTTCCTTATCTTGTGCTCTTCCTGAGCACCACAACATTCTCAATTTTCCTCTACATCCCTCTGCCCCATTCAAACATCCTCTTTCCCATCCTTAAGTGAGCTTGGGAAAGCTTTGCACAAAGGCAGCTCAAAGCCCTTTGCTTCCCAAGACCTTTCTCTGATTTTGAGTGCCTCTGCCTACAGGTTTCTCTTTAGCTCCGCTGGAGGCATCAGGCACTCACTTCCTCTGCTCCCACCATGGAAAAATGAGGAGCAGAACCTGTACAGATGTATGACCTTCTCCTGTAGTTCATTCTGTTCACATTTTCCCACAGAAATGAGACATCCATACCCTGAAACAGCCACAGCAGCCCTCAAAGCCAGGCCAAGAGTGGCATCAGAGTGCTTCAAAAACCTTTTCCTTTTTCCACTTTTCCCCAGCGGGACACAAGCTTGTGTCTCCTGACCTCTGCCTGAACTTAGGTGATTCAAAAGGTTTGACAACAAGCCTTTTGTGTGCACAAAGGTGCAGTGTAAGGCAACCTGGAAGCCAAATTAATCCTCATTATGGTAATTGAGAAAATTATAAAGGAAATGACAACTGTCTTGAAAGATACGTAACAATGAGGCTTGATTTGAGTACCTGGCCTCTTGTCAGATTTCTGCTGCAGGTTCACCTTTCTGTCTTTTGTCTCTTGTGACAGCATTACTACAGATTGTCAGGCAATCTAAATTTACAAGCTGAAGACAGGCTCACATGGGAGCCTGGAGGAATTCTGCATCCATAGCTGCAGGAGCACGGCAGCGACCGGAGCTTTGCCCCAGCTGACATCTCCTGCATGTCGAACACAGGTGATTCTGGCCAAACATTGCTGCAGAAGCCCAGGAGCAGCTCAGAGATTGATCTGAGATTGCCTGGCTGCAGGCAGGGAGCCAAGCTGGTTAGAGAGCTGCCTCCTTCACCTCCTGCTTTTACAGGGTAGAGAATCCACCCCAGAACCTCCTCAGAGGGGTTACAGCTCACAGGGGTGCAGCTTCCCACTGCATTGGAGTACCCAAGGCATAAATCCTGTGAATCTTCACAGCAAAGATCCCCAACTTATGCTGACACCAGAGTGCACAGACCTGCCATCCCTCTGGAGTCCCTGGAGCCAGAAAGGATCACATGCAGCCCACCTTAGGGAGCAAGGATGATGAGATCATCTGAAAGGCCCTGTAATTTGTATGGGCTGGAGCTGGGGTGACAAATTTTATGCACTTATAACCAATAAAATTAACATAAATCCGATTAGTTTTTTGTACTTCCACTGGTAATATGTTGACTCTCCTTACTACTAAAATAATATTCCTCCAGTTTAATCTCTTGCTGGAGCCACTAGTCTCTAATAAAGAGCTTGGCAGGGTGTAATGAGTAAGAAATCTGGTGAAAAGGTTTCATAAACCGAACAAAAAAACAAGGCTGAAAAAATGTAGGGTATCCAAACAGTCAGTAAACCTAGAATCTCCCCAACTAACATTTAAAAATCAAAGTATCTACAAAACCCTGTGCTTTGCAGCAGCAGAGTTTTCTCTTCACAAGCCTCTATTTTCTCTCCTACGAGTGGAAAGAGTGTTCTCAGTTACTGTTTTAGGATGAATCAGCCCCATCACTCTCCTGTTCCTCTGCGAGTCTGGAGATCAAAGCGCGCACACAACGCCAACAAAGAACCCAGGGCTGACGCTCATGGTGAATTTGAGGGACATTGGGGAGCAAGTGAGAGAGTGAGGCAAGAACTGAAGTGCTTTGTTTAGGGAGAGATGATTTCACTTCTCCACAGCAGGCTCCCTTTGAAGCCAGGACTGACAGGAGGGGGATGTTTTCCTTGTGCTTCTCAGTAACACCCCACAGCCCTACTTGCTTCCTGCTTTTCTGCCTTCTCTCTGTCCATCCTCCCTCCAGCTCAGCCAGCAGGCATGTCACAGCCTGTGGGGTTTGTGTTTTCTGGAGCCTTCACATCCCCAACTGGTTGCAGGTCAGTGCAACACAAGTTAGTTAATTCCCTTAGACCCTTTCCAGTCAGTATGCAAACTGGATTCTTAGGAAGTCTGTCACCATTTTGCTTGTGAGGTGAGGGAGTCCCAATGCCTCCCTCCTCATCTTTCTGAGACTTCTGACTTTCCTCTTACTCTCCAAGAAAAATATTTTTCCTGCTCCCCTTCCAGCTGGCTCCGATTTCTTCCCTCTTCACCTCTATGCAAAGATAGCCCCCATCTCCTTCCCTATCACTGTATCTATCTTCCTATAGAGCTACTTTCATTGTAAAACAGAATGGAAATACTTCCATGGATTTCCAGAGTTACTTGACTTCCATGCCCTCTTTAGCTTTCTCTTAGCAAATAAAGCAAGAAAACGGTGCCCTTCATATATGGAAATTGTCGTTACAGATTGTTCTAAGACAAAAGGGGCTGTTGGGGAGACAAAACTCTCTCTGAAGTGTTTGTGAACACTCACAAAGGAAACACCAATGGTGTTTCTGCCTCTCAGCACCACCATTTGCTAGGCAATCACCCATTCATATTGTTTAAACACATCACCCTTCTTAGGGGCTCTCCAGAAAAGTATTTCCTGATGCAAGTTTTGTGCTGTGCTCTAAGGTGAGACCAGAGCTTTACAACAGAGCACGACTTAAAATCAGCACGGAAAACACCACATACTCAGTAGTCACCTCAACATGCAACAAATTCTCTGGTCCTACAGTAACTCCAGAAAACAAGTCAGTTGTGGTTGGTTTGAAAGGATATGCAACACTGACCAGGATTTTGGCCTTGTTTTGGTTGTTGGAATGTTTTTCTTGTCTCTCTTTTCCAAGGCCTGAAAGGGAATCTGTCACTCAAACAAGCAAAGTGAATTCCTGGTGAAGTGCAACCACATTTGCAGGGATCTGCCTGCATCCTGTGTGAGAGCTTCCCTGGATGGTGCCTGGCGCAGAGCAGCCCTGAGCAAAGCAGGGAAAGGATTTTTCCTCCTCTGGCAGCTCAGCTGCTGATTCTGTAGGAGGCTGCACGCCAGTGAGTAAGTGGAGCTAAGCCCCTCTTGCTCTGCTCAGCGAAACTCAGCTCTGTGATGATATCAATGTCTCTCTAAAAGGACAGCAACGGCTCATTAATTTTACAAGGAACTGAGTATATTTCTTGTTGTCAGAGTGTCCCATCTGGAATTTTAAGAGCAAGGCAGCAAAGCTTGTTACAGGCCCCCTCCTGATCGAGCTCTTCTGGTTTAGCTTTGAACGTTTCCCCAACTGCACACAGCCTAAGAAAGTAAGAGCCTGGGGAACACAGGGATTGGGAGTTCTCTTGCAGCTGGAAGATGCATCTGGAGTTAAAACCAGGCTACAAGGGATTCTGTATCAGTTGGTGTTCACAGTTCTCTTCCACACCAGTTCCTCTGCACTTGTCTAATTGCCTTTCCATGCAGTCATGAAAAGATCAACAGGGAAGCTTCCAGATCAACACAGAAAGCTCAAATCAGAAAAGTGAGGGAGGGGTTTATGAGCAGGACAGGACTTTCAGCAGTGGCTGGGATTTTTAGACTGCTGATTGCAAAGTTTCCTGAAGCTAAGTCCAGTTGGACAAGAGGGAGATCACAGAGTATTTTCAAAGTGGGAAAACAAAACCCATAGAAGCTGTGAGATCAACAGGGGATGGCCAAAGTCTGAAGCATCTTCCTGTATATACGCATGGGCTATAAAATAAAATTAATCAACTGAGCACTCTCAGGGAAGAATTGGCACAAATTCTGCATGCCCAAAACAGAGCTCAGAGACTCACTGATTTTTCGAAAGCTGAGGACATTTTGTCTCTCTTCTGCTTAAATGTGAAATGCTTATTTGAATAACTGCTGAAAACAAGACCTTTTTTCTTTTCTATTAACAAGGCAAACATTCCAATCTCCATTCAGGTAACATGTATGATAACACCATTAATTCCCAGGCAACGGTTTGGGGTGACAGTTGGTTTTCTCCAGCCTCAGTGAAAGATTTTCCCCTTCAGGTCCATAAAGTATGACAGGTGACTATAATGCACAGCAGGCCCTATAAGCCATAACACAATTCTGCCTGGAGGGTCGGGAATTAAAGATAAATGGGAAGATAATTGTAAAAATATATTGCTTTGGGAGGCGAAGGAAAAAGCTTTGTTACATTCTGATGCAAATCATATCTTACGAGAGTGTGAGGAGTTTTAATGTTCTCTTTTATGGGACAGCTGCTCTTTAACTGATAATTAATAACTTGCAAGGGCAAATTCAGCATTTTGATCAGTGCTGAATGAGAAGAACGAGTGAAACTTAACGACCTGGATGTGGAGCTCTTTATCTCCAGGAGAACTGGCGACAAACATCCTCTGCTTAAACACCAGACATGAATTTAGCACAAAGAGCAACACATCTCAGACTGCAGATCCAGGGCCAAAGCACAACTTTTTTTTTGTCAAGGCAAAACTCCCTCAGTTAAGTTCCTCTGCAAGGGTTCTCACAGCTTCAGTGGGACAAAGAAACATCTGGACCCAGGGTTCCCACGACACAAGGAATGCCCTCCACACTGCACAAGGGAAACCACTGCTTCCAGTTCCTGCCCAGCACTGGGATATCTCCCTGATCACTGGCATTTGGGAGCAGGATAATTAATGGGTCCATGACACCAAACAGAGGGATAATGAAAGCAGCAGAATAAACCCTCCTCATAAAGAATCCTGATTGATGATAAATGGGACTAAGGTTTTCCCAACAAAATTTACAGGGGAAGGCCACTTTTCCACGGGACTTCTTTCACAGCAAGCATAATGCAAATTAATGGGGAAATAAAGTGGAAGAAATAATGTGCATAGAGCTCTGATGTGCCAGGACATTAGTAAGTAATGGTATCCCCTGAAATTGTACAGAGACACCTCTTTACACTGAAATGCTGAATTATTTCCAGGTTGCAGTTATCTGACTGTATGAAACATCTTGATTCCCCAACCTGAATTCCTAAGGAGCTTTTACTTTTAGGATATTTTCCTACTCCTCATACACTTTCTTTCCCCGCTCTTTTTTCTCTCTGCAGACAAAACAATCACTGTTGTTTAAAAGGAGGATGAAGAAATAGTTCACAAAATTAAGCTGTGGGGAGCAAAGAAACAAGACATACATAAAAAAACATCCAGAACATAGATGTAAGCAAAGAGAAGGCTCTGTGGAGGGAAATCACATTAAACTGAGAACAATAACCTCTCAATGGATATATTTATTACCTCTAATGCATTTTCCCCTTTTCTTAGGATTCCTTATCTCATTTGGAACTGTTCAGCCTGGATTAAGCCTCACACACCATAGCTTTTTTTGATAAAGAAAAAAGAATGGCTTGATAAAGCTCAGAAATTGTTGGAGCAGTTCCCAGGATATGTTTATACGTGTCTGTGTGACGGATTAAAAGCGATTTTTCTTTTTAAACAGATAAATGCAATCAGTGGTTTCAGATGATGGGCTTAAGTGCAGGCACTGAGCACCCACGCAGCATAACCCCCATGCAGAAATCCTATTACCTCCCCAAAATGCACACAGCAATGCTTGCTGTGCCAGCTTTTCTTTAGGGGCCCATGAACTGCTTCTTTGGATCACGAATTTTAACTTAACTCCTTTTGCTGAAGGTCTGAGCAGGACCCAAACAGCTTCCCTGGCAGTGTGAAGCAGCAGTGGAATGGCACAGACAGCTCACCCCTCCAGCAGCTGCCCTTACTCACCCACACAATACCCCACCAGGTTGAGGTACTGCTCCTCCTTGCAGCTTGTCCTGCACTTCCCATGATCCAGAGTGGCATGGGGGTGGCAGGTGGAGCATTCCCAATCAGAGGGGCCATGGCATGTCTTGCAGGATGGATGACAGGCTGAGGAAGAAAACCAACACTCCTGGTTAATGCTCCTGGGGCACCCCCCCTCCCCTCCCTTCCCCAAACACCAGCTCCCACCATCATTTACTCCTACAAAACATGGGCATAAAATGGTCTAATGGCACCAGGGACTGCAGGGCTGTGGTTTGGAAGGCTCTTACATCCTCATTTTGAATAAACAAGATGAGGAATGGGTTGTCAGTTTAAGAAATGCGATTTGTTCCCTGCATTAATCAAGGTATAGATCAACACACAATATAAAAGAGAGAGAGATTTGCCCTGTTATTCTTCCCTCCAGCATATGCTTGTGCATGTAAAAAACCAGAGTGGGATGCACAGGGGAGATAAATTAAACTTCTCTTGGGACAGTATGAACATGGTTGTGGAGCTTGATATGCGTGAGAGGAAAACTGAGGAATGATTTCTGCACTGAGCCCTCCCAAAGTGAAACCTCTAAAGCAGCAATGCCCTGCCAGCTCCTTAGCCACTCTGTCTGCCAAAAGCTCAACCAAGACATGGCAGAGAAAGTGGCTTAAGAGAGCTCAAAAATATTTCATGGGCTGCTTTTGTATCCTTCCTGCTTTAAAGACAGACCTCAGATTTCCATGCAACAGATCTGAGGGAGATAAAAATACTATGGATAATAGTCAGTAAAAAATTCTTGAAAACTACTTTCCAAGCTCTTTATGAATAAAAGGACACAGCTTGCAAGATGCCACTTTCCTGACACTGAAATTTTGTTTCTAAGACATTTATATAAGCCTGAAACCATGTAAAGCAGCACTCAGCAGTTAACCTCAGCTCTAAGGTGGCAGTGCACACCTCAGAACTGAGGAATCTTTACAATGGCCTGTCAAATAAATCTATTTATAGAGTTGTTCATTGGCTGAATAAATTGAATAAATAGAGCAATGGACTTTAGAAAAGGGTTTTCTCTCTAAATTTGAGGCTTTGCCTAATAAAAGCATTTTATTTTCTGGTGTTGTCCATTAAAGAGTTTTTTCCACAGCACACAATCTAGGAACACCATCCTGAAATTAAGCACAAAATATCTTTCAGGAAGCAGTCCTGAGCAGCAAAACAGAGTGTAATTTATGACTCCAAGTATACTTCTCTCTCCCATTAGGAGGAGATTCCATTCCCTGAAATTGGACTATCCTATTCTCCCCTGAAAATCCTTAAACAGCTTCATAAAAACCTGACAGCATCTCTAATGACGCTGAGAAATGCCCCCCGGGACGCGCAGGGAATGAGATGCAGCAGGGCCGGCTGCAGGTGCACTCACAGGAGCAGTGATCCCCGCGGCTGAACAGCCCCTCAGGACACGTGGGGAGGCACCTGCCCTCCAGCAGCACGTGAGGAGCAGGGCAAGCCGTGCAGTCCTGGGAAGAATTCCCCACGCAGGCTGCACAGGAGGAGTGGCACTCTGCAGGGGAAGGGAGAAACAAGAAAAGAACATGCAGAGAGACAAATGAATTCTGGCTTATTTCGCTTGTTACCACCTCTAAATATGGCCAGACTGCTTTCTTCCCAAGGATGACAGGAAGGTATTTCTCCTTTACAGGATCCTCTGCTTGTGAGAGGTAGAAAGGGTACTACAAAGGAGAGAGCAGTTCCTGAAGACAAGGAGCAGGCAGAGACAGCTGCATATTTAATATTTCTCTGCTCCCACGCAGTTCATTACTGAAATGCAAAGCTGAGCCACCAACACCATGTGATGTTGCTGTCCTCCCCAAAACAATTCTGGGGCTCTGCAAACTTACCAGCTGCTGAAATTACCTTCTGTTATCTCCCTGCAGTTACTCCAGGCAGGGTTTCCTATCACTACACAGTTACCATTGGCCATTCTGGAGCAGATATCCACAGAGGTGGACCAGCCACCTGAAGTGAACACTCATCACAAGGATGATCCGGCAAGAAGGAAGAGTGCAATTAAAAACTGCACTTCTTTCCTGGCACTGACCTTAAACCAAACCATCTTCAATTAAGCCATCTGATTAAATAAATACATAAACTCACTAGCTAAAAACCTCATATTTATTAGAGCAGCAGCTGGAGGCTGCAGGTCCCACCGTGTGGGTTGAACACAGACTCTGGGGACACAAGACACAGGGCTGGAGAGAAGACACTAAAAAAAGCCACTCCTTCCTTTTTAACATCCCCTAAAGCAAAAAAATAAGCTTGTACTCATTCCACTTATCTGAGATGAAGAGATAAAATCAAAATAACTGGATTTTAAATTATGTCCACTTTTAAAAGATATTTTTTTCCAGCAGGAAGAGACAGCCATCAGTAGTGTTGTTACTATAGTTATTACTACTATTTTACTTAAGTCACTGTCTCTCTGACTGGTGGGAAATCTCCAATGTACATCACATTACCCACTTTTCCAAACTCTAGCCTTCATGGAAATGCTTCCTAGTTGGTTTTTCAAGAGCAGGGATGGCAGGTGTGCTGCAGGGCATGTAGAAGAAGAGCGTCCTCAAAAGAAAAGACTGCTGTGGGATGTCTTGACCTGCTCCAAGGGCTAAGAAGGAGAAAGCTCAGTCTTTTTTGAAAAGGACTTAAGGATTGATCCTGCTTCAAAGTAAGTCAGTGGTAAAAATCATGTACTCAGCTTCAACGGAAAGGAGGCTACACTGACCTGAGCTGTGCAGGCTTGAACACAGGCATTTAAAAGAAAGCACCTGAGTCTTTCAGTCACAAGTCTTACATAGATCACATTTTCCCTCAGAAGTACTAGGATATGCCATTTTGAAAGTTACAGAGTTTAAACACTCGTGGCAGTGTTGAGACAAGCACAGGGCTCCCAGCATGTACAAATCAAACTCAGTACAAGCTGCCCCCAAACCCCCAAACCCCAGGGCTCTGACCAGCTCTTCTCACCTCTGCAGACTCCTGTGCCATCCACATGGAACTGGGATGGGCAGAGGGGGAGGCAAAGGCCATGGAGAGCTCCTTCCCCTGGCAGGTGAGGCTGCAGGACATCCTCGGGTGCCTGGCACTGCAGGCAGCGTGCGGCCCCCGGGCCGGCGCAGGAGCGGCAGGACGGGTGGCAACCTGGGCACGGGGGGAGAGAGCCATCAGAGCCACAGCTTTCCCAAGAGAAGGACAAGGGACAGCTTTCACAGAGACAGTGACAAGGCCCAACAGCATCTGGTCCTGCTTTCTACAACAGAACAGGGATTTTAGGGAAAGACTTCGACATTATTCCCCTCGAGCCCAAGGAACGGCTCTTTTCTTGAGTGAAGCTGATGAACAAATAAAAAGCTGCAGCCCTGTTCCACAGGCAGCCAATTCTCCTTTAATTTCTGGAACTGCAGCAGTGAGTTTAATCTCACTAGGAGGGACAGCAAGAAATGACAGTATGAAGGGCTCACATGAAGCAGAAATTCACCTTCCCAATTTTTGCTTTTCCCACTACTGTGAAGATGACTTCAGTCTTTACAAATCTGCCAGATGTATGTGGAATTTCATACCAGGTGTATGTGGAATTTCATACCAGGTGTATGTGGAATTTCATACCCGGTGTATGTGGAATCTAATCCACCTCTTAATTCGTGTTGAGAAAAACCTGGAAGCAATGTACATTTATTTCAGCAGTGTGCACAGAGAAGGAAAAAAAAAAAGTCCCTGAAATCACTAAATCCTGGGAGAGTGAAAGCAGAAAGTATGCGGGAAAATTCATTTTTTCTCAAAGCAGGAAAGGCAGGAATTAAGCATCGACTGGTTCAGCACAGGATAAAGGAAACACAAAACCTTGTTTACAGTAGCTGGGGAACTTATTCCAAGTAGAGAGCTTACCCTTGCAGATGTTGTGATCCTGGTAAAAACCCTCTCCACAGTTCTCCAGGCACTGGCCCTGGCGCAGTGCCAGAGGGGAGGAACAGGAGGTGCAGTGAGTGGCCAGAGGTCCCTCGCACATGGAGCAAGAAGCGTGACAAGCTGATAAAGAAAGAGCACACAGAACTGGAACATCCCAGTTTTACTCCTTGAGAGTGATGCTGCTGACTACAGCCTTCCCCAGCTGTAGGAAACTCCCAGCTGGGATGAGACTCAGCTAGGTGAACTAATGAGAGCAGAAGTGCCCATGTATTAATAAGTACTAACAGTAATAACTCTCGCTCACACCATGTTTTGAATATGTATCTCAGCATGCTTCGCAAGGAAAAGAGGTTTTTTGAAACAATCCATCACAAGTGAACCGAAGAAAACAACTCAAAAATAAATCAAATTTCCTGTCCCCACTCTCATTTCTGTGCTCTTAAAGTTCCCTCCCCTCATCTGGGGAAGAGCAGACAACACGAGGAGGGTGCCTGAGAGCCTAGGAAAGGCTCATGCAAAAATCCACCTCTTACCTCTGCATCTTCCACTGCCACTCGGGAAATGTCCGTCTGGGCACCGAGGGATGCACTTCCCCTGGTGTAACAGCTTCCCTGCAGCACAGCTCACACACCTGGCTGGCTCTGGAGAGCACCTCTCACAGAACTGGCCACAAGCTGCCAAGGGAACAGCTCATTAATGACAAGCACTCAATTAGGGAAGAACAGCAGAGCTATCAACCTCCCCCCATGTGTGGAAACCATCCTGTAAATCTTTACATGGCAGTGTACAGCAAGCAGCAGTTACCAGACTTTTTGGGAAAGAGGGAGGAAAAGGTGATTTCAAAAAATGGTAATATTCCCCCTCCCCCTTTTTTTCAAAGTGGGAAAATGCAGCTAAAATCAAGCAGATAATTTTTCTTATTAGTCCCTGTGGTCCATATTATACCAGGCAATCAGCTCTGAAGTGAACTGACCTGTTGTCCAAGAGCACCATGGAACTCTGGCTTCCCTAAGGCAATATGCTGCTGGATATTTAGAAGAGTCAAGCATTTTACTTAACAAATTTCTGTGTCTTTTCACTAGACAAAACAGATTTCCAGCTGGGTATCAAAATGCATGGTTTTTGGTAGAAGGTGAAAGGTCTGACTCTCGGAGGTTTCAAGGAACAGTTATGGGGTTTCAAGAAACCACTGGCAATAAAAACCAAACCTAAGTTAAATTTCCTTTTCAGCTTATTGTCAGTTACAAGATTTCAAGCCTGCACACTTAAAACATAGGTGAATAAAACTGCCTGGTACAGACATGGACCAAAATGAAGGGGAATAATTGTTGCTATTACACAAATAGCAACAATTTTGCCACCACATTCCAGTTTTTAAGCCCTCTCTAGTGAGCTGTGGCCCAGACACACCTGTGTGAGCCACACACCTGAAGCCCTGACTGACCATGGATAGCCCTCCCAAGCAGCTGGAGGTGGCTGCCAACAGCAATCCTGGTGAGACTGGAATGCATGTGGCAAATGTCAGATTGCTTATGTGAGATTTTTTTTGCCCCCTTTCAGGATCTGTTTGACTTAGGTCTTTTAATTCTCTCTAGCATCTCTCCCTTTTTCCCAGCACACCTTCCCAGCTCCCAGGGCACATATGCTGTGGAGGTATTAGTTACAGTGATGCTGAATTATAATTAAACTTCCAGAAACCTGCCGGCAAAGGCCATTTTTCTTTCCACAGACAAATGGATTTGTCAAGCCCCCAGAAACAACTCAGGTTCTCAAGCTGTTCAGCGAGGAAAAACCCCTTAAACCTTTCAGCATCTGATTAGTGTAAATGAATGAATAATCTCACAAACAAACAGCAGCTCCCCTCATCCAGTACAAAGGCTCGAGGTGCAGCTGGCTTGTCAGACATGAATAAAGTCACAGCTGCTGCATGGCTAAATGAAATATTGATTCCTGCTTGAGCCAAGCATTTCTCTCTCAGGTATTTACCAGTGCAGATGCCATCCTTTGGGTAGAAGCCCTGGCCACAGGTGGCCAGGCAGAGCCCCTCTTGGAGCACATGTGATGGGTCTGTGCAGGACAGGCAGTGGTTCTCAGCAGCTCCCCAGCACGAGGAGCAGGACTCATGACAGGCTGCAGGGGAGGAAAAGTGCAGGATTAATGTCGTGGTTTCAATCTGAAAACAGCTCTTCACAACAAAGAGCCTGCACCACTTCACTTCCTTGCAGGATTGCTCAGGCTTTCACTGCTACAGAAGGTGAAAAATAACAAACACAGCCCACTGCTGCTCCTAGGTTAGAATCTTTCATCCAAGCCATCCCGGCAGGACAACTTCCAGCTGCATTTTGCACGTGGAATGTGACAGCAGCACAGATCAGAGCAGTTAGTGTAGCTGTTATCAGCACAGGAGGAGTGTTGGGAACACTGTGAAGTCCCTGGTGCCAGGGGCTGCATGGGCACAAAGGGAAATAGGAAGAGATCCCATCACAGGCTGCTTAAAACTCAGATCCTCGGGGTGATTGCTGACAGTAAACCAGCCCCAGGCACAAACACAGAACTGCACTGCAGGGCTGCAGTCAAGGTTTGGCAAAATGAAGAACAAGCCAGCCTGCTTCCACAAACAACTCCTGTCCTTCCAGACACAGAAGGAACTCATTTATCAGGAATCCTCACATGCTTGGCCTGAGTAACTCCTTGGGGAAAATACAGGACACAGACTCCTGTCAAATCCTGTGCTACCAGTGTTGCAGGAACGGTGCAAATTACAGTCCTTTAAGCTGTTAAAGTGTTTTGGTTTTTTTTCTCAATTACACCCAAATATGTTCCAAAGATGTTCTTCAATTCATTATTTCACAATAAGGCAGGTACATGCTTGTGCTCCCAGTCAGTGGCAGATGGGAGAAAAGGGAACTTCTTGGTGTTTGCGCTGCTAACATGCCTGAAGTTGCAGGGACCCAAGAAAAACTCATCTGTAAATAGCATGAGTGCAGTGCAGAAACCAGCAGGCACAGCAACAGCTCATGCACAGAACTATACATGAGTCATGTGGCACAGAGGGGCATAACACCCCATCCCAGGGGATTTCACTGCTCCATCTCACACAGAGGGAACTGCAGCACCTGGGCTTAGGATAGGGAGTGTTCAGGGAGCAAGACACAGGACATTTGAGCTCATGCCCAGCACATGGTCCTCTGGCATTCTGGATGCTCCTTCTTTATACTTCCACCATGGTTTATTTTCCCTTTTCTTGTCCTGATCAGCTGTTTGCTCTCCCCCCCTTCTCACCCTCCTACATCTTCTTTCCCTCCACCTCCTTGCTGATCATTTCAGAATGTTGTGGCTCTTCTGGTTCCTGAACACTCCAATGTCAGGGATGTCTCAAAAGGACCCTGGGCATCCTGTACTGGATAGGATCTTGCCCTTGCAATCCCAACACAACAAACACCAACCATCCCATCCCAAGGCAGAGCTTGTGCACAGTTTCCTGCTCCAGTCAATAATTTCCCTTGCTGATAAAAAAAACCTGCATCTCATTCCAGCTTGGATGATTCTCAGGGCATGTCTACACTCAAAAGTTAACTGCAGAGTATGAGTTCATGCTGTAAATTTCTAAGCAGTGAAATGTCCTCACTTCACCTTCCAGACCTGACTCTTTTGCTCCTCTCTGAGCTCACTCTAACTTTCAACATGTTTTTGAAAGAGTGGGTGCCAGCACTCAGGTCCCTTAATTATAGACTCCCCACTGCACAGCTGGGATCCCTGCCTGTTAACCTGCCTGCCTCAGTATGTCAGCACATCTGAACATTCCCAGTCATTTGCAAAGTTCTCAATTCCTCCCTAGAGGTGCTGCTTCTTTCCAAGAGACACTTCTCCCTGCTGGCAGCCTGACTCTGTTCCTGAACAGTTACCAGTTGGCTCTTACTGGCCCTTGGCAAAGCCTGTGAGGGGGGTAAGGCCCTGGCACAGGCTGCCCAGGGAAGCTGTGGCTGCCCCATCTCTGGAAGTGTTTAAGGCCAGCTTGGATGGAGCTCTGAGCTCACTGGGATAGTGGAAATTGTCCACAGCAGAGGGGATGGAACACGATAATCATCACAGTCTCTTCCAACCCAAACCATTCTGTGATTCCCTGATTCTGTGATCACACACCCTGACTCCAGAATCCCTGGCTCTTTCAGCACTGGATCACTGCCAGGTTCAACAGCTGCTCCTCACCCAAACAGCCAGGCACCAACTCCACAGAAAGAACAAGGGGAAAATGGAAGCATTCAATGAGCCACTGTCAGCTCAAACATCTTTGCCTGCAGCAACGAAGTGGCTGTGTGAAAATAAATCAACAGAAGTGACTGCACGGCCAGGAAGCTGTTCCCACCCCCCTGGCTATTTCCAGTTGGGATTTGCAGGGGCTGTTTTGCAGCTCACCAAATTTCTTCAAACACCTGAAACCCTCCCAGGTCTGACCACAGCAGGAGGGCAATGCCAGGGGTATCCCACCAGGAACACAGAAGGCACTGCTTGGCTTTGGGGTCCCCCCAGTCTGAGCCACCCCTTCCTGGGAGCTGGGCAAGCTCAGCTCAGCCTCAGATCCTGGAGGATCCTCCACAGCCAGGGACAGCAGGGAAAAGCAACAGGTAGGGAGCAGAAATTCAAGTGCTTTGCTCCAGAGTGAGTCGGGTCTGTTAGTGTCAAGTTACACACTTCGACATTGGCATTTTGAGAGATGAAAGCAGAAGCACTCCAGTTCTGCCTGGGCTTTTGAATAACCCTGAAAACATAAATAATTGAGTTAGAAAAATGCAGTGAGAGCATTGCACACTGCAAATCCTTCGAGCCCTTCCGTTCTACCACACAGACATAGTTTATTTTTGCTTCCCTTTGCTTTGCCTTTGGCGGGGGAGTTCTGTTTCTGCCAAGGGAGAACCCACCACTCTGCCTGACACAAACTCAGCCATGATCTTTAAAATCCACTGCTACATAACTGAATTATTACCTTCTATTCTCAATTTTACTTTCCCTTAATGGTTTTAATTCTTCACAGAATCAAGTGGAGGCATGGGGGCAGGAAACAACCCCGGTGCAGGATTAAAATAGGGCAGAGATCAAACAACTGTAATCAAAAATTCAAAAGAGACTCAATTAGACCAGCTGTTACAAAACAGGAACAAAAGGAAAGGCTAATTCACTGTGTTTTTCTACAATGCAGACAACAGTGTTTCAACAAAAGGACAGAGCAAGAAACCTGGTGTTAAGTCTCTTTCAAGTCCAGAACGAATTCCTCAAGAGGGAATTTACTGGAACTATAGCAATTAACACAGTCTAGTTCATCCTTTCTGTGATTTTGGAACACGCTTATTGTGGATCTTAAAACCATTATGAGGAAAATCTTTTGGAGCAGTCTGAGGCCCGTCTCGACAATCTGATTAGAGATTTGCAGAAATAAAGAGGATACAAGGAAAAGAGTGAATGGCCATGAATTACGGACCGCATCTGAAATGTAAGACTTTCTCCACTGGTTTGACTTTATGCAGAAAATGCAGCCAGGCAGAACTAAAGCAAATTGGTTTAATTCCCTTGAGGAAAGAGGAACAAATTTTCCCAGCAACATTCAGCTACAAGCATGCGTGACTGCAAATCTGGATGGAGTGTACAGTCAGTAATCTACAAACCAGCACTAAAATGAAACATTAGCCTTTCACTACCCCTTCAGCAGTACATGGGCACTGCCAATTAAAACACCACGAGCAGGTGGAAAGGAAATGATAAAATAAAGCCAAATGAGGTAGAAGATTATTTGATACTTAAGCCCATAAATTCTTTTGGACTGGGTCTCCTCTCTTGTCGATTTATACATCCTCGGAGGTGCCCTGGGCTGTAGTGGCTGCTGGAGGACAGAGGTTTTTCAGACTTTCAAAACCTGAAACAAGTGGCCATCTCTTTAAGGGAAACCACTTCAGAAAAGGAAGCTGGACTTACCATCTAAAGTGCTTTGCCCTGAAATGTGCAAAAAGACCTCAGCGTGTATTTAACTCTGAGCAGGAGGGTTGGTTCCGAAGAAATTAAAGAGATGGCTCAGAAGTTAAGCATTTGCTCCACCCCTCTGCTGAATCAGAGCTGCAGAAATAATTAGAAGCCTTCTAAAAAGGCCAACATCAAGACGAGAAAAGTGTTAATTTTAGAGAAAACAATTAAACTGCCATAATGAAAAAGCAGCTGCTTTACAGTTTGGGGAGAGTTTAAAGTATTTCAAAGGAGCAGGGGAAGCTCATAAAAGCACTGTCATAGCTCCATCAAAGTGAAAGCTAACTTACAAATCTTACTCTCAGTCTTTCCAACTACTAAGATAAAGGATTTAGACACATCTCAGTGTTTTATAGAATTTCCAATCTACTTTGAAAAAATGTTTCCTGAGAGCAGTGAGCTCAGTGCACTTCCAGAAGAGCGTGCAGTATGGATCGAATGAAGGGCAAAATAAAGCAGGAAACTTCCCTGGAAAGTTTCTATTATTATTTCCTGAGTCCTATCAATCCCCTACCCCTCCAGGCACTGTTCTATACACCTCAAAGTACCATATCCTGACAGGTCTGGCATGAGAAGTCTGCACTGAAGTCAAAGAAACACCCAACAGAACTGATCCACTGAGGAACTGCCATGAATATTTCCCCAAGCACTGATCCATTTTACCCTGACTCTGTTCCTCTGTTCACTCACTCCTTCCTTTACTCTAGGGTGAACATTAACACCTAGGTCAACAGCAGATGCCTCAAGAGAGAGGGTTCTCACAGCCCAGGAACTTTCTGCCTGCTCTTCTGCCATCACAGAGGACTGCAGCCTCTTTTGCTTCGAGGTACCTGTGCAGAGGAGCTGGTCCTGAACGTAGCCCTTCCCACAGGAAGCCACACACTGCCCGTCCTTCAGCAGCAGGGGTGTCTGGCATGAGGAGCACTCAAATCCGTTGGTGCAGGCTGAGCAGGTTTCATTGCAGGCTTCCAGGAGAAAGCAGAGAGAAGAAAAATCAATCCCAAATCCCTGGTTTGGGGAAAGACCACCCCACTCTGACAAAATGAGACGATTTTGCCTCATTTTAGCTGAAGAGTTCAAGGATTTGAGGTCTGCTTCCATCTGAAACCTCACAAAATCTCATGGCTACAACACAGCACGTGCCTGGATGCTTTTCCAAGCAAAGCCTGGCAATCTCTTTCAAATGAACCCATGGGATCCCCCAGCCAAGAGCACAGCATGCAGCAAAGAAGGGGGGTCTAGCCCTTGCAGGAATTACCTAAGCAGGCCCCCCCGTGCTGGTAGAAGCCCCGTTCACACGTCTCCACGCAGCGCCCGTCCTGCAGCCTCTTCCTGGGGTCCCGGCAGGAGTCACAGTGATCAGAGGCCTGGGAGCAGCTCACACAGTCTGGGTGGCACTCACCTGGCACAGGGGGAACACACAGGGCAGTGTTGGCAGCCAGGAAGTAGCAAAACAAAGCAACTCCGAAATCAAAGTGAAATTCAGCACTCGTTTCCCTGGGTGCTACAAGGCGTGTTAGCTTTGGAGTGGGTTTTTATACACTAGATTACATCAAAGGGGCTAAATGTTTTTTTGCTCTATTCAGTATGTGAGAAACCATTATATAGGCTCAGATTTTCTAGGCAATTGATTAAAAGTGTATTCATTGTCTACATGGTTTCTCAGCAGTAAAAAATTTAAGTCACCAGGAATTAATGGCCCGAAACAACCTGAATTTTAGATTCCTAAAGCCAAGCCCTGCAGTAAGTCACAACTCTGTGTCCATGCCTGGTCAGAGTACAGGTGGCAGACTGCTCCCCCTCCAGAAAAACCTTGATGCCACAGCACCACGGAAGTACTTCCTGGCCACAGGTACTTAGAGAGATACAGAAGAGGACAATTTTTCTCCTGCTACAAAAAAAGCCCCTCGCTCCCAGCCAAGTGTTCTCAGTGACACTCCAAGCCAAAAGTTCTCAGTGAGAGGGCATATTTGCTGGTTTTAACATAAATACAGCAGTGCCCAGGGCTTTTTGCTTTCCTCTGGCTGAAAAGGAGTGGGTTCTCTCTTCCAGCTTCCCCCAGCACATCTCTGGGAAGCAGCAATCAATTTTTGCTGGCTTTATGGAAGCAGATGCAGCAGGGCTGGAGTTCTGGGCTCACAGATTGAACTGCTGCAGGCTGCACTTTGCCTTTGTTTCTCATCGCTCACCACTGCAACAGAGGGAAAAGAGCAGGTTTGGGAAAGGAAAATTGCCAGTTACTTTTCAGGACACAAAAAATGCAGGCTTGGCTCTGTATGTCCAATACCACGACTCCAAAGCCTGAGTTTTCCAAAATGCTACCAGGATGGAAGCTAAACAGACACTTTTTCGAGGATAACCAGCAGACAGAGGCACATCTTGATAAGGAGAAGGGAGAGGTGCTGAGAACACTGTATCATCTAACCCCTCCTCAGCAGGCTATGCAGACGCTGTTCCCTCTCAAAAATCCAGGACAATTCCATCAGAACTTTCCAAACCTTGTTTTCCTCACTTTTCTTTCTGTAGTGCTTTGCATTTCCATTAGCATGCAGTAAATAACAAGCTCTAAAACAAGAAGATGGCAAATGTGCCCAGCACAATTAAACTGTGAAGCTATTTTCCTTTTTTACTGAGATAAAGCATTAACTGGAGAACGCTGATAAAACCAAAGTTATATGAATGCAACAAGAAGAGCCACCAAAAAGAACGAGCAACCCACAGCAAAGGCCTCCCAGCCATGAAATGTAAATCCAGGGGAATGACAATATCCTGGAGAAAAAGGAATTTATAGGCAAAATTACCATACGAGCCAAGGCTATGCTAGTCTTTCCAAACAATTATTAACTGGCAGCCATTCAGCCTCAGGTGAGCTTGTGGCATAACAGTGCATGCACATTCCTTCTCCCCACTCCCAAGAAATAATCAGGAGCCCATCAACTTTGAAAGTCGCGCTAGGATTCAGAAAGGAGCAGTGGAAGAAAAAAGGAAAAGACGTAACACTTGCAAAGTGAGGAGAACTTCTTATGCCAAAAGAAAGCTGACATTTAAACCAAGGGAAGTCGAACTTAAATTGTAGGGAAAGGAGTTAATCAGCAACTGGAAACCGTTGACGAGCTGGGACTGCCCGCGGTGCAGGGATTCCAGGGCTGCCCTGGCCGCGTACCTGGCTGGCAGCGGGCACAGCAGTGTCCCTTGGCCGGCAGCGGGCGGCTGCCCCGCGGGCAGGGCGGGCAGGAGCGCTGGAAGCAGGTCACCGCCGCATCCCGGCACTCGCATTCCCGGCACGGCCCCTCTGCCCAGGTCTCGCCGTCCTGCAGGGGAAACACGGCAGCGTCAGGAGCCCGAGGCACGGACATCTCCGGGTGGGGCCGCGGACAACAGCCAGCAGGAGGTTTAAATGCTCACTAAGCTTTAACGCCAGGGCCTCTCTCAGAAAGCACCAGCTGGAAAAGAACTCGCACCTTAGTGTTTTGCCTCAGCTGGGGCAGAGAAAGGGAGCTGATCTCAGCGTCTCAAAAAAGACCCCAGCAATATTAAATTTCCCGTTTCTCCCATCTGTTGGCAAAGAGCAGCTATCAGCTCCAGTCTTCATCTGTGAGGGCAGTGAAAAGTCTGCTACTGGTACATTTAAACCGAGATAATCAATGTTTCCTTTCTCTTTAACTTCAGAGGGAGGTCCCTTGGAAATATTAAGAATGGGCTCCTACCAACCTGAATTTGAGATTCCTAAAGCCAAACCCTGTAGTAAGTCAAGACTCTGTGTCAATGCCAGGTCAGAGTACAGGTGGCAGAGTGCTCTAAAGATTATAATCAGTAGGATACATTGGCAGAAAGCTACACACTGCCCCAGCTCTTCCACTTGATAGGATTAAAATCAACTATCTGTATGAAATGTGCAGGAAACCTCAGAGTAGGGATATTAAATATTAAAGGGAAATGATTGATTGAACTGCACAAAGGAGACCAAGGAAAACTGAAATTCTGCAGCAGATGCACACAAGTGTTTCTGCAAACTGCAAAAGCAACCTGCAGACAATATTAATGGATTATTTTTCTGCTACACTTTCAAATAATAACCTTCTCAGAACGGGAGAGGGAGAGCCAACCCCTCCAAACCTTTGTGAGCAGAATTCACAACTCCCTGCTGCAAAGTACAAGGATACTCACAGCTTTGGTATGTTCTTTGTAAACACAGTAACTATGGCTGGAGATACATTCAGGACAGCACTTCCCCTCTAAGTGAATTAATTCTTCACCCTGTGAAGAAGAGAAAGGTTGCAGCAATTCCAACAGAATCCACATCGCCAAAACCGCTGCGGAATGCCGAGGCAGAACAGCTCTTGCCCTGGAATGCAATCTCCAATATCTAATTTCACCTTATCTTCTCCTCATCCCACTTCATCTCCGGAGGTGTAGCTTGAAAAATGTGCTCAGTGAATATTGCAGGTGCAGAACAAACCTCAGAAAAGGCATTCAGCGATAAGGCCATTACTTCATCCCCAAATCCCGCAGAGAAATACTCCCCCTTCTGACTGAGGATCACCAGGATTTCACCGGACCAACCTCAACACTTCAATGCATAGAGGCTTACCTTCATTTTCAATGTTCTACTTTTACTTCCCCAAGAGAATTTCAAAGCACATGCTTTATTTATCCCAGATGGAAAAAGCCTGTTCTTTGTCACAACCGTACAGCTCCGTGGATTCCACTTAAATAACTTCAGTTTGAAGATAAGAATTTCGCAGCAGGAGAAAGGAATAAAGTGCCCCAATTCACCACAAGTCTTTGTGCCCAAGTGGAAGCTGAATATTTAAAAAAGAGAACCGGGGACAGTTTTTCCTAGGGAACCAGGACACAGCTGACAATAAACAGCTTCGGTTTCCAAGATGACTAAGTAGTTTTTCTGATCTATGGCAATGGGGTATCTGTCCCAGGATAATTTTCCCTGTGCCACACTGGCATACTCAATTTTTGTATGGGAATTATTAAAGACACAGACAAGCTAACAGCAGCACTGGTCATTGTTAGGTTCACCAAGGGAGAACACCTAAGCCAGACCACATCCCTGGTGCATTCCTGAGCAGGGGAACAGAAGAGGAACCATCCGGTTCTTAGTCACCGAGGACCACACACGGCCTAAATCTCTTTCTGCTGCTTCTACACATTTCTGCTCTTCAATTACTCCAAAATGCCTTTGGCAGGGTTTGGATCTCATGTCACTGCTGTGTACTGTAAACTCTCCCATCCCCACCCACAGCCATAAACACAGGCTATAGGAAAACTGGGAGCATCTACCTGTGGAACACGGCTTGCCTAGCCCAAAAAAATGCAGCTGTGCTGCTCTGCCAAGGCTCAGAAAAGGGAGAGGCTGTGGGAGATAACTTGTGGCTTTGCTGCAGAGAGATTGATCATATTCCAGGTTGAGAACATGCTCACAGCCTGCTGAAAATGGCTTTTTGAGGATTAGGTCAGAATCACCATGGACACTTTGCTGGACTAGTTTGCTCGAAAGGGTTTGGAGCTAAACCTCTTGCAGCAGGATGATGTGACCAGGAAACTAATAGTGCCTTATGAAGAGAGAAATCCAAGAGCTCCTGGCTTCACATGGGCTCTGATTTATTGAGGCAGGTTCCTAAATAAACAGACTGCAACTTCAGAAGGGAAATACAAAGGAAAAAGAAAACATGGCATTTGCTTTTTGAGTAAATGCTTTCTTGTAATTAATTAATGCACACCTTACACTACTGAGGCAAACTACGACTGAACAAGACTTGAGGAGTTTTAAACCCTACACCTCAACATCTCCAGCCATTGTTCTGGAAAACACCCCTGGCTTTTCTGAATAATGGATTTTTTTTTTTGTCAGTACCCAAGATGTGAGCATGAATATTAACTAATCCTCCCCACTGAGCCATGACAGCACGCCATCATCATTAGTGTAAATGATCCAATTTACAGCCAGGAGCACGCAGGCAACTCGCTCCAACAGCTGCAAGTGCATGAGATTTTATGACAACCACGACTTTTCACCCAGCAAAAACTCTCTGCACAGCTTCAGGTCGGGTGATCAGCAGCAGCACCACAGCAGGGGTGACTTTGGGTCCCACACTCTGCATTTTGGCTCTTTCAAAGGCACAGCCACAAGTGAATGTACATTTCTATACCTAGAGGCACATTTTTTTGGACCATTTGGGAGTCTGTGTGTGGAGTCTCACTCCTTTGAAGACTCATTAAAACAAGCTAATCCAGTGAAACCATTATGTCGGGGTTTTGGCTGGACCACAAGGGTGCTGCTGCTCAAGATTTAGCCCACACAGGCACAGTCACCAGAAAAGCATGACCACTGAGACAGAAAACCCAGGAGGCCACAATTTTTTCCCTTTTCCTCACTGACACTGGGGAGTAATAGGTATAAAAGAGGTAAGAGCCCACCAATTGAAAGAGATCACAGAATCACAGAAAGGTTTGGGTTGGAAGGGACAAGTGGCCTTGGACACTTCCAAGCATGGGGCAGCCAGAGTTTCTGTGGGCAACCTGTGCCAGGGCCTCACCACTCTCACAGGGGAGAATTTGTTCCCAGTATCCAATTTAAACCTATTTTTTGTCAGTGTGAAGCCATCCCCTCTTATCATGTCACTCCAGACCCCTGTAAAAAGTCTCTCCATCTTCTTGGAGCCCCTCAGGTACTGGAAGGCCACAACTAGGTCACCCAAAGCCTTCTCTTCTCCAGGCTGAGCAATCCAAATCCTCTCAGCCCATGCAGTGACAAACAACACACAAGTCTTATCCCACTGCAAAAAAAGCCAATTCAAAGCATATTTGTACGTGTGTGAGTGACGCATTCAACCCTATCTAATGCATTTTGCACATCCACTGCAGAGCAAATATAACATAACCTGGCAGGGAGGGTATTAGTGTTGGAGTGAACAGCACTGGGAATAAAATACCTTGCCAGCTTGCCTGCTAAGAGTGGCATGGAAAAAATGAAGAAAAGTAGAACACTGACTTCCATATACAGCTACCTTACTGAAGGCCACTGTAGCACACAGAATGAGGATAAAAGGAACATTTCTTAGGCTTTTAAGCATCTCTGACCTCCACATTTTCCCCATGTTCAGCTCCTGGTAAATCCAGTGATCACCACTGTATGTCTGAGCCTCCACTACACCATGCAGACACAGCATGGGAGGGGATCCAAGCTAAATTACTCACTGATCCACACTGATTTGCTTCGCAATGGAAGCCCACTGTGTGAACTTGCAGTGGAAATTCCAGGTTTGCTCTCCTTCCCTGTGAAATGTTTTTGAGGGGAGTGCACAAAACAAGGGCCAGTTCTTCAAGCGTCTCAAGACGAGAAAAAAAAGAAGGGGAGAGGGGAAAAAACAATAAAAAACCCCAAGACTTGACCAGAAAGCCCCGAGAAGAAAGCCCTTCTCACCTTGGCACACTCCACTTTGGCACACTCAGCCCCCTGGCAGGTGACCTGCCCCTGGTGGCACACGCAGAAGTCACAGCGGGTGCTGTTCCACATCTCCCCGTGGTAGCGGACGGTGCCGCCCTCCCGGCAGCTCCCTTTGGAAGACACGCACTCCTCACAGCACTTCCCAGGGCGCTGCACCTTGCTCTGCCCCTGCAAACATCACCAGGCAGTCAGCAGGGCTGCCTGGAGGCCCTGGCACAGCGGAGGGTGGGGATCAGAGGTGGGTGATTTCTCAGTACCTGCCCACAGGTGACAGAGCCACAGGTCTCCCTCACACACCTGACCTCCCCTCTCTGACATGCACATGCAGTGCAGGCGTTTTTTTTCCACTGCTCCCCGTGCTGTTGAAAAAAGAACGTGGATACGGCTGTCAAACACTCTTGGAAAACAACCAAATTCCTTCCAGAAACCTGAGCTGCTTATGGAATATGATGGCTCCTTCTGCATGTCTGTATCAGATAATGAACTTCTCTTAAAAAACGCTCATCTCTACATGCTCAGCAAACAGGAAGAAGAAGGATTGAGGTCTAGAGGACACTGTGGGTGTGTATTTCTCATTTATTGCTAGATAGTGGCATTGAGGAGGCCTAAAATACTATTATTAGTAAAAAAGAAATCATTGACAGAAAATCCCACACACTTACATTCATTAAATAATGCATTCAGTTAATTCCAGATGACACAATGAAAGCTATAAATACTTTGACCACCAGTGCTTTCTGCTTTCCTCCTTCAAAACAAGTGCAAAAAAAAGTGACTCGTCTGCTTTGCCCAGCAAACTTCCTTTCTGCTGGCCAGCACATTCTTATCTAGGCCTGAATTCTTTCAACTCTCCTGCCTTTCCAGGAGGGAAAAAAGCAGTGTTTGTACTAAGCTATCAGTGCTGGCAGAAACTCAGAGGCTGGGGAGAAGGGACAGAGAGATGTGCCAAAAACTGCGAGTGGTTTTGGTGTGGTTTGTTGCAAGTCACCTGGAACGTCCTTCCCGACACCGAGCAGGGCTTTGGGACACATTCTGGGCAGCATTTTCCAGGAGACAGAACCATGACTTCCTCCTAAACAGAAGGCAGAGACAAGGAAAAGAAAGCATGAACAGGAAACATGGGATTCAGCACCATTTCTTAGAATTCCAGGCATTTAGCATCCGTGGGATAACCCACTGCCACTCAGGGCTTTGTTCTGGCCCCAAAAGCAGCAGGAGAGCAGAGTAAAAGGCTTGAAAGATGTTTTCTCCACCTCATTTTCTGGGCTCATTTGGATGGCAACTGAGGTCTAAATACAGGGAGGGATGCAGATAAATTCATACACATGACATAAAGTGCTTATATTCAGGCATACAGATAGAGGAAAAAATAAACATACAGCTATGCAGGGAAGCACAATAAAGCAGGAGATGGATGAGAGAAGTTTTTTTTCTGGAATTGCCACATTTTAAGGTTTTGAAGATGTGATTTACATCCATCACCTCTCAGGCATCTGTACTGTTTTAGTGAAATCCGTCTATGCTGTCTGTGCAGATGCTAAATTATGCTTAAAACTGGATTTTTCTAATTCCAATTTTTTATGACGGATTTAAATCACGTTGGAAAAGGCTGGCACTTCACACCAATATAACTTTTCCTGCATGCCCCAACTCCAACCATCCAAAACCTGTCTGATTCCACTGTTCCCAGTCCATGTACATCCATCAGCTGGGAACAGCACTGTTGATCAGCACCTCCCTCCAGCCATGCCAGGATGATCAGAAGGAATGAGAATTAGAGTAAAATGGAATTAGAGTAGAAATGCCAAGCACCACCATCTCATCTTCTTCATTAGTTAAATCCTGAGCTTTCAAAGAAAGAGTGGAAGAACTCGGTACAAAAGTTACCAAGGAGAGATTTCCCAGCTGAGCTAAAAGACCTTTTCTTTGTGTATTTTGGTGGCATGCAACAGGAATTTTTGGCATTCTTCTACCTCAGCACCTAGAGAAGAGCAAAGTTATCTGAAAGATGGAAGATGAGAGTTTAATCCCAGGAGAATTTTTGTCTTGGCTTTCGATGGAGTGGAGGACAAAGGAAGAGACAGAGATAAAGGCCCATGCAAGAAAATGTTAGGTTTGATTGAGATCAGAACAGGTTCCTTGCAATGTCTCTTCTACCAGGAAATGTCCTTGGTAGGAAATATCTGGAACACCATCAGAATTGGCTTTCTGCTGCATTAACTTGGATGCTGCCAGCCAATTACTCTCAAATACTTCACAGCAACAACACAGTCACTCCTGATTCCATAAATTATATCCTAATGATTAGCTGATTAAACATCAGTGCAATGGCTCAGCAGGTAACACCAGTCCACCTGAAGTGGGAAAGGAAGGATCTAAAGCAGACATAAATTTGTTTTAATGCAGAGTATTTAGTAAATGAATACTAATGGAATATCTCAGGACAAAGCAAAACACAATTAGCACACACACACTAACAGGTGGGGTTTCTTCTATTAAAAAAAAAAAAAAAGTGTTAATTGTCCAAATATCTGGTCCAGTAACAGAAAGCTGGGAAAGCATCAACAGAGAAAAAGGTTTATAAGTACTGCTTTTGATTTTCTCAGTGAAGAGTTCTCAGTCAGGGAGCTTCTGGATTCCTCACTGGAGCGTGGCAATAGACTTAAAAATAGATGGGAAATGGCAGTCTCTAAAACATGAAGACGAGGTCAGAGACAAGGATTTCCAGAGAGCCAGTTCCAGGCATGCTGTTGGCAAAGGAGTACCCCAAGGGGCCCAAAACCAGGGTACAATGAGCCCAAGGAAAAAGATCCAAAGAGCACAGTCACACCCTTCAGCACTTCCAATACAATAACAATTCCAAGAACTGAGCCATTTGCCCAGAGTTTGGAGTACTGTGTACAGTTTGCTGCCTTTACCAACCCCGTGTTAATGCTGTGTAGAGTCTTGTAGGGTTTTGGCTGTGTTTGATGCCTACACAAATGCTAAAAACTCATCACTTGTCCACAGCAAAGACCTTGGAAACAGCAATGCCCCTGTTGTCCTGACTGGACCAAAACCATGAGCTTGCCTAACTCCTCTCACCAGTTTTGTTGTTTTCTAAACACAAACACACTGAAGGAACACTGCTCTGAGACTTTTCTTTTGGCTCAAGTTGCCTTGTATTTCTGAATTCCTGAAGGCAAAAGGGGGATTTCATCCACAGTTGACTACTCTCAAATGCATTTCTAGAATTCTTGTACAAAATTAAAAATAAAGTAACAAGACCTGCAAATCAAACATTCCAGCTTCAAACCAAACACTGAAATTTGTGAAGATAAACTCCACTATAAATCTTGTGTTTTCATTCCTTTGTTCAACAGAAATAAAAACATTTCCTGGTCAACTCCACGTCTTTTTTTCTTTTTCTTCTTTTTTTTTTTTTTTCTGAGTAGAAAACAAAAAGCAGTTTCTTTAGACAGAATTTGTGCCTAATTAACCAGCAAAGGGATGATAAAAATAAAATGCTGGGGAAAGAAGGTATTAGGGCTGAGACACCCAGGCTTCACCATCACTCCACACCATTTCTGCAGGTCAAATATCTCTTTTCCAAACCACCCAGAAGCTTTGCTTGCTGATTTGGTCCCCAAGCATGAGAAATACACACTGCCCAGGGGAAAAAGAGGTGTTGAGGAACACTGCTAGAAGGCTGGAGGGTCCTGACCTGGCTGCAGAGCAGGGGCTGGCAGGAAGCTGTGGAGCACTGAGTCACACCATCCCTGCAGACACATCTGGAGCACCGACCCAGGCTCCAGCCCTCGCCGTCCTGGAACACGTGGCCATCGAAGGAGCAAGGCTCTAAGGGACAGGAAAACAAGGGGGGGAGTTCCTTTCTCAATGCCCTTTAATCCCTTTCTGTCACCCATAATGAAAACACAGCTTCTGTGCATCTCAGAGTTCAAAACTGCAGTTTGTGGAAGCAGGTTAAGAGGGTGACAGTTCCACCAGTTTCCATTAGGCTTTTGTGAATTAAGAGCTCTGGATGCACTTCTCCCACTGGGACTCTACAAGAGAAGGCATCCAACAGCTGAAGAAGCATTTTTGGAACTTGCAACCCAAGAGCATAGGAAATACCTGAGGGTTTTTTTCCCAATTTTAATCTCCAAAATGAGGACCTATTAAGCACATCTGCTCGCTGCTTAAAGCTTGTCCCCACCTCTTGGCTCATGGGTGAAGCCATTAAAAATGTAAATATGGCAGCAGGGCAGAAAGGGAATTATGAGACATGCTTGACTCCAGAGTCTTCCCAACAAAACTGAACCAGAAAAGAAAAGCTTTCGAGATTTGGGGCTTAAAGGAGGTTCTGAGCTCAGGTCAATGGAACCAGACAGTACTCACCACCAGGGCCCACACATTTGGGACAGCAGGAGCCCTGGGCAGTGTCCTGCAGCTCCCCTTGTCCACAGGTGAGGGCTGGGCAGGTCCTGGGGCTGCAGGTCACATTCCCGTGGGCACAGGAGCACTGGACACATCCCGAGCTGGCCCACTGCGTGCCGTGCTGCACACAACACAACCAAGGGCACAGAAAGCACAGTGAGACCTGGAAACAAGTCCTGTCCCTCTTCCAGCTCCTCCTCTCTCAAGGGTGAGACTTGGCACCGATAAAAAGTGGCTTCCTGACCATGTGACAGTGGAATTGGGATGTGAAATGGGACTGTAGGTACAAATACGTCCACATCCTTCTTGTGGGGATGCCTACACAAAGGACAGGCTCAAAAAGAGCCAAAAGACAAAAGCTGCAGCAAGAGAACAGCACAGGAAGATGCAGAAATAGCACAAGAAATATAATGTATTATGATAAAACATACTGCCACCAAATCACAGGCACAAAGAAACATGAGAAGAGGATGAGTGTGCTCCCTGTCCTGTTCCAGCTTTTGTTTAGCTTGTAGCAGCTTCATGCTGGAACAGAGGGTTACAACATCCATCTCAGGTGTGGAGAGTACAGCCCACATATGCAAAAGTGTCTGAGCATATTTCCTGAGATTTGGACCTGACTTGCCTCTTGTCAAACAGAAAAGTCTCTAAGAGGCCACACACAGAACTTGAGTTTGCTGTTAGCCATTTTTCTACATTTGCCAGTTGTTTGACATGATTCATTAACTACTACCCATGAATCTTGATTTTTTTCCTTATCTCCAGACACTTATTCTGATTGTTTTGGCCTTTCAGCCCCCCTAGGTGAAACCACATCCCAGAATCTGCTTCTTGAATAATTCAGGATCACAGAATGCAGAACCCAGGTCGCAGAGCAGCAATCAATCTCTGGCAGCATAGATGGCTGCTGAGAGAAAAGCCTTGTCTGAGGCACAGCTAATATGTCAAGCTCACTGTGCCTTGCTCTCCTTCTGATGTTACTGCACTGTCTCAGCCATCCACAGAAACAGCAAAGGGAAGGAACGAGTGGGGAAATTTCTCCCACTAAGCCATGCAGGGCATGCAATTGCTCAGCGACACATTCCCTTTCTGAAAACCCTGCTGCCCAAACTCCTGCTAAATTCCACTGCAGTTCCACAGGACATAAATGCAATGATCTGTCCTTCCCCTGCACTGGCTGAAACAAACAGGGAGCTAAAAACAGGTAAGGATTGTCCCAACTGAAGAACTGCACAGAGCACTCACGCTGTGGATCTGTCCTTCGTGCTGGCAAAATCCTTCGGCTCGGGAGGCACACTCAGGGCAGCACTTGTTGGGGGCTATTTGGAGCACTTCTCCCTAAAAAGAGACAGGATTCCAATAAACAGCTGACATCAAAGAGGGACTTTAAAATGAAAGTGAAGCCATGAGGCCTCGCTGGAGCTGGTGCTCTCAGTTCAGAAAGGAAAGGTATCAAGAGAAATCCAGAGTGCTGCTACTCCACATCCCCTCGCTGAGAGGTGACACGGCACTTGGTGTTTGACATTTTACCCTCAAAATAGCAGCAGAATTTACACCTCTGAGAGTACAGTCAGGAATTCTTCAGCTGAACCAGTTTTCAAAGAACAGAAAACACTTGTTCAAGACAAAACTCAAGATTCTTCACTGAAAGGCCACTGAGAAACATGGGACAGATGTTGCTGGAGCAAGATCAGCGATATTTGCATCAATCTCATATTGAGCAGGCAAAAAATAAACCATAGAGGTTTAAGTAATAAACAGGGATGGTGATTTCTGACCTTGCTTTTCTGTTGGTGGTTTAGCCTTGAAGCAAGAAAGGACTTTTTTCTTCTGAGATCCCTGATGATCCTTTTCAATGTTTAAATGACTGGATGTTTTTGGAACACTTAAAACGTTTTTGTCTTGAAAATTGCCCGTGTCAAGGAGTCACACAGATTTGTTTCACATTATAAACCTATTTCCCTTTATGAGCTTTAAAGTTGTCACCTTTTCATTTATCTGATTTTTATCATTTTATCTAGTGCACTCATTATTAGGTGTGCCATGACAGCGCTTGATTTCCCTCCTCTTTAGAAAAAAAAATTCCTACTAGTTCAGTCTAGCTTTAACCAATACACGGCAATAATAACAGGGAAAACCAGTAAGAATCAAAATTATCTCCTCATTAGTGCTGTCATATTGGGAAACATTTTAACCTGCTCCACAAAGCCATATAATTATACTGACAGCCTCTTTAAAACACTCATTTTCACTGCTATTTGTGCACTCTAGCCCAGCAATCCAGATGTTAATGCAAGACCAATTCCATG
Organism: Sitta europaea; assembly: GCA_013400255.1. Lineage (NCBI taxonomy): Eukaryota > Metazoa > Chordata > Aves > Passeriformes > Sittidae > Sitta > Sitta europaea. Next base: position 73,155 of record VXBS01002840.1, read on the forward strand.
GCCAATTAATGCAGACCCAGACAAAGACAAGCAGGAGACAACGAAAGCCCAGCAACCATCACGAGGAAGAAGAAACGGGAAGACAGACAATCTCAGCTCTGTTGTTGCTCAGCAGAGTGGAAAGTGCCCATCTGCACCTTCCAGGGAGCCCCAGCCCCACCTCCAAACGAAGGGGGACTGGAAGCTGGGCTCATGCTGCGAGGTTCGAGCCCAGTTCAGGGGTTTCCTTTGGGATCAAGCTCCTCCAACACCCGGCCTCTGACTGGAGCGCCGGCGCTGGGGACAAAGGCTTCACACACCACGTGTTTTCCCTCCAGGGAGGACTGCAAGGACATGGAGCCCTGCCTGGCTCTGGGCAGCCACACCCACTCTCCCCTCACCTTCTGGAAGTCGCACTGAGGGGCTTTGCAGACTGTAGGCTCACAGGTGACAACACTGCTCCGGCATCGGCAGTCTTGGCAAGAATCCGGCTTCCAGGACGTGTTATTCTGCAAATAAAGTTGGAAACGAGACCCATGCAGCACAAGGCACATCCTGTTTTAACAGCATGTCTCAAATAGCTCCACAGAGGCACACTGCAACAGAGCTCCCCTCCCTCCCACACGCTTATCAGGCCCAATGTCGGCACTTTTCACTCAGCAGCTTCCAACACGCAGCTGAAAGACAAGGCCATGCATGGCCAATAATCAGCTCACACGGCAAGATAACCCAACCTCCAAGAACTCCAGGTGAGCACAACACCCTTGGACAGCTCCCCTGTGACCAGGTTCAGACCCTGCACGCTGCAGGTTGATCCCAGGTTGTGCTGAGGCAGCAGAAGTGGAGTTGAAGCAAACCCGCCCCTGGCCAGGTGAGAACAGGCTCTACCTGGGCACGTCTATCCCCAAACACCACGGAGGAGACCCTGGCCAAACAGAGAGTCTGACACATCTGGAAACAGCTGTCACCACTGCTCCATCAGGGCACCCAACTGGAACACCCACAGCTAATTCACAAGGGTTTTCACCACCCTTGTGCTTGACTCCCTTCCACTCTCTCCACGCCGGTCATGATCCCCCGCTGCCTCCACGAGGAAACGGGAAGAGGAGGACCAGTTTCTCCTCAGAAACACTGTTCTCAGTTAGGCAATCCCTGTCCCAGGGCTAAAAACTGACACCACACAGGGTGTTTTCCTGGGTAGGATGGACAGCCCTTATCCCAGCCATGGAGCCTCCTTCTTAAGGGATTTGCAAGGAGACCAGACCTTGCTGCTCATTTACACCACGCAGTGATTTACTTCAATTTACTCACAGTGCAAAGTATGACTTGGGCAAATTAAGCTATGGAAGGATGATTAACAGTTGACTGCCGTGTGCACATTTACAGCTAACTACTAAAACTGTTAAGCATAATGATAAAATACTGAAATGTGTCTTAAAGGCCCATTAGGCCGCTTAATGAGAGAAAAAATACCCTGAAAAACCAGGCCACTCACTCAGGCACTTCTGTCGGGTGTTGGATCAAGAGTGTCAGCCTGCAAATAGTGGGACAGCCAAAAATACTGCAAGAAAAACCCCTTGTGTCTCTCCCCTGCTTCCCACAAACATTTCTCCCACATCAAACTGTGCTTCTCCCTGTGGCAAAGGTTGGCACACGTGTTGCAAACACTCCAGCACTCAGAAACTCAGGAAGGGTCTCTGTTAAGGGAATGATGGTGGCAATGCTGACCTTAGAAGGTGCACAAGGCAAAGAGGGATGGCAATTCCTGCTGGGGAATAAATTCAGCTGGTTCTCCCCTGGCTGGCACAGGCTGCGGCTGCAGAAGGGAAACCCTGACATCACCTGCCAGCAGATTTATGGTGCAGTCAGAGAAGAAATGAAGGTTAAGTGATGTGTGTGTGCCAAGCTTTAGCTAAAACACACATCGGAGTTAACTCATCCCGCCGCCTCCAGCGGCGCTCCGTGTCTGGAAGCTGGCAGCTCCCTGCAGGGAAGCCAGCCCCGGGCAGCTAGGAGTGAGAAGGGAGGGAGCAGACACAGTGCCCCACCTCTTGGTTCTCCTAAACCTTCACCTCTGACCTCTCATGATTAAAATTTTTTAAAAAGGAAAATAATTTCCACAGTGGAATAATAACTGAAGGACTCTCGTGGCACAAGGTCAGCACAGAGCCACCCTTGCTCACATTTTGAGACTTAAATGCTCAGGTTTGTGGTAAGAAAACCCCTCTCTGCTCTTCTTCCTGCCCCGGTTTCTATCACAGCTCAAGCAGCCTGGTTCCTGTCTGTGGGCTCAAATCAACTGCTTCTTAATTCCTTTTGCCAGGTACCAGATCGAAACGGACACTTCTCCACAGAGGCTTAAAAAGACTAGAGTCTATCTAGTTAATAGTCAGGAAACTTCCACCTGATTTTTGTTGGGATATGAGAGTCTTCCAAGCACTTTTCAGCGTCCAGGGCACTGGACAATTCAGCATTTAGCTTAAGGTTCCTGGCAACAGAGCTCAAGTCCAGTTTGGAAAGTCTGGATCTCACCTATCTGCCCTATTGTGAGGCTGTGTTAGTGCTCAGCCAGCATGTACAAGGACATCTCAAAGCTCCCAGGCAGTACAGTTCTAAACATAAAGCAAGACTTTTCAGTAGACACTTAAAGAACTGCAGGAAATTCACCTGACGTCCTCTCCAAGGCTCTGCACCTCGGTGGACAAACTAACTGCTGCCATCTAAGTGCTGGATTCCAACAGTGTTAATGTATTTATAACACTGAGAATGTATTTTTATCAATGACAATTTAAGGGGCTTTTTCCTTGCAAGTACTAATATAATTAACAGTATAAATAATGAAATACCATGTGGAGAGCGCTTTGAAGACAGAAAGCATTCCTTAAACGCCAAGTAGGGCCATTATAATTTATTAATTCCCTGGATTTCCCTACATCAGAAGAAGAAATGATACCTAATTCAACTGAATTTTAAAACACCACACTGCAAGAAGAGCTACATCTACAGTACTTGGGCCAGTCTGCAGAACGGGCCAGAAGAACAAGAAATGCTCACAAAACTTTCGAGCTTGCAGGCCCCCAGACCAAGACAAAATGAGATAAAACTGGAGACACAGGAACACAGTGATGGGTTTGGAGAATACTGATGAGGATTTAGAAAAAGGCAGGGGAGAAAAAGATAAAAGAAGGAGGCAAGAACACAACAAGCAGTAAAAGCAAAGAAAAAACTAAAGAGACAAAAAGCAGTCATGGTGCAAAGGGAGCCCAGAGCAGCTGTGAGTGCCCCTGGTTTGCTGCTGTCACCCTGTCACATTAACCAGAGCTCAGAAAGACCGAAATCTCTTGGAGCACTGCTTTTTCACCCAGCTATCATAACTTTGGACAGCTGCACCTGTCCCTCCTCTACCCAAGCAAAAAACAACCCCACCCAACAAATCAGAAATAACCAGTCTGCTATTAATATGTGAAAAGCCTCAGTAATTTAATCAGGTGCCACTTAGCATGGGATATCATCACACCAGATAACAGTCTGTGTGCTATTCTGGGGCAGCGACTGGGGAAATAAGCAGCACAACAGCTGGTTTGTGTCCCCTTTCCAGCTCTTAGGGCTTCCTGAAAGCATCCAGTCCCTGCCCAAAATGTCACTGGATGCTGGTGGTGTCCCCTGCAGCACGCAGGACCTGCACAGCCAGTCACTGGGGTGCTGGCATTGCTGCAATTGCTAAGCAGGGTGAAGCCAGCAGAGCATGGCTGCAGCCTCCGTGTCAGCCAGGGGTTGAGCTGCAGGTTTGTGGTGTCCCACCAAACACGAGGGGGATCCTGCTTATCCTGTACCCCACTAATCACCTGGTGATGAAGAGCAGGAAGGGTCTAGAACACCTCTCTCAAGAGGAGATACTGTGGGAGCCAGGCCTGGTTAGCCTGGAGAAGACTGAGAGGGAGTCTCATCAGTCCATACAAATATCTCCAAGGTGTGTCAATAGGATGGTGCCAGACTTCTGGGTGTGCCCAGTGACAGGAGAAGAAGTAACAGCCATAAACGAAACCACAAGGAGTTCCACCTCAACATGAGGGAGAACTTCTTTCCATGAGGGTGACCAGGTACCAGAACAGCTGCCCAGGGACCAAACTGGACTCGTTCCTGTGTCACCTGCTCCAGGTGACCCTGCCTGGAAGAAACCGCAAGGGAGCTCCAAGTCCGAGCGCCAGGTGGGATTAACCTCCCGAGTCGTTCCTGTGCCAGAGACAGCTGAGAAAAGGCAGGGATCGGGTGTCTCAGAGGAGGAATTGCAGGCTGCTCTGTTGAAATCGCAGGCAGAGCCCGGAGCAATTACACTTTGGGTAACAATTACCAGCATCACCCACCGGCTGCCAGGCGAGAAGCCCTGGCAGCACCCTCGTTCATTTGTCATTTCCACCCCAATTACTTGACAATGCCAGGCAATTGGCAGGAGAAGCCCAAAGGAGGGGGAAGCAGAGGTCTATGGGGATCGCCATTAATGGAGCAGAGATGAAAGTCATTCAGAGACACATAAAGGATTCCCAGCGTCCATTCGGTTTGGATTTGATGTCTTATCTCTGGCAATGGGGAGCTGTTGCTCTGCTGAGCGTGTTTTCAGAGCTGGTCTTTGCTGGCATATAACAGAGACTCCTTGACAAGGGCAGTTTAATGGGCTCATTCCAGCATGCCCATAATCAGGGAACAACACAGGAACAACTTGAAATCCAATGGAAATTCAGGTCCTGTCAGTGGAAACAGCTTTAGCCCTACAGTCCTAGGAGAGCACAGAGAAGTTTGATTGCTTGATTAACAGCACAGCATCACCAACACTAGTTCCAGGCATTGGAACCAGCTCTCCCCTCCTTCCAGTCAGGGAATTAAGAAGTTACATAAAGTAAAACAAGGTACTGTTTTCACAGTTCAACAGTCTGCTACATTTCCAACTGTTAAGATCCTTCACTAGTTGTACCAGCCTTGTAAAAACCAACAGTCTAAAAATAACATTTCCCAGTAGTCCTAAGATATTTCAGGGATACAATATACCAAAATATTCTTCAAATACTTAGGCCCTGTTGTAACCTTCATCTTTTCACACAGACACAGAAGCAGTCCCCAGGAAAGGGCCCAAATGAAACAAATGCACTGAGAAAACAGGGTAGAGGGAGTAAAACTGTGGTTTCAAATCATAGGTTCTAACCAGGATTTAAACCAGCACATAGAGATCTTTCTTCAGACCAACAGGTCAGTATTTTGGGATCAGCAGTGTTCCTTCAGAAAGGTTAATGCCTTTTGTTTTGTCACTATTAGATTCACCCAAAACAACTCGCACCCTCTTTGTAAGCTTTCTTCTCACATTAAATCCATCTATAAATGGACATGGTGAAGGACTGATAGCAAAAACAATTATTATTTTCTCCCATTTTCTTATGCTGCAGATTTTTTCCATGCCCAGCTGTGTGCTTTGATGAACCCCACACACCAGAAATCCTCCTCAGCATCCAGGAATAACATCTGGGGTCCTCCTGCTGGCTTTTCTCCCCTTTTCCCAAGTAGTTCCTAACCTGCCAACTGGCAAATTTCAAACATCCTCCCCCAAAATGACTTCTGAAAGGATATCAAACTGTAAATGGATGTCAAACCCAGAGTGCTTGATTGAACAGCTGTGGAAAAGAAGGGAGGTGAGGGATTCATTTAATCTAAACTAGACCACAGCTTTAATGATAGCACTTAGTACAATAAAATGGCTGTTTCTGGAGCAGCAGGGGTGCCCATCTCTGCTGTGGGATGCTCTAGATGCAGGTGAACCCATGGCAGAGCACCAAGGAGGTGATGTTCTATCCCCTTCAAATGATGCTGCTTGGTCAAAACTTGAAGCTGGGAGAGCCACCAGGACATCAGCAGCCAAGAGCAAGTGACAGATGTGTCAAATGATGAAGTGAGACTGCCAGCAGGATGTGGGATATCAATTAAAAATGCAGGTTACAGTGGACCAAATGCTGCCACATTAACTGCATCTAAGCCAGGGCAGAGTGGACAAGACACACTAAGCCTTTTATCCCATTTCTAACAACAAAAAAAAACCCCATCAGGCCATGAAAATCCTTGCAGCTGATTCAGCAGAGAAAGAAAATTTCCTTCAGAATCAGTCAGGGCCCTCGGAAGCTCTGCACCAGGTGAAATGTAATTCTAATTCTACTTCTTGAAGACAACAACCCACTCTAGAGCAATTCTGCAAGCCATGTCAGCAAATATAGAGCTGTCTCCAATTCCAGGCTGGATATTTAGGAAGCATCCTTTCAAAGCAAGGAATTGCACGCCTCAAATCCTACTGCTGTCACTGTGGGACCGAGCACAGTCATCTCCCATACAGCCCCCAGAAAATACAACCCTTTGTGTCCTTATCTTCCATCTCAGGTTCTCTCCTCCCTTCCAAAGGGAAAGAGGACCCCTGCACAGTCATTAATCTTGGAGAACAATGGCTTCATTACCGAGCAAAAATGAGGAAGAAAAGGCTGCAGAATAAGGAAATGTGCAGACTCATGTCCTCCTGTCCTCCAGTATTGTTTGCAGTATTGCTCTGGTTGAGATTCAACAAGGTGACAAGCTTACCTCCAAAACCAAATGGAAATAATGGCAGCATAGGGTGGGTAACACCTCAGTGCTTGACTCAAACACAGGCTCTTTGCTGCCTTCTCTTACAAATGATTCAATTATTTGACTCTGGTACACAGAAACTACAGGCCCAAAAACAAAATCAGCCTTAAAATTTCCTGAGAAGGGCAAAGATGACACATGTATTTGTGTGCTTCAGCATTGTGAAGTATGATCAAGTTCACTGGGATTGAGAGGGACAGCATGGGGGGAGGGAGAGAAGACGTTAAGCAGCACAGTCCTTGGCATTCATGGGGTCACACGTGCTTCGAAAATGATGATTATTTTTACAGTGACAACAAAATCACACCAAACATCTGAGGAGAACTACAGCTAATTACCCCTTGCTCTAGGAAAGAAGGAATGCCAGGGGTACAAAAGCTTATCCTGTCCAAGAGTGGTGAGCAGACTGCATGAGAAGAGGCAAAACCTGTGGAATAACACCAACAGGGAAGCAGCCATGGCCAGAAGTGGAGGAAAAATTGACTCCAGGGCTGGAAAGGGTGATCAGATGAATCACAAACCATTGCTTTTCAGAGAAGAAGGCGTAAGAAACAGCTCGGTGAGGCATTTAAACTCCCTCCAGTGAGACAGATAAAAGATGAACAGAGAAACAAGGGCATGGGTTGGCCTCAGCAGGAGAAGTACCAGTCTATTAATTAGCATGATTGGCCATCAGTCGGAAATAAATCATATTATCCACTGGTAAGTGGCAGCATTCGACAGGAAACAAATTGCTCATGTCTCTGAGATCATACTGGAACAGTTCCTTTTGCTTTCATTATTCACAAGCACTGCATGAAAGGTCATGGCAAAAAATAATATTTATTTAAAATTAAAGCCCTGTAATCCTATCTAAAGCATATTTATCTTTTCGATGTGTAACACCATGACTCTGTGACCTGATTTCCAATACAGTGCCAGGGAGATGGCAGGAGTTGCTCTGAAAATAACCATGATCCATACTTTTAGCATCTCTCCAATTCATTCCCTTTACCACAGTTCCTCTTCTACAGAAAAAACGATTTTACAAAATTTGACTGTCCTCAGGAGAAGAAAGCTCAGGGACAAAGATTACCACAACCTCTACAGCTCCTGCACATGAATTTTTGTCTCTCACTCCCTTCTCAGTACTTAACATCTCTCTCAGAATAAATTTGCGGTAAAAGCTCGGAACAGTTTACACAGCAAGCACATAATGGGGGCTGGAGCAGCAAGGGTAAGAGGGAGCACATGCATAAGCACTTATTTAGACTCCTGAAAACAGACTGGGGGGTTCCTAAATCTCTCCAATGCTCATCGTTTAAAAAAGGGACAGTTTTATATCAAAGCACTTGGCTTCTTCACTGTAGTGATGTCTTAATCTACAGAAGCTGCTCCATGAAATATTTAGCAGAGGCACAACATATGCATCCTTTAAGTTCAGGCTGAGGAGGAAAATGCATCTTCCCTCCATCCCCAGGCAGCAAGAATGGGCTGGGTATTACAGCAAATAACACCTGAGAACGTGCTTTTGTTAACTATTTAATTATTCTTCTTTAATCAGCTTGCATGAGTGGTGAGGTGTTTTTTTCAAATCACTTCTCTGGCGCTCCTGAAGCCTCAGGCATCTCTGCCTGCCGTGGGGATTCAGCGAGAGGAGCAGCACAGAGTTCTCCTCACACCCCTCTCCATGCCAGGGAGATTTGCCAGGCTGAAGACTGCAACACAGAGCTCTCCTCACATCCCTCTCCATGCCAGGGAGATTTGCCAGGCTGAAGACTGCTCGATGCCATGGTGTGAGCCAATTCCTGACAGGCTACTTCACGCTTGGTTAGAAATAATTGCTGCCTCGTTACAAATCGAATCATGACACTGTGATATGGCAGAACTTTTCCTTGCCATCTCCTTCTCTTCCTTCTAGAAGAAGATGTGGAACAGATTAACCATTAGGCAGCTTAGGTATTTTCAACTCTTTTTTTTCTCCTCAAAGAAGGAAATTCCATTTTTCCAAGATTTTGTTCACATAGTTTCTACATGGCTTAAGAAACATCTCACAATGCTTTTAATTCCAGGTTCCTGCAGGATCACAGGCTTTTAGTTTTTCTTCATCTGCATCTACTTTGAGAAGGTCTCTAAGTAGAAGAGTCCCACACTTGAGGGCTTGCCTGTACCCTGAACTACTCACAGCTTCCCTGAAGAATGCAGAGATTTATGAAAAGTGGCCCAGGAAACACCCTTGGGGGAAGAGTCCTCTCTGCTGAATGGGCTGGGAATTAAAAGTCCAGGATGGAGAGGGAGAGGTTCAGCCATAGCACAGCTGTAAAACTTGGGAGATTATTCCACGCTCTCCTTTCCTCACCTTTACTCCCACAGTGCCATGAATGTAGATGGTGCACTCACAAGCCTGGCACCTGCCTAGAGCTACAGAAATCCCACACCAGGGATAAATGGGACCTATCTGAGTGCGGGGATCAACTCAGTTCTTAGGAAGAAGCTCTCCAAAGTAAAAGCAGGTTAATCTCCTTTGCTCCACAAGACTTATTTCTAAGAACATTGCAGCAAAGCCCCAAAGGAGCATTCCCAGAACTATAAATACTTAGAGCAGCTCCAATCATGATCCTGGTTTCAGTACACCCATCTCTCCTGAAGATCCTGGGGATGGGAATTCCCAGCAGCAAGACCTTGGTGCTTCCAGTACTTTCAGGCACCTCTCTACCTGTTACTCCCTATGCTTTCAAAACCAGCAGCATGTAAATAAAACACACCGTGATAGCAAAAAAGGGTAGGGGGCTTAGAAACACACTCTGTTGTATTTTTTCTTGCTCTCCTTTTCCTGTTTTGTTCCCCTCAGCAAAATAAAAAAAAAGATCTGGGAGATTCAAGACTACTGAATTAACTTTCTTTCTTGCACGGCTCTTCCACTCCTCTGCACTGGCACACTTCCCAGAGGTCTACACACAGCAGTGTGGAGGGATGGCTTTTGCAAACACCTGCATCCATCATTTGATGTGACCTCCAGAGGCCACATTCCTCCCTGCATCTTTAGTTACTTTTATCTTAGAAAAGAAAAAAGGGAAGTAATGTGGGTCACAGAGTGAAGCTGGCAGCTGGGCTCCCTCCCTGCCTGCCTGCAGGGAAACAGCCTGGGTCTGTGCTGCCTGGATCAGCCACAGCCCCTGGACTGCACCAACCCAGAGGAGAGCACGCCCCAAATCACAGCCTTCACCTTGTGCCTGATGTTTCCCACTCAGTGCCATGAGGAATGTTGTGTCAGGCTGTGGAAAGAAACTGCCATAATGTACAGTCCTGGCGAGACAGCCCATTTTTCAGGAGCTTGGGAACATGGAGTATTTCAGTGCTCTTTTCTCCAGTGCAATAAATATTGCACTTTAAATCCACTTGACAGCTGTTTAAGTCCTGCTAGGAATCCAGCCTTCAGGTTCTGGGACCTGAGCTACAGCTATGCCTGCCTCACTCCTGGAAGTGTTCAAAGCCAGGCTGGATGAGGCTTGGAGCAACCTGGTGTAGTGGAAGGTGTCCCTGCCTACTGGAAATGGCTGAGCTTTAGGTCATTTATGTCATTATTTGTCTCCTGTTTCTAGGAACACACTGAAGTCCCTGCACAAGGGAATGCTGAACGGAGGACATGCAGTGACAGAGGAGTGGGGAGCAGCTGCATTATCACCTTCCAGGACAAATGTGCTAAAGCAGCAGCTGAACCCAGTGGGACCTGCAGCCATCCAGCATCCTCTCCTCAAAACACGCACCAGAGAGCTCCACATGGAGAGGAGACTCCTCAAAACAAAGAGGGAAGCAAGCCTGCAACTCTTTTTAACACAGCACACTGAAAATCCTTCAGCTTCCCCTCACCTTCAAGAGGCCAATGAAAGATGTTTGATGAAAGCCTCAAGACAGCCAGGGCTCTCCTGCAAAAGCAGATTGCTCCCAAATTCCCCAGCCCACACCAGCTCCCTCCGGGCTGGGATACTGAGACAGCCAAGACACGCCATTCTTGGAAATCAGGAGGTGCAAAGGCATAAAAAAATTGCTTAACCCCTTATTAATCTGCACAACTTTCCCACCCCATGATGTGGAACAGAGAGAGGCAGAATTTCAGAGCCTTGCTTGGAGCACACCTGACTTGAAAGCAAGCCAACACATGGATTTTTTCCCCTACCCTTCCCTGGATGATTAACCTGGGCACCACTCCCACGTCTGCAGACAGAGTACACCCAGACTGAAGTGCCCATGAGCTACGTGCACAAGTCCTGTCGTGTCCACCCCACCCTCCCTAGCCCATCATTTGCACTGGAAAAATAGAGGTTTATAACAAAAGAGAGCTCTCCTCTCAGGGAAGAGGATTAGCTACCCCCCCTTGAGCTTCTGTAGCAAGCTTATCCTGACATTATCAGAGCTGCATTTCCACCTTGGGTCTGCAAGGGTAAGGAAAACGTCATCCAGGATGCCAGGAAAAACATGGGGTTTTCCTCATGTTGCCATGTTAAAGTGAACATCTCTGGCTCCAGGAGCAAAAAGGAGGAAAACCTGGGGCAGAAGGACAGCAGACAGGCCCCCAGGCTCCTTGCTGGACCTCCAAGCTGTGGCCAGGGGAAGGAAAAGGGAGTTGCACTTCCAATAATCCCCTCCAGCAACATCAGCCGCTCGGAATCACCAGCACATGGTTCCCACCACATCGCAGGGGATAAGAAAAGATCACAGAGCCTGCCCAAAGCCCAGAGCCTGCTGGGAATGTTAATCCAGCTCCTGCAGTGACCCCGAGCAGCCCTGCTACGTGCACTGGGGGCAGCGAGCTGAAATCCCCGCACCCAGCAAGGCGCTGCTTTGGGAAAACACCAGGTACCTTCAGAAAATCCATAATGTCAGGAGTTACTTCAAAATGCTTTCACTAAGGGGGAGGGAAGCATTCTCCACATCTTCCTAGAATGTCCTTCTTTCCTGCCATTTCTCCTGTTTTCTCCCTGCTGTATTTCCATTTCTTACAGTCATTATATTCTTACATTCATTACATTTTTAATATTCAGCCCATTTCACATCATTTGCCTCTCCCTGCTTGTTTTGGGGGTCAGCTCTGCTAATTGCTGTCACTTTCCAAAACTTCACCAGCTTCACCACTGTGACAAAAGAAAACTCAAAATTTTGCCACTGTGTCACCATCATCATTCAAATCTCTTTACAATTTTCAGATAGCAAAACCTGCTTATCTTTCAATATTGAAGTTTTTAAACCTTCCCAGAACGTAAAGAGACTCTGAAAGGAGATGACATTTTATTGCTGCCTTGAAATACCCCTGAGGAAAAACAGGTTGAAGTATTCCAGTGAACCACCTTGTCTCATGAGAACATTTGTCTCCAAGACCTAACAGTTCAAAGGAAAATCACTTTAGACAATGGGCAATTTCTTCATGGACCAGAATGTAAAGTAGACCCAAACCTGCCAGTTTTGCTGACCCAAAACCCAAGGACTGCAAGCAATTATTGCTCACAATGAAGAGTCTCAGCAGCCAGTGACAACTAGACAACTTTTTCTAGTTGTCTAGTGACAACTAGAAAAAAATCATACGCTCCCACACCCTTAGGGTAAGAAATAATATCATATTTTTTCTCCAAAATGTCTCCTTTGGATGCTGTGCCCTAATTTTTAGGTGGTCACAAGTCCCATCCCAAAAGGCTGAGATTTTGATTTGAGCAATGCCAACGTAATGTGTAACAACCTGAATATTTCAGATGGACGGGGCTGGCAAGTCCCTTCCTTCCAGATGTCATTTAAATTTTATAGAGAGGCATAAGAGAAGTGATTTATGCAAGATGGAAGTCCTAGGAAGAACAGCATGTCACACACAACACTCATTTTGTCCATTGCCCCAATGTAACAGCAAATTGCACAAATTCCAAGGAAGGAGAAAGCAGGGAACCTCTCAGGAAACTGGCAGAAAAACAGAGTTTTCTGCTTGCATTTCAGAAAGCTGTTAATGAATGATGGCCACTCCTGCTTGGTGACCTTCATAAAATGAGCTGGCAGTGTCAGCTCTACCCCAGGGCTAAACCACATCGGGATACAAGTGTCCCCTTCAGTGGCAATTCCAGCCCAAGAGACAAACCCCAATGAAATCTTAACAGAGTGGAGTGATCTTTGAACCCCCCCCCCCCAAAGCACTTTGATCAGACAGCCAGGAGCAGCCAAAACCTGTGCAAGTTTTGGCTGTGATATGCCCTTTGTTAGCAGTATTTTAAAGACAAGTGTTCAGCACCAATAATTTGCTAGTGTAGTATAACACAACTTGCTTGATCTCTCCAAAATCTCTGTCTGTAGGAGCCAGGAACATTTACTGGCAACTTGAGAACCCTGGCTGTCCATGCACAAAGCAGGGTGCCACACTGAAACTCATCCAAGAGCTGCTACTTTGGAGGGAATTTAAAACAGTGAGCAAAACCACCTTCAGAAAAAGCCTGAGAGCAAGACTATAAAAAGTAACAAGAGGAGGTGCTCCACAGTAAATTCTTTAAAAGGGACCAGCTAAAGGCAGACAGGCACTCTTCTGAAGGCCATTTTAGTACCTGCCACTGGGCAATCCAGAAATAAAGCCGTGGTTCCTCACTGCTCAAACACTGCAGTCCAACAAAGTCAGCAGAAACCCACCCTTACTCCACTGTTGGATTTTCCTCTTCTCCCAGCAAAACAATTATTTCTGCTGGTGTTCGTCCAGGCAAGGTCTCCTCCCTCCGCATCCGGCTAATGAATCAAAACCAAACCCTGCACTTAACAAAACCCACGTGTGACCCTGCATCAAAGCTGTGCCTTGCCCTGCTTTGATTCTCCTGCAGATAAACAAAACAAACCAAGTCTCTGGTCTCATTTCATCCTCTCCCCCAGGCAAGTTGAACTCCGGTCCTGCTAAGGATGGGCGCACTAGAAATACCCTTGTATAAACATTTGGCTTGTCTCAATTACTCCATCTTTGTGTGTTCAGCATTTTACAGACATGTGAGCAAGCACAGGCTTCCTCTCCCCTCTTCATACCTGCTTAAATTCAAGGCTACCAATCCTTCTGTTAGGAGTGGAGCTAAAGCACAGTTGCAGGGAGAATGGTGTGTGTGAAGTGCCTGTTTACATCTCCAGTGACTGAGGGAGCCATTATCATCCATCCAGCTGTCACGGGCCTTTGTATCATCTGCTCAGGCCATTAGGATTTAATTCTTTTACACGATATCCAACAGCCATTTACTTGTAGAAACTTGCAATTAAGAGCCTCACGCCGGGCACGGCTGAGCGTTCATTACCAGCCTTGTCTGTCAGTGCTGAAACAGGCACCTGGAATTCCATCCCAGAGAGCTTGGCCATGGATTCCACAGCCAGACACGATCAACGAGCCTCTGGGCAACACCATCTCCTGCTGACTGAACCGTGCCCAATGCTCACACCCAGCAAGGCAACTGCCCAGAACAACTCAGCTGCTGTGCTCCCCGCAAATCCCCTGGTTAGGGGTGAGGAGGCACCTCCAGGAATCCCCAGGAGCCCAAGCCAAGCGGCAATTCCCGGCACTCCGAGGCCGCTTTCTCCCACGTTCGTGTGCAGCAGCTATGGCTTGCTACCTCCCTCCAGGCAGAGCTGGGAAAAAACAGGAGAGAGCCAACAGTAATTTCAGTGCTGCCCAAAGCAGCAAAATGTGTTCCAGTGGCTAGCCAGATCCATCAAAATCCCTGCCAGTCATTCCTCCCTGTGAGCTTCCCCCTTTCTGGAAGCTCGCCCTCAGCACAAGCACCGGTGTCAAAACCTCATTAGAAACCACTCTTCTTTAATTGCTTTTCATTTCCCAACGTTTTCCCTAATTAGAGACATTTTGGAGCTTCACATAGACCAAGGCAGGTAAGAGGGATGCAAATTAGGACGAGGTTTACCCAGAAGGCCAGAAAACCTACTTTAGTCTTTTTAAAGGGTGGAAAAAAAAAAGATCTGTCTCCAAAGCACCCAACTGTCCTGACGAGAGATTTTTTGGAAGTTGTCCCAAAGGATCTATGATTTACAAGGGTTTTTTTACACTTCCCATCAGTGCATCAAAACAGGGCTAATAAGACTCAAAAAATAATGATTTTTTTAAAAAGAAAATATATTTAACAGACACCTCAAGGAGAAACAAACTAATTATCCTCAATACATGAAAATGTTCTTCTTGGAAAATACCTTTCCTGAGCAAGCATAACTCACAGTGATGCAGATAAACCCAAACAACAGGTAGGAAATGGGGTTAAAAAGATGATCATAAAACTAAGATTTCTCCAGGAATGTTCCTTTTTGAGGCATCTACAGAAAAATATTTCCTGGGCTTGACAGAGATCTCACATACAAAATAAATGCCTTGGAAAATAGAAATGTACAGGTGTTACCTGTCTCTAAACTAGCTTTTAATTCCAATTTCCCCTCATTTTAGGTATAAAGCATCCAAAAAAGAAATTAAATTACTAAATGTCTGCATTATCAGACTATCAGTCCTTCCTCCCCCCCCCGTCCATGTGTCTGGACTGTCAGAATTGGACATGCTTCTTTAAAAAACAAAATGCAATTAAGACCTTTCCATCATTATGGCTCCAGGATTTTATAGGCAGGCCCATTCAAAGTCGTCTGCAATTCGGCTGGGTCTGGACTTGCACCATTTTATTATTCTTGGTACCTGACTGGCTGCTTGCCCAACTCCCAGTTTGAGGCAAGGCGCTTCCCTCCTCCCTGAAAAACGAGCTAACAGAGATCCCATTGATACTGCACTCACCAGCTCTGTAAAACCCCTCGGGATTACCCCCACACAGGGCACAAAACACACGTGCACTTCCTGAGCTGCTCCTGAGGAGAAGGGAGAGAGGGAGGGAAGAACAGGCAGCATTTGGTCCTTGTGTTGGTTTTCCTACTGCAAGAAGCAGTTGTAAAGGAGGAATGAGGATTCCCTTTAGCGGGAGAGCTTTGAAAGGAAAAGAAAAAAAGGAATTTTGCAACGTTTTATGACAAATGGTAAAAATGCCAGCACTTCCCCTAAGAACACATGCTGTTCCCACTGATCACAAAGCCTGTGTCATGTTATCTGATGAAGCCCAAAGGCCAAAATATTTTTCCTCAGCTGCATCTAAACTGTGGGGAACCAAAAGCAATTCCTCTGAGCACTTATCCGCAGGGCAGTGCAGGGCCAGGCTTCTAGTTCTGAATTCCTTAAAGGAGACTTAAAAATGCATTTCAAAACCAAAACTGATTTAATGCCGACATAAAAGCTGAAATATTTTCGCTGCTTCAAATTTACCTTTATTTAAACAGTACAGCTTTTTCACTTGCTTCCTACATCAAAAAGAGAAACTGGGCAAGACTGGTTTCTTTTTAAGCTCTCCTCAACTGCAAGAGAAGGATGACATTTTCAGAAGTCAGCATTTTCCAAACCAGCTGAGCTAAGTCAAGCTCCTGAGCCTAAATTTATGCATCAAAGTGTTCAGTGCTCCTCTCCAAAAATCCTGTGTTCAGCTGACCATTCACAAGTCTTGTGGAGCCACCATGCAGCTAAAAAAGCAGAGGAAAGGACCAAACCACAGTCAGGATCCCTAAATCCACAGTCTAACTTCAGGCCCCTGATCTTGAAAGAGCTACACAAGTCACCTTAAAGCACCTGTCCACAGACAAGGATTTGGGAGAGGATGGAGAGACAGCAGGGAAAATAATTTAAAGAATATTATTTTGAGAGAAAATAATAATTTAAAAAAGCACTCCCTTGGGTATTTGATCTCTTGTAGTTTCTTTAAGGACAAGCTACTTCCACTTTGTTCTTCAGCCAGGCAAAGGGTCACACTGAAGGTGCTTTAGTGACAAATGTCTAACACAGCCCCAACTATCTAATTTCAAACAAACAACTGAAATAAAAAAGGACAAAAACTTTTTCACCAGTCACCAAAAATTTCTTTAAAGTAGATGCTTGGCTTTTCCTCCTCAGTTAATCCTCCCTGTCTGGAAAAGCTCAGTTCATTTAACTGGCCTTTCACTGCTTCACCACGTCAAGAACTGAGGTGCTAAGGGTGAAATTACAAGTTGCAGATGAATGAATCCCACCGTGGCCCCTGTCACGAACTCTTCCCCCGGAGCAGTCCTCCTTCATGCCCTGACTCCCAGCCCCAGCACTGCCATCCATGGCACTCTCTGCTGAGCAGATTTAACTTGCTAACTCAGCAGGGATTAATTCACTTTTCCCTGATTCAGGCTTCTGCCTCCTCTGAGGGGAACTGCAAGCACCCCTTTTCTGCAGCATCCCGCGAGCGAAATTACATCCTCACATTACAGGTGCCAGCTGGATGAACTTGCATTTCCTGGACTTGAAATTAGACAACGCTGCTTAGGACATTATATCAACATACAGGAGTGCTTAACTTTCAGATTAAAACACAAACTGCAGCCAAAGTTAGAACCCAGAGCTCCTATGAACCCTGCACCACATCAATCAACCACAGGTGTGTCTTCCACGAGTGAAAAAGAAATGGCCAAAGGCACGTGGTGGCAGAATATCAGGAAGGATTGAGCATATCAGATAAACCAGGATTTGCTGACTAAGAGGAATTCAGTAAGGCATTAGCAGAAAGTTGTTATTAATTCAAGCTACTGAGGCTTTACCAGATAATAAGTTTTAAAGCTTGTGGTTTAAAATTCTACCATTTAAGCATGAGAGGTAGAAGAAATTGCTTCAGTGGATTTAGACACTGAGGATTCTTTTTTTTAACTTCCTACAGAGTATTTTTCCTTTTCTACCCGCGTCATCCTATCCCATTTCTCATAGATTACAGCCCTGCTACAGCATTTGTTTAATGAAGTTTACACAACATTAGAGGTACTTGATTTAGCTGCCACAGCCACCATCTGTAATTAATCCTCCCAGGAGCCAGGACGCTGCACAGCTTGCTCCTGCAAGCTGGGTTTCTAATGTGGAACAAGCTTATGAGCTCCATAATTCTGGTCTCCCATCAGTTTTATGCCACCATAACTCCTCGGCATTCATTTGGCCACTCGCCCCAGCCGGTGGAGAACAAGACCCACGGGGAGAGGGTGTAAATCAGCTGGATGTTACCAGCAGGTGGGGAGGACTCCTTTCCCTCCTTCCTTTCCCTCTTCCCAGAGCAAGGAATAAAGCAGCACACAATGATCTGGCCATTTCTGTGTGTACTGCTCTTATTCAGCAAGAGTTATGTGCAAACAAGGCACAGCTTTTAATCCTGGGGCAGGAGCAGGCTTTACCTTCCACTCACACACAGGAGTATCAGTGGAGCAAGACAAAATTCCCTCAGCCTCCCCTCTGGTGTGATGTGAAAAGGCAGGGGAGATGAACTCTACACCTTGCCCACAACTGAGTTGTCCCTGTGCCACCGTGCTTCCACGGATCCCGCCCCAAAACGGAGCCAGGTTCGTAATGCAAGGGGGCCTGTGCTGCCTGGCTCTGCTGAATAAATGAATTTTTGACTCTGGTCCAAAAGCTGCAATTTAACCAAAGTGTAACTTTCAGGGGGAAAAAAAAGCCAACTGTGATTTAAAGATTTCTAGCAATACGGAATAATTCATAGCACACGTCAGGAAACCGTTCCAACGATTTCCAATCTTCACAGTAAAAGTCTACCTAATTCCTAAGCTGAATTTATCTAGCTTTCATTTTCTGGCTACTCCATTTTCTTATGGGTAGAAGAGGCTTATTTATAATAATTTCTGTTCCCTCTGTAGCGTTCTACAAATTACCCCTTAGCTTTGCCTGTGAGAACTGATGCAGACAGAGCTCAAGTCCTTTGTAATGAGGAATCATGACTCTCTTCTGGATCCCCTCCATCCTTGTGCATCACCCCCCATATCTCACCACAAATGAACAGTGAAAACTCAGATTAACGTTCCTCCAGCTGCGTCAGCAATGCCAAATACCCAGTTAATGGAACACTGCTCCCCCTGGATTGTAAGCCCCCAATACTCACAGAGGAATTTTAGCACGCCTTAACACCCGAGTTAACACGCCAGGAACCCCCAAAAGGTTTTACAGAATCACAGAACCTTGGAATCCTTTAGGGTGGAAAAGACCTTTGAGATCATGGAGCCCAACCATCAACCCAGCACTGCCAAGGCCACCACTAACCCATGTCCCCAGGTGCCACATCCATGGGGCTTTTAAATCCCTCCAGGATGGGCACTCCACCACTGCACTGGGCAGGTTGTTTCCACAACTGGCCACTGTTTCACTGAAGAGATTTTCCCTAAAATTCAATGTAAACAGCCCCTGGTGCAACTTGAGGCCATTTACTCTTGTCCTGTCACTTGCTGCTCTGAGAAGGGACTGATCCCCACATCACTCTGACCTCCTGTCAAGGAGTGTAGGGAGCAATAAGGTCCTCCCTGAGCCTCCTTTTTTCCAGGCTGAGTCCCCTCAGCCTCTCCTCACCAGACCTGTGCTCCAGATCCATCCCCTTCCCTGCACATGTTAAAGACACAGCCCCTCTGTGTCTTTCTTGGAGCAAGGAGCCAAAAATTGTCCCCAGGGTGTAAGGTGGACACTGCCCTGGTCCTGCTGGCCACACTATTTCCAGTACAAGCCAGGATGTTTGTATCCTGTATTCAGATGGAATATATCATAATGTGGGGGTTTTTTTGTAAAAGTTTATCTCTATTTTCCCCCTTCAGAAGGCTTGAAGACCTCCCCTCTAATTCATCTCTGCCTGCAGCCAGTTCTTTGGGAACAGAAACAAAAACATCACTTGGCCCTGGCCTCTGGGGCAAGATAAGAAGGAATGAATGCTTTTGTGGTAGGCTCCCAAGCTAAGCTGTTCTGCCTGCCCAAAGGACTCGTGTGCAAACATGTTTAGTGACTCCACACCATAAATCACTGCTTTCCAAAGCAAATCCAACTTTCTATTCATCCTGTGCTCAAACCTGGTTGGGACAGACAACAAGGAGCAAGCCCTGAGCTCCTGAACATCTCCACAGAGGATTCACTTAAACAAATGAGATTTCCTCTCCTTGGGGCTGGGACATGTCCTGCTCTGAGGAAATTAAGATGGCTACAGACCCAAGACACAGCAGAAGGTTTTTTTTCTCTCCCAAATACCTTCATCTACAACCCCAGCAAAGGTGACAGGTTCATCAGAGCTGGCCTAAATCCTGAATCAAAATTTTTTAAAAAAACCTATTTTGAAAACAAACAGCCCCCTGATGCACAGCCTCTTCCATTTGACAAATTCTGCAGGTTTCTCTTTTTTAATGCTGTTCCAAGGAACTGCCCTAAATACTGCTTTTACCAACAGCCATACTTCAGATTTGGTGTGCACAAAATAAACAGCAAAACGCCTGGCAGAAAACAAACCTCCAGCAAACCTGAGGGCACAGAAATACAATCAGTACTAGTTCAGCTTCCAAGTTGTTTTTTTGGGTTTTTTTTTTAAGGGTATACACACCTGGTACAGCCCTTTTAAAGGGTACAGCCCAAAGACTGGATACAGGAGGTGCATGCCTGCTTTTAACACTTCAAAGGGTCAGGGTGGGCGCCCCTTGCTGATCTTCTCCTACAGGACTTAAACTCTGGCCTCCACTGAGTGTGTAAAGTGCACAGGAAAGGCTTTTTCTTTCCCTAAGTTTGTAAAAATTGGATGAAATTGGAAACGGGCTCCTGCAAGCTCAGCTATGTAAAAGTACAATGCAAAAAAAAAAAAAAAAGAAAAAGAAAAAGCAAGATGCCTGCTGTTTATTCATATACATGTTCACATTAAAATGCCAGGGAACACACTAGGAGAAGGAACTTCCCTACAGAAAAAGCCCTTGTCACTGATAAAATTTAAAATTGACTCTCTGTGTAGAGGATGCCAAAGGCTGCACACCAGCCCCACTGCACTGCTTTCATTTCGGGGCCCCCGTACGGACAACACGGTCAATAAAGTAGCGCTTGGAACACAAGGAGGCCAAAAGCTCATCAGAAAATCCTCTGGAAGTCTCTGTAAAATGGTGATTAGGAGAGGGGGGGAAACGAGGGGAGGCGAGAGAGAAATGCAGTTTTGTTTGGATTCCTAAAATACCGTTTTCCAACTCTATCAGTCACATAGGGATCATCACCTTTCCAGCGACCAAACTGACTGTGCCGAGAGAAAAATAAACCCCAGCCAAGGACCTCATTTGACTTCTCAGCAGTCCCAGCAACTGCCTTGCTAGAAAACAGAGACAGGAACACAAAGCACAGCCGGGAGCTGCTCCCAGGGAAGCCAGAGGCAAAGCACAGATGGATTTCCAACACTCCAAGTGCCTGGGAAGGCAAGGATAATCCTGTTTGATTGCAGCAAGAGTAACCTGGCTGAAACTACTGCAGGAACATGCACAGAGCACAAAACACAGCCCTCCCTGTCCAAATCAGTCACGAGAACACCACCAGGACACAGACTGCACCCACACCAGAATGGGTGAAGGAAAGACCATGCCAACCCCCCAGCACCTTTGGTATTCCAGCCTGGACTGCAGCCTCTGGATGCCAGAGCCTGCTGCCCCTCCCTGATGCGGTTCCTACGCACAAGAATCACACAGGGAACTGCATTCCCAGCCGGCACAGCTGAGCACTAGGGTGTCTAAAGGCAGCCAAGTGAAGGGAATCTCCATCCCACCTTTAACAGATTCCCCAAAGCCAGCTTCCTCTCTAAACTTCCAGATCCAATGCCAAATCATTTCTTGACGTGTGTAGGTGGGAGCTTGGCTCACAGGAACTAAAACTTCACATGCAGGGCCAAGCCAAGGCAAGGAAAAGAGACAAGGCAGCAGCTGGGCTCGCTGCAAATCCCTTGCAAGGGAAAAGAGAAGGCAAATCCATGCTCTCTCTGGAAAGCACCAACTGGCCAGGCTGTTTCCAGCCTGCAGCCCCGCTCCATTAAATGAGCTCAGTGGTTGCAAGGCCGTCTGCCAGCACCAGGGTCAAGTGCCCAGCTGGGAAAATGCCCGGCTCCACCGACATCAAAGCAGCTCCAGCACTTAGAGCAGCTCAGGAGTGCAGGAATGTGGGCTCCCCAAATAGAAATGTGCTGACCATGTTTCCCTAAGCCTCACCTCCAGTCTCTCTGCCAGCCTGCAAGATGGCAAGGCTGCAAACCCCACCTAAATCACTCGGGCACCACTTCCCAGAGACTGAAAGACGAAGCACGGGAACAGCTCTCCCTGCCAGCACAGGCGGATGTTTCTCATTTTTCTGGCCTGCCCAGCACTCCTCACACAACCCCGCTCTGTCACTCCACACAGATGCTGCTGTCAACACCATCTCAGGGAGCTTTCCCACTATGAATCCCAACAAATCACAGCTTTGTTGCTCCCGCACCGTCACGGGTGCGAGCTGGAACGCGGCTCTGCTGTTCCAGGTGTCATCGCTGACTGACGTGGTTTCCACCACAGAAAAGAACAGCAGTGACACTTTGTTGAGATATCAAACATCTAAAGCCTCTAAAATACTAGTAGAACCATCTAAAGGGGGAAAGGCTCAATTACCAAGGTTATTTTTTTCAGAGGCTGTTGCACGAGATGTGATGGATTTAACCAGATGCTCTCATCATTTCTACTGCAGTGCTTGCTTGATAAAATAGCATCTATAAATACACTAAAAGCCCAATGAATTACAGAAGCATGAAATGACTTCAGGAAGGTTAGAAACACACTGGCACCACACAGAACACACTAAAAGTATTAAGCATAGAGACCTCACAGCACCTTTCCCATAGCACTACAGCTGATTATAACAAGGAGGTTACTTGGTGAGGCTGCCAGATGAGGAATTATCATCTCCTCGGTCTGAACATGTGGATTTAGCAGCTATTTGCAGATGCAATGAAGGCATCTGTATAAAGAGGATGCTGAGGAAAAGATTTGACCTTAACGATCAGATCAGGTACCTGCAGAACAAAATGCCTGTTCCCATGCTAGGCTAAAAGGAGGGAAACAAACAAACTGCTGGTTCCCCGTGCTAGATTTCCATCCTGCATTTTCTTCACAAAGCCACACAGGCTCAAAAGCATCAAACACTGCTTGCTGACACCTTGCTGATAAGCAGTGAAAAAATATTTTGCTTAGAGAGCATCATCCCCGGTTTATTTTTGATACTAATACTTCCGATTTTAATGAGGGAAATGGGCATCACCATAACAATTCAAAAACTGGTGATGAGAGGGCTTCGTGTCCCAAACCAGTGCTTCTGGCAGCCTGGACACACCAGGTGCCCACAGCCAGCTCTTACCAGACAGGAATGCCATCCCAGAGGATAACTGGACAATGCAGGGTGCAGATCACAACAGGAAATGCAGCTGAACTGCACAGCTCCCTCCTAGGCTGCAAAATATCATGGATGACACCTTTTCCTAGGGATTTCAAGAGGCTTCCTCTGATCTCACAGATATTTCTCTGCCCGAAGCGAGAAGGAGAACTGACAGTCTTACATCTTGTGAGCTTAGATCTTCCCCCACAAAATGAGGTCAGAGGAGAAGAAAGGATCTGTGGTAACTCCAGCACACTCCTCCCCAAGGAGTGATGCCCTACCACTCTCCTGAAGCCAGAAAATCCTTCTGAAACCCCCTGGAAAGGATCCTGTGACTATAGAAGCTCTATGGTTTCTCTAGTTGTGCACAGCAGGATCCACACAAGGTCACTAAAGCTGCATCATCTTCCCAAAGAAACAGCAGGACCAGTGTTGAATTAATTAAGTTTGCTCAGGAGAATCAAAGTACTGAGGGACCAGACAGAAAAGGAACCCCCAATAATTACAGAGGTAAATGACTTTAAAATCATTTCTACTTTTCCTGTGCTGATGGGTCTCAGCTATCCTCTGTCATCACAGAAACACCTGTTAATCACACACCACATACACAGGTTCCCCCCATGGATTGCATACAGGCCTCCAAAAACCTCTTAGGAAGTAAAATTACTACATGGAAAAAAAAAACCCCAAACTGAAGAACACTGCCCTGCAGTCAGGGTCAGACTTCTCTTAGGTAACAAGGCTTAAAGCCTAAATTCTGGGACAAATTCTCGTCAATTTTTAATCGACTGTATCTCAATTGGTTCCATTTTATCTAATATGAAGTCTGCCTATGTCTTTGGAAGCAACATATTCGACTTTGCTTTGTCCTGAGGATTTCATTAAAATTTAAACAGGTTTTCATTAAGTTCATTGTTACATTGTAGGAATTTTTGTTTTAAATAAAACATGGAAAAGAAAGCCTAAGAATTACTCTTTATGTCACTCAATGGAAGCACATAATTCGTTTTTGGTTTCGAAGATTTCCATTTAACAGCAGATTAAGGAACATATAGGGTTCCCTTTCCATAACCACCATGCTCTCACAGTTTCACTGAGAAACTGAGACAGAAAGGAGTAGGTGCAATTTTTAAATACCTCTAATTTAAAACCAAACCCACATTTTCAAAATGGAACACTGGTAGAATTCTGATCTTTAAAACAACAACAAAAAATTAACCCACTGGAATAAAAGTGTAGCAAGTTACTTCTACTCTGTAATATTGAGAATTCCTTAGGCACTCAAGAAAATCAGGCTTTTTACATATATAGAAGAATCTATAAAGCTGCAAAAAAAATGTGGGAAAGAAACTGCTAACAAGTTTGCTCACGTTTTCCCCTGAAACCACTTTTCCAGGCTCAATGCATAAAAGGATTTACTGCATCCACTAACTCAGAACAGGCCCTTGGCATGTCAGTAATGACAACTGTGTCTCCATCAGCAGAAGTTTTTCATAATTAAACAACCAACCCTGTGTTTCCTCTGAAAACATAAATAGCCATGAACCACAACACCCAATGTATGGCATATCAGTCTCCAGCTGGCTAAGCACCCAAAAGGAATTAATCCCACATGAGTATAACCAAACCTATTCATGCAGGACAACTGGTGAATTCCCAGGAAAGGAAAAGGTTAAGATTTTCAGGGAACCTGCATTCCCATTAGAAACAAGATCCCTGGTTTGATAACCAGAGGGTTCAAAGTTTCTTATTTTTGCCATCTTGCTGCAAGACCTCAACTTCCAGCTCCTCTTGATGTCCCCAAAAATGTATTAAACTAAAATTTCCCAGTTTTCAGCACACAAGAAGTTTCATTTCAATCTCTAAAAAACACATGCAAATCAGGTTAGGAAACTATTTTATTTTTTTTTTTTTGAGTAATGAAACATCTGGCTTAAAATTATTCAAATTAATCCAGAAGGAAGTCATGTTCAGGATTTATCTTTTGGGGGAGGAGTGAGAGGATTTTTTCCCCCCTGGCTGATCCTCAGAAACACAGAGTCTGGGATTCTCCTTCAGCTGCAGCATGGCAGCTGGTAATACAAAGATCCTTTGGATGCTGAGCTCCCAGGGTTGGTTAGAGGCTTCATTATGGAACGATTCTGGAGTAGATACAATGATTACAAAATCGAGTACCTTATCCTAACGGGTCTCCTTAATCTACAGCTCAGCAATAAACCACAGCACGAGCAGAATTACAGCAGCCTTCCCAGGGAAGCCTGGGATTCCCACTGGAAGCCATTTAATATGCATGGCAGAAATATTGGCATCCTGGCCTCCCAAACTTCAGAGCACCACGTGGCTCCTGGCAGCCCTTCCCAGGGCTGATGGATGCGAGCGGTGACAAAAAAAAAAAAAAATCAATGCACCAGATTCAGGAGGTTTTGTCTTCCTGAAAGCACCAAGGAGTATCTGGGGTGAATTCAGTGGCTAAAATAGCAACAACTGGAGAGCTAATGTCTGCTGAAAAGGCACAGGGAACGATGTAGCCTGGACAATGCTGAATAAACTAATTTAACTGTAATGGCATTTTTGATGGGGGCTATTCGAGGGGGGGAAAAAAGGGAAAAAGGAACACTTTGAAATCACCCCTGAGATGAGCAATTCCATATGGGACCACTGTGCAGACACAGTAGTCCAATTTTGCCTAAGGTTAAAAAGCCTGAGAGGACATTCAGTTCCTTTTCACTTCTTCACCTCAGACATTTAGAGAGTGAAGAAGAAGGTCTCAAACACACTCTGGGCTGACAAAATGTTCAATTTGCCAACAAAGTGGGGATCCACTTTCCTCAGTTATCTTACAAAATCCTTAAGCTCTTTGAAGGTCACTGAAAAGGTAGAGCAAGGTTCTAAAATTTCTCTTATCAATTAATTAGACATTGCAACCCCTCCTCCTAAAAGAAAACTCAAATGGGAATTCTGACCAAGGTTTTGAAAGGGTTGAGGAGAGGGAAAGAATGAGGAAGAGCCCTAGCAAAGGAAAAAGGCGTTTTGCACAGTGGTGACTTCAAAAGAAAGTGATGAATTGTAAGGTGTGATTTCCTAAACAGAGCTCTTCAAATGCATCCTGACAGATGGAAGGCACAACGACTTGGAAATTTCTAAATGCTGGGTAATTGTTGAATTCCTGTCCTGGTGAATGAATCCCTGGGAAAGGCAGTACCTTCTGCCAAGGCTCTGGCTTACAGCTCCTATAAACTGTGTTATTAAACGTTAATCATCCACTTCAGTCAGCGCTGGTGGACCAAGAGCTCCCGCTTGGGAAGCTCACTGGGATGGAAAATGTGGAACAGGGCAGTCCTTGTAAAGAGCCTGATCTCCAAATAAAGCTGATGCCAGATGACCTCCCACAACACAGTGAAGATGAAGGCATGAGTCCTTCACCAGCAGGATGGAGAAGACCTCTGGAGCAGAACACTACAGCCAGCAGACACTCACAGCTCCAAGGAGGAATCCTTACGGACAGCCCAGAGTCTCAGATTAAAGCTCAAAAGCCCCACAACTCCCAGAATTCTCTTGTAGTTTACAAATTCCTCCAGGCTTATGAATTTCTCCCTAGGCAAACCAAAGAGGAGCTGTTTTAAAACCCCTTCTTGCCAAAAGCCCCTACGTGTACCTGACTGTTTAGGAAGAGCACCCCCTGGATTCCAGCACGGGGCCAAAAGCTGCTCTTAAACGTGCACGGACAACTGAAGAGGGGCACAACTTCATTGCTGGGCTCTGGAATATGAGATTCAAAAAGAGAAAAAAAAAAGAAGGAAGAAGAACAATTTCTGAGCAGCCAGTGTACTGTGAAAAAAGAGAGACACGTCCACATGCATGGAAGGGCTGAAGAGGGGGAAAGGGGATGATAAATTCCATGTATCTGCAGCCCGCTGTGGAGTGAGCTGGGAAATACCTGGTGAGATAAATCACCTCAGGGTAAGCAGAGACAGGGGCCTGGTGCTTCACTGGCAGCAGGGCAAGAGTGCTTGGTGCAGGGAAGTGTCTCAGCCCTGCTTAGACATGGAAAGGACATGGAAAAGGTCATGGCAAGGGATGTGGCTGTGCAGGAGTGCCACTGCTGCTCCCAGACACTGGGGCTGTGGCTCTAAGCCCCTGCCCAGCTCCAGGCTCAGGGGGAATTGAGAGATGCTGCTTCTGCACGAGGGCCTGTTTTCCTGGGCAAGAAGGTGATCTTTGGAACCACTAAGACAAAAAAGAATGATTATTTCATATGAAAATGTATGCCTCTGTCCCCTTCATTTGCTGATGAAGGGACAAGAATTCACTTCATCCTCAGGAGAAGAATCTTACATCTAAGGTTCTTTTACCTTATGAAACAAAGAGCCTGTGCCCATCCCTCTGCATTTCACTGCTGTTTTCAAGGAAAACAAACAAGGAACACACACGCAGCACACGCTTGATTCAAAAATCACTTTTATTTTTGATCCTCAGTTGATCCCAGCTTTCTGAAACCCACAAGCAGATGAGATTTGCTCCATGAGAGGCATTGCATTACTGTGTTAATAAATCTTAACTGCAAAACATTCATGTTCATCCAGATGATGTAGCCCCAGGCTAAGTAGTGGCATTTAAATCACATTATTTAAAAACAAAAATATCTTGACCATTGTAAGAGTTAACAAGCAAACCTTTCAACTGAAATATTCAATTCTGATCTCATTTTTCAGTAGTAACTTCTTATCTTTCTAATGAAATTAAAATGAAGCTCATTATCCTCTGCTAATTTGACATATTCCCTAACCAGAAGTGCTTTGCACTTGCTAACATTTATCTTAAAAGTCACTGAATTTATTCAGAGTAGAATCTATCTAGAATGGGAGATGAAAAATTTGGGGGGGAAAAAAAAAAAACAGAATTTTTTATTTATTACTTTTCCACTCTCATTTCTGTCCAGCACAAACAACTACTGATAGAAACAGAAATCTGATTTAAAAAGCATAAAGTCAGGATTTTTTTTAGACTTCTGACAACAAAATGCACACAGACGTTTCAAAAGGAATCAGGGAAGCAAAATTTTTGGTAGAACCACAAGTATAGTGCCATTTACCATGAATTAAGCTAGAGCTTTTAATTCTGTTCACAATTTTCAACCCAAAAATGAAACCTGCTTAAAAAAAAAAAAAAAAAAAAAAAAAGTGCACTTCTTTAGTGCTGTATGGTGTTAAAACAAAGTGTGTCAGGAAACTTCCAAAGGAACCTGTCAACCCAGAAACCCATCCTCAGGTGCACTACCAGCAGCTGGTGCCACAGACAACATCCATGTTTCAAAGAGGACAAAATGAAAACGGAGGTTGCTCAGCTGGAATTGTGCTCCCATGCTGCAGCCCCAAAGCCATTTGCAAAGTCACACTCACCCCTCAAACCACCTCAAGGCACAGCCCTGTCCTTGCCCTCCCCTTTTCCCCTTGTCTTGGCACCAGCCAGCTGGCAGAAAGAAGCCAGCGTGGATTTGCTCAACACCTCCCACACACCCTGACTTCCAGAGTGACATCAGTGTGTCTCCTCATGGCCTACAGCTAAGAAAAAATAGGGTGGATTTTCCTCTTTCTAAGTAAAGGGTGCGGTGGTGCTGGTTGTGTGGAGCTGAAAACGCCCTGGCAGGAGAAGCCAGAGGGAGGAAAGCCAAGCGCTGGTACAGTGGGAAATCCCACTCAGAGAGGGCCTTTCCCTCTTTCAGAGGAGAGCCAGGAACACAGGCTGACCCTGGGTGTGCAAGGAGCTAAGGCAGTCAAGCAAGAGGCAGAACTTCTGCAGCGTTCACAATTCCTGCAGTGCCTGCATGGCTGCACTTAAAGGTTTGATTTATGCACCAAGGGTTTTCCAAGTGACTTCAGAACTTCTGCAGCAAACACCATTCCTACAATAAATCCAGGGGCAGCTCACCTATAGCCACTTGCACATGGAGTCACAGAATGGCTTGGGAGGCACCCAAAGACCACCCAGTCCCACCCCCTGCCACGGGCAGGGACACCTTCCACTGCCCCAGGTTGCTCCAAGCCCTGTCCTGCCTGGCCTTAAGACACTTCCAGGGATCCAGGGGCAGCCACACCTTCTCTGGGCAGCCTGTGCTAGGGCCTCCCCACCCTCAATTTCTTTTGCAATATCTAATCTAAACCTATCCTCTGCTGGTCAGAATCCATTCCCCCTTGTCCTGTCACTCCAGGCCCTTTCAAAGGGTCTCTCTCCATCTTTCTTCTATGTTCCCTTCAGGTAAGGCCACAAGTCAGTCAGCCCAAGGGGTTGTCCACTTCCAGGCTGGACAATCCCAATTCTCTCTGCCTCTCCTCAGGGAAGAGGTGCTCCATCCCTCTAATAATCCTTGCCTCCTCTACACCAAACAGGGAGAAAAATCCTGACTAACAGGAGAGGCACTCAAAGGAAACAGTGTTTCTGAGCATCCTTTAAAACACAATAAAAAGTCGCTACAGGTTTCCTTTGGGGGCCATCAAGACCCTCCACAGTGCATCATTAAGAGGAGCAAACCCATTTAGCAAGCCATAACTCCCTCCCAAGCCACCCACCAAAAACAGTCCCCTCCAGCAATTTCCCTGCATGCCCTTCTTGGGGCAGGAAAGCTTCCTGGACCCTGAGTCCACCCTGGAAGGCCACAGGAGCCACCGGCTGTTCCCACAGTGCCCGGTAGCCCTGTGTCACACACCCCCAGCTCTGCTCCAGGAGAAACAAAACCCACCACAGCTGCTGCCTCCCAGCCTTGGCTAAATCCCTGAGCCAGCCTGCTGTGGGACTGCAGGCACTTCCAGAAGCATTCCAAAGACACAAAGCAGCTCAGCCACCTGCTTTTAGCCCAGAGTACCAGAGCAAGGCCTCGCTGAGCACAACACTGTTCATGAATTCTTAAAAGCTGGGATTCTTGTACCAAGTCACTCATGGATTACATTTCTAGAGACACCAGAAAAGAAAATATGTTGTGTTTATAAGGATGACTCCGGGTACACCAGACTCACTGAGATCAGCTGAGGGGAAAACGTGTTAAGCTGTTGTCATTAATAGCTCATGAATTCAGGGAACGAAACCCAGAACACGTCCTGGCACTGCACTGGTGTTTTACAAAGCTCCATCCTGCCTGGGACTGCACATCTGTGGCTTCCAACACCCTGGAAATCCCTCACATCTTTTCACCCACTGAGCCCCAGTTACACTGGCTGGGTCCAAAGACCCAGGGAGAATTCCCAACCTCTCCAAGGAGAGAGATGTTTTCCAGCAGACTGGAAGCTTACAGAGCTGTGACCTGCACCCCAGGCACAGGGGTGACAAAAAGCAGGAACTGGAGTCAAGTTCAACAGCACCCTCTCCAACCACTCCCCAGCACAACATGTTCAAGCTCACCTACCTCAAATAAGAAGCCATGGTAGACACAGGCACCTGAGGGACCAAAACAAAAATAAACCTGGTTAGAAGCAAGTAACAGCAGCAGCACCACAGCCTCCAGTGAACCTGCTCTGTCACCAGCAGCACTGGGCAGCCACAAAAAACAGTTTTGGGGCAGTTGAGCAACCTCTGGATAAGGGACAGGACCTCTGGCCTCTAGTGGGGCTCAAAAGAGGCAGAGACAAGGCAGACACAAAAGGGGGAACGTGCCAAAATTACAGCGAGAAGAGCCAGTGTGAACTCCCATTCCTCAATCCCTCCTGCACGGACAACAGGACAGGCTCACAGGGCTCCTCCTGCTTCAGCTTTGCTGGGCCAGCAAAGCCAGCCACTGGCACTGCTGGCTGCGAGAGAGCTTCTCCAAGCCAGGGACAGTGGCACATCCATGCACACTTTCCATATTCCACCCCAAGAATCAAATAAAAGGTTATGAAGTAAAACCACGAATTAGCTGAATGACAGCTCTTCTATAGGTTTCCTGAGAAACGGTCGTTCTTGAGCAACCACATATTATCTATCTCCCAAAAGCGTGAGGAGAATGTGCAATCAAAAACAACCCAGGGAATTCCAAGATGAAAAGGAAAGGGACCGCGAGAACAGCTGCCTCGAGGGACCACCCAGAAAAGTCAGAATCTCCTTGTCAAAGAGTGGAGTTTCCCTGAGAAATTCAGATTAGACAAATCTGTACAGAAAACCTGGGAGCTACACTCCTCGGAGTCAAAAGCTCCTCCTTTGAGCTTGTCTTCTCAGCTGCAGGAGGCTGTGGAGGCACCATCGGGAATTATTTTCCCTTGCCAAGAAGATGAGCCACAGGAGCCCAGTCACACTGCTCTCAAATCCAGCAAATAGCTGTTCTTTTGGCAAGAGAATATAATTTCAAGGTTCATCATCCAGGTGCACCTCAAAATTCAGTGCAAAATGCAAGGTCACACATTGATGGAAGGCATGGCGGGGGGGAAACCCAAGAACTTAACATCAGCTAGGTAAAACCAGCACAACCCATCTGTTTTACCCCTCCAGGGCTGGCTGCCTTTTCTTTTTAGTTCACTGGCAGCTATAGTTCCTTAAAATACCAGTGTGCTCATCCCCTCCGGGGCCAGAGCAGGGAATGGGGACCATATAGGACTAGAAAGCAAACTCACAGAAGTCTGATCCTTCTTCCCCAAGGTGGGCAAAGACACGTCTCTCTCCTTTGCAAGCTACCAAGGGACACTAAGACACAACCCAACCTCGGAGGACTTCGAAAATCCTTAATTACAAATAAATTTTACTTTTTTCCCAATTATGAGCGAGCTAAAGACACTACACACTCGTTAATTAGGGTTGCTGTGCAACAGTGCCCTGATCTTCCACGCAACCCCAAGTCCCAGGTGTGATCAACACCTGTTGCAAAGCACACCTGAAAAGCATCCTGCAAATTGTGACTTCCACATACTGAAGCACCTAAAGAAGAACTCCCAGACTTATGGCTGTGGTATTTTTGTGGGGGACATCTTGGATGCAGGTTGTTGATAGCGTAGTTTTCTGGTTTGAGAGCTTTTATTTTTGGTAAAAGCGAAGTCTGTTAGAGTGCTACCCGACGAGTTAATACCCCAGATCCACACCTAGCAGCTCCTTAGCTCGCACGCACACCGCTGATTTTAACCGCTGTTACTAAGACAGCCATGCCAAGCGGGAATCGCGGTGGGAGCAGGATTTAGGGAGAGCGCCACTTTGTAAACCAACAACCCACAGCCAAAGAGCAGGCTGGAAAACAACCTAAGAGCACGAAGGCAGCCGACCCCGCAGCCCAAACTGCCCGGCAGCCCCGCACATCCTTGCGCTGCCCGGCACACCGAGACAAAACCCGGCGTCCCAGTTGGATCCAGCCGCCTCCTCCTCACACACGGACCGGAGTTCGGCTGCTGCCGGCTCCCCTCACGGCTCCCACCGCCGCATTCCCGAGCTCTCCCCACGGCCACCCGCGGGCTGTGTCAGGGCAGCGCCCGGCCCGGCCCCTCAGCGCGGCTCGGGCTCGCACAACTCCGCTGCACACGGCCAGCAGCCCCTCACCTGGGCACGGCCGANCAGTGTCTCCTCCTCCTCCTCCTCCTCCTCCCCGGCACCTTGCGCCGCGGGGCCCGCGGGTCTGGGCTGCTCCTCCTCCCCGCCCGCTACCTGGGGATGGAGCAGCCCGCGGTAATCCATCCCGCAGCCCGTCCCAGCCGCAGCAGTGCCGGGATTAGGCAAAGCAAACGTGTTCGTGTTGGATCTGACCGCACTGGCTTGATCCATGCCGGTGGCTGGAAGGGAGAGGTCACCCACCGCCCGGGGTTGTAAACTTCTAATTTGCTGTGTTTTGGGCGTCAGGATGGTAACAAGAAGTACCAAAACCCGGTCTGTTTCCATGACCGTTTCTTCTTGCTATGGCTGCTGCTTTGCTAGAGCAAATCCAAGTAAGAGTTAAAGACTCAAACACTAGCTATCACAAATCAAGCACTCAAACTCAAAAAAAACCCCAAAAACACCCCATCCGAAACTCCAGTTAAAGTGTTGCCCTTACAGCGTTTTCTTGCTTTAAACACCTCCACACACACAGTACTATGTCCACTCAAGAGAAGCTTTCCATGTCACCCCTCCAGCACTGCACACTCAACAGATCTCAGAGACGTGGTTTCCAAACGAAAGTTTGGCTCCTACAAGTCACAGGGTTCAGAAAAACAGCCCCAAGTTTGAAGATACAGCCAAAGCCTCAAATTAAAATGAACCCAGAAAGCGAGTTTATTTTTATCAGTCTATCAATGAAATGGGTGTTTTTCCCTGCTAATTTCAGTGTTTCCCATTCGTAGCCGTATCCCAGCTCCCACATAGCAGTTGGTTGCACAGGGCTGGGCTGCTGCTGCCTTCATTTCCTGCTTGCCTGATTAAATGCAACGATGGCAGCTCAATTTGATAATAATTCCCCGTGGTAATTCCATCTGTTCAGTTTTGATTCCCTTCCTAATGAACACTACCATCCTGAACTCCAAGTTGGAGGTCAGATTTATATTTTTTTTTTCCTCCCCAGGACTGTGTGCCTTTAATCACTGTGCTGGAATCTCCACAACAAATGTGAGAAGCCAAATGTACAGCACGGCACAGCTCTAAGATCCAAACACTGATTTGCATGACGAGTTTCTCTGTGCTCTACCCAGTTAATACTCACCAGCCATTAGCAGAGGGTCTTTACAAAAACAGGAGAAGGGAGACACAACAATTACCTGTGCACACACCAGCATGGAGCAAAGAAACATATCACATCTCTTTCAAACACGGTAGAAATGACAAAAGGAACAAATACACAAGTTCCCTTCTATCAGTTCCCTTCTAATTCCTCAGGTGAAACTCTGAACAAATCAGCCAAACTCCAAGAGGCACCAGCAACACAGAACAGGTGGAAATAGTAAAAGCCAAGCACACAGAGGGTTCAGTAACTTCATATAAATGTGTCAAGTCCATTTTGTAATCATTTGTGCTGTTCATCTCCCTGCTGCTCTTTAGGCTTTTACAACTTGTTTCCCTAGTCCAGCTACAGCCTGCTCCTCCCTATTTCTACCTTCCTTCCTGCTGTTCTGAGAACACTGCTCCAAAGACACTGTTAAAAGTCAGAAGAACTCAAACTCCAAAACTTAGACAAATTTGCAGATTTACCCACTCCAAAAAGGGGGAGCTTTTCCCACTAGAAAACACTCATTTACAGCATTTCTCAAGTTTTGCACTTGGTGCAAAAGACTTTGAATCTTCAGAAATTCAAAGTTCGCTCAAGTTGTGTCCTTGATGTCCTATTTAACCCAAAAGCAGTATTTCTGTTGTAATACAAAAGCAACATTTCTGTTTTGAGTCTATTTACAGATTAGCAGCAAATAAAATTATAAAATGAGCTTTAGACTCTCTCAGGAGAAATATGAGACTGTTCTACAGCTGAAAGCTTGAAGGGTGCAACTTGCAAAGCAATGACCCAGCTGTCAGCTGCTGCCACGGATCTCAGAAATACCGGCACAAAAAGTCACTGGGGTTGCAGAAACAGACCACTTTTAGCCTCCCTTTTATCAAACCTCTAGGCAGAGGTCAGTTTTCTGCAAGTCGGTGTGAAAGACCCATTTCTCCACTTGGCAGATCCCTGGCTGAAGAGATGGGAGCCACACATACCTTGTGTTCTTGGAAAGCTGGGCATGTGCTGGCACAGAGTTCCACAGAACAGCTGGAGAAACATGGTCCTGAGAAGGATCCATCTCTGGCAAGTGAATGAGTTTTTATGGGAATTCCCCACTTCCAGAATGCCTGACAGTTAAATATTTTTCCAGGTTTTAACTGGGTTTTTTACATTTTTTTTTTTTAATAAGCATTTTTAAAAACAATGAGATTAGTCCATGAAAACTATATGGCATTGCAGTGTCACCACATGTGAACTTAACCCAGCATCTCCCAGTACCTGGCAATTTGGGAAGACTGACATTTTCCTCTTGTTTTCCAAGTAGAACTCTCCCTTCGTGTCCTGGTGGGATGAAGCCTTTAGTCACCTGCAAGCTAAGGTACTGACAGAAAAAACTGCTTGGAGAAGAATTATGTTTATCCCTAACAATGTTTTTAATCAGCCTCAAGAGCTTTTTTCCCCCCCCTCTGTCCTATTTCAGTCAATCCAAGTCTTCCCACATGGACAGATTCTCAGCTATGGCATTAACCTCTCCCAGAACCTGGAGGCTGCCAAGACCAATGGTATTGCAAAAAACACAAATAACATAATGATAATTAAGCATTCAGAACACCCATCTCAGCAGTAAAAACCTGTCACCCCTGGTGGCAGTTGTAACATCCCAGCCCTGCTCCTCTGACTGTGCCACGAGCCTTGTGAACTGTTTGAGCCACACGGATTCCAGGTTCTTTGGAGTGCCACGAATTCCCCTACAAGTCCAGCTTGTGTCAGCCTAAGCCCTGCATTCCCCACAACTGCACCCAGGCTCCTGGGACAATTTCTTCCTTGTTTGGGCAAACGTTTCTGTGTGCACACCCACCGTGAATCCCGGCTCTTCTCCTCAGTTAAACTAACAGCAGGGTCAGATCAAACAAACCTAAGAGCCAGCATACATCAGCTGCACTGCTCAAGGGGCTGCAGCACTCCCTCTCTTGCACAGCCATTTCCAGAAGCCAGCCATGCTTAGTGTGACAGCTGAAGTGATTTCTGAGGCACACTGGCCCAAGAACCACACATCCAAGTCCCTCTCGGCATGTCTGGGGTCTAAGCTTATTAAAGAGGCATCATCTCGTGTTGTCTTCCTCCCTTTCATCTCCCCCTCGGTGCCAATCAAGCATTCCAGGATAAAAGGAAACACAAGGCACTCCACAGCTTGTACAGCACTGTGCCAGCAAGGCACAGACCAGGGGCATTACTCCTTCAGCAATCACTAGTGCAGTAACACGAGTTCAGAACTGCACCTGAAAATGTGCTGAGCCCATGAGCTACTTCTGCTCACCTGACCTCCACAGGTCCAGATTTATCCTGTGCCTACAGTACTGGGATTTTCCAAGCACAGACTCCTGCAGGAACGTTTGTTATTCTATGCCTTTATTCTCTAAGAGCACACTCAGCAGTCGGAGAGCTTCTGATTTAAGCTCACCTGTACATTTCTGCTTAAGCATCACTTTTTTTTTTTTTAAACCCACCCATCAAAGAGGGCAGGCCTATCTTTTTCCAAAATAGATAGTGAAGTCTTGGAAATAAGCCAAGAGAACAGAGAAAAGGCAAAGAAACCTCTGCAGATGATACCACAGGCTTTGGTTTCCTACACCAACAGGTAAGTCACCTTCAAATTGCTCCTTGTGGGTCACAACACACCACCATTGGAATGCCTTCTAATATCCCTTATGTATGTAATGCCTTGGCAATAAAGATATTCAAGTGCACTGACGTTGCTTTTCCCACTTAACAACACAAAGTCTACTAAGTCAGTGTGAAACCTTCCTATACACACCTAAAGGGAATTTTTCCATCCAACTCTGAGCAAAGCACCCCACACAACCAAAAATAATCAGCGTGGCCTGACAGGAATTGGTCACCCTGACTGACAGCAGCCAAATGCTTCAGATGGGAGCTAAAAGAATTTCCATGCAGACAGACAGAGCCGAGTAACCTCTCGGAAAAACGAGGCCTTACCTCCAATAATAGGAAATTATTTAAAGCCACAAACCTTTCCAGATTTGGACCAGCTCATCCCTGTTGGAAATAGCCAATCCTTTCTGGGACAAGCTTACATTTCGGGGTGCAGCTTTATGAACACGTGTTTAGCAACAGAGCCCCCCCCAAAAAAATATCCAAGGAGAAATTCCAGCACCTATCCAGGAGGGAAGGGCGGGAGCGCCACCTCCTGGAAAGAAAGCAGAAAACTCCAGGAAAACAGAGCCGGGTCTCCACATTCCAGAAAACCGGGAGAAAAAAACACATCTGAGCAAGGTCCCGCTGCCCCCGGATAAAACACACCCGGTTCTTCCTTAAAAATTACGTTTGGTTCTGACAACAGGCTCCTCTTTTTGACAACAGGCTCCTCTTTTTGACAACTTTACACCGAATTTACAAACGAAATCCACAAGTTGCGTTTATTTTTTTTTTTGTTGTTCTCACAGAGCATGATTTGAATAACACCATTTGCTTCCCGACCATCAGATCTACAAGGAACAGACATCAGGTACTAACAGATTCTTGGACAGGTTTTTGTTGGTTCTCCTCAACTGCGTTTTCTTCTTTTTCTTCTCCTTTCTCCACCTGAGGCAGGATTCCATCGAGGTCCAGCAGCAAACCCTCACTGGTGGAAGATCTGATAACGAGCCTCCGAACGATGGGATCTAGGGAACAAAGGGCAGCGCCAAAGGGGTCACTCCACCCCTTCCCACGGCTCCAGGCTGACTGCTCTCAGCAAGTATTTTCAATCAAACCAGTAAAAAACACCACAAGAAGCAAGCCTGACACCCCAAATCAGTAGAAAAGCTACTCAGACCAGAAAAGCTAATCCTTTTGGGATTATGATATGGGCTGATGTAAATTGATTAAAATTCATTAAAAAAAAAAAAAACAAAAAAAACCCCACCCCTTTCTGCAGCTACCCGTTATATTTCAAGTCAGGCAACCCCTCAGTTTTTATTTTGGGCTTCTCAAGGCAGGTGTACTTGGCTTTTTATGGTCTGGTCTCTGCAGCTACTATGAACAGCATTGCTGGGAGAGAGGCAAGATCATTCTTCTGGGAGGCATCAAGCAAGTATTAAGACTAAAAAAATGGTTTTATAGCTTACACAGCTCCTTCCCTAAAATTATTTCATGAATCACCATTTCCTCTCCAGCTAAGTAGATGCCCTTTGCTTAAAGTTGACTTCATTATTCCTCTGTTTTGTTAAGGAATTAAAAAAATGTAAGAAAAACAGCTTTTCCCTTGGAGGAACAGGAATTTCAGAGATACTTTGAGAATAGAAAGACAATTTAATGACAACCCAGTAAGGAACTCCCCCATTTCCCACTTTGCTTTGCTGCAACCTGAACAATCACGTTAGGACAACGACTCCTTACCAAGATCTGGTGGCTTGAAGGTGCAGATATCGTGGATAACTGTTTTGAGATTGGCAATTATGTGCTCAGTAGGCATATCCAGCTGGAAAAGGACAATGCCAAGTTAGTTATGGTGATGCTTGGAGCCCAGATTAACAAATCTGAAAGCACAGGTGTTTATGGTTATTCTACATTTGGATTATTTCTTTGTCCGTGTTCCCTGTTGAGGGGTGACAAATCCCACTAACAGCCTTATCCAAATGACTCAGGGAAAAGAAGAACTTTATATGTGCTGATATGCTCACTATTCTCCATATTTCTACTCAGGATACAAAATTCCCAAGGCTCTGAACAACATGGAGCCTGAAGGGGTGAAAAGCCTTAAAAAAAATCAATACACACAAACACTTCTGCAAAAACCTTATCAAAAAGAATGATCTGGGGAAAGAAGCTCCAAGAAGCAGCTGTCAAAGACCACAAAAAGCATCAACTCCAAAAAACATCAACATCTAAAAATATTAAGAGCTTGAACAGAATGAAATCAATCAAAAGAATCAACTCATCAGCCCCATAATGAAGACAGGTAATGCTCAGAGGGTTCCAAGCACTACAAAATAATTCCCCCACCCAAATGAAAATGCC
The DNA here is from genome assembly GCA_013400255.1 of Sitta europaea. NCBI lineage: Eukaryota > Metazoa > Chordata > Aves > Passeriformes > Sittidae > Sitta > Sitta europaea. The sequence continues at coordinate 111,668 of VXBS01002840.1, forward strand.
AGCTTCCAAAACAGCTTTCCACAGTAAATCCTTGTGGATGCACACCTATCATTCTGTTTGAAGTTTTCAACACTTCTCCCCAGAGCAGCACAAGGTGCTGTAAAAAGGTTCAGATTAAATTATTTCTTCCCTTTTTATTTCTTAAATAAGTTCATCTCCTTCAAGAGCAAGATCCAAATTTCCAGCTCTGCACAAAAATAGAGACAAGGAAGCCCTTGGAATGCCCATGCACAGCTCAGAGCACCTATTCAGAATTAATAAACTCATGTATCTCCAACAGGCAAAGCTTCAGGCTTGAGGTATTTCCTACCCTTCCTGCCTGTGCCAGGAAGGGTAACTGAAGGAAGGAAAGGAAAGGAAGGAAAGGAAGGAAAGGAAGTTTTCCAGGAAGGAAAACTGAACATCAGGCAGGATTACAAAGACACAGACCAGGAGAAAAACAAAAAAGCCCCACAGCTTAGGGCAGAGAACATACACAAATAAGCCAAAATTAACATTCTGTTTCAGGTGTAACACAAATAGTTTTCGCTCTCTAGTCCAGTCCAGAGGTACCGTTATAAAAATTAGAAGCCTTTAATTATTTGGATAAAGTAAAGACTTTTTGACTCTCCTGTGCATATTGACCATGGACTTACAAACCCATAGTTTATTTACTTACAAAAAAAAAAAAATAAATTAAACTCAGCTGAAGATGCTACACAACAAGAGTTCTATTTTCTTTACAGGTTAGTTAAAGAAAATGGTCCAAAATTTTGAGATACAGATTGAAAACATGTTTTCCCCCCTCTTTGAATAGTACAGTTCTGCTTGGGGGAGAAAATCGAAGAGCTCTCTCCACAACTTACCCTGGCTATTCTTGTCTTGATTATATTCTCATCCTGTACCATGTACTCATGACAGTCTCTGAAGAACTGCACCATTTTGGGAATGTCACTGCCCAGGGAATCTATTCAAAGCAAACAAGACAAAAAAAAAACAAAAAAAAAAAAAAAGGAGTTGACTGAGCAATGCTTATTAGCACAGATAGGTGAGGCACCAGTAAGAAGATAATTTAATCTGTTAATTAAGGCAAGTGAACACCACTCCAAAATGCAATTTCAAGCCAATGGTGTCCTCACTGAGATTATAAAAATAGTTTCCATAGTCCCTCCTTCCCCATTCATCAGGATTAACAAGCATATCATTAATATGCTTATATTAATAATAGGAGCAGCTAGCAGGCAAATTTATCTGGGGTTCTAATCCCAGATTTGCCCCTTGTAGGAAAAACAGGATTCCTACAGCTACCTTTACCTAAGACAAGTAGTGCAGTCACCTACAGCCCAATACTGAATGGAACTGTGCATCCCCATCAAAACCCATCCCAGTGGCAGCCCCAGGGCTGCACCTCCTTCAGGAATTTGTAACAGTTGTAACAAAGAGCTGCCCCTTACTTCTGCGGGTGCTGGGGTACTTCCGTTTCAGTTTGTTCCTCAGGGGTATTAACTTGGGGATTATGGCAGGGACAGCCACGTAGAAATCAGCCTGGATTTCATCCTCCAGGATCTGCAACAAACACAATCCAACACACTGGGTTTAAGCTGACCCGTGCAAGTGTCCAAGCACAGAAACCCATCTCTCACTCTTCACACTGGCTGCTGGAGTTCACTGGATATCAGGCTTCTACCCCTCCCCAGGCCCCAAGCCTGCTTAAATGAGGATATTTACATAATTCTTTAAGAAAAACATGTACCCATTTGATTAATTCAACTCCTCCCACGATGGCAGCTCCGTGCTCTTGAGCTACTTCAGCTTCTTGCTGATTCTGTTGAGAGAAAAAAGCAATTATAAACAGCTGGACTACCAGCTAGGTTGTTGGCCTGCTGTCAATTGAGCTCAGGGAGAGAATTTCAAACAATTATGTCCAAAGAGTAATTAGATAAACCAATGGCAGCTCTCTGGGGTCATCTCCCACAGACAAAATGATTAACTGGCAGAGCACAGCTGCAGGAGTGTGCTGGGCACAAAACCCCCATGAAAATGAAGGGACCCTGGCTCACCCACCTCTGTGAACACCAAAACCTTGTTCACTTCATCCGTGAAGCGATGGGGCAGAGCGACACTGCTGGAAAAGGGATCCACTTTTTTCTGGCAAGTGAAAACAAAAGTATGAAAATAAACAAAGAGAAATTACGACTTGGGGGTAAATTACAACCACAGGGAGCTGGGGTGCCCCAAATATGAAAAAAAAAAAAAAAAAAAAAGAGGTGAGAGACTGCAGCCTGTGCTCACAACCCACCCTGTGACAGCCACCAAGACTGATCATGCCCGAAGCCCCACGCGCTCTCCCACTCCACCTTCTTCTGCAGGGCCATGTCCAGGGTCACAGTGATGTACACAAACTGCTTGGGGTGGGTGAAGTCCAGCTCCTGGAACCTCTTGAGCATGCCCACAGCCTGCTCCAGCTGGTAGCAGGGTCTCCTGTAGAGCCATGTCAGGTACACGTCGTCCACCGGCTTGCTCAGCAGTGGCCGCCGCCGAGGCCGGGGAGTCTCCTTCACCTTCTCCTGCCTGCTCCTCTTGGAATCCTTTTTGGCAGTCCTAAGGCCAAAAAGAAAACCCCAAACACGTTGTGGGGTCACCAGCTGAAGAGTCTGGCATGTCTTATGATCACAGCTGTCCAGCTTTATGAATAAAGGTGTTCTCCTCCCTCTCCTGTGGCATTTTGCAATTAGTTAAATACACAATTTTCCTTCTCCCCTCTCTTTTCAGAGGGTCTGCAGGCAAGGAAAAGAACATTAAAATGATAACTGGATACTCCATTCCTCTAGAAGCAGGGTAAAAGAGTCAGCAGCACCTGAGAACACTTTGCTCTCCGGTCTACACAGCTCGCTTTTGCTTCTCCCAGCCACGCTGTACTATCACAGAAAGAGCAAATTAAACAATAAAAAGCCAATAGAAGGACAGGAAAGGGTGGAAACCGATTCCAGGAGTCCACCAGCTCACATGCTGACCTGTAACTCTGCTCCACCCCGCGAAAGCACAGCCCTAAACCACAGCGCCAAGCCTCCCCGCGCCGTCAGCACCGAAAACGCCCCCTGCGAGCCCAGGCTGTCCCCCGGGAGCAGGGGGACGCCCCCAGGCTCAGCCGGCTATTAGCCCAGCACTGCAGACACCAAACCNCGGGCCTACCGTTCCGCGGGTGCGCGCGTTCCGGCGCCTGCCCGCTGCCCGGGGAGCAGTGCCCCATGGCCGGGGGCTGGTTAAACGCCTCCAGCTCGCTTCTTCCCCGGCATGAAAAGGGCCTCAGGGCAAGCCCGGAGCTGTGTCGTAGCGCCGCAGGCCAAACTGGTGCCCCTTCCCCGAACCAACATGGCGGCGGCCCCTGAGGGCAGCCAGGCCGCGGCCCTCAGACGCGGGGCCGTTTACACCGTTCAGCCCCGTCTGCTTGGGAGAGCCGTGCCCGTCTAACGCTCAGTATTGTCTGCCGCAAGCCACGCGTAATCCCAAAAAGAGATTTTCTGGCTGCCATCTCATCCCTATTCCCTTGCGGATTGGGTGGGAAAAGAGATGCCTAATTCACTCTCCTGGAGCAGCATCCACTTATAAAGGCTTTGTTTAACCATCTCTGTTGAGATTCACACCACAGACCCTAATGCTTAAGGGGGGCTTTTATGGCACACTGATGTGCTCTGGACTATAAACATTGCAAGGCCGCTGCCTTCGCCAATCAGCGTGTGTCCAAGAGTTGTTAAATTAGGGATATGTGGCTACGTAAAGATCTCCAATGGATCCGCGTCCAAGAATTTCTAAACCACACACGGGTGGCTGTGTAAAACGAGTTGTAACAAAACCGTGTTCATCTAAGCCGACTTCTGGCTCAGCGTCCTGGGAAGGGATGGAGATGGGGCCGTGTGAGGGCGATGGGAGGGAAAGGCACCCTTTCGGTTAAAAAGCCTCAGCCGCAGAGCGAGAAACACGGATTTTGAGAGAAACGCGAGCTCACGGGTCATGGGCACCCATGTCCCCAACACTTCACTCGCTCCAAAGCCCGCTTTCCACCAACACCCCGTGCTCCACGGCTGAGGCTCTTCCCGCTCTCCGGCCATCCATGAACCTTTTGGGTCCAGCGGGAGCTCGGGCAGCTGCAGTAGGAAGCAAATCCCAACTAAAAGCCCCACAGCCTGATGTCTTGTCCCTCCCTGTGCTCTCCCGACCACTTGTTGCTTCCTCAGACACTCCCTACGTCTTCCCGGTGCTTTTTGGTGTTTTTCATCTTTCTCCCCAGCAGCGTTTACCTGCGCTTCCCTGCTCCAGCTGCCCACAGGGATCCGTGCCACTGACAGCTGGGCGCCAAACCAAACCCCATCACCCAGAGGAGGAGAGACAGAGGTGTCCCACCCCGACGAGATGCCCGCACACTCCAATGCCCGCTGAGCACTGGATTCCCAGGTGGATTCTCCCTTCTGCCACCGCGGCGCGGTGACAGCCGCAGCCTCGGCCGTAAAACCGAGGGGGTGAAACGCGGACGGGGAAAACCGCTGGGATAAACCGGAGCGGGCATCCTCCGGCGCCCGTCCGTGAGCGCTGACACGGCCCCGCGAGTGCCCGCGCTCCCCCNGTTCCGGGCACGGGGGGAAGGATCGGCCGTGGGACGGATCCCGGCCGTGGGGTGAAGTCGGGCCCCGGAGTGAAGCCGGGCCGCGAGGTGAGCCTCAGCCGCGGGACAGATCCCGGCCGTGGGACGAACCCCAGTGGAGGGGCAAACCCCCGCGGTGGGGCCGATCCCGGCCGCGGGGTGAAGCCCGGCCGTGGGGTGAACGCGGGTCGTGGGGTCAATGCCAGCCGCGAGGTGAACCTCAGGCGCGGCACTAATCCCAGCCGCGAGGTGAGCCGTGGCTCCAGGGTGATCCTGGCCGCGGGGCCACAATCCCCCTGCCGTGCCGTGATGGGACCTTGGCCTGGCACTGCGGGTGCCCCGCTGTGTTGGTGAGGCTGCCTTTGGCGTGCGGCTGATTTTGGGGTTAGGGTGTTTGGGGCAGACACTGGTCTCGCCGCCTTTTCCCGGGGCTTTCGCCGTGGTCCGCAGCAGTTCCGTAGGAGGAGGATGACAGGAGTGTCACCTGCAATAAAGCCTGGGCTGCCAGCCCAGGCGGTGGTGCTTGCAAATGAAAGCACACACTTAAACACCGATTTTTGTCACAGTCTGGGGCTCGCTTGTTAAACTGAAGTGCTCCTGGTAAATGTGGTGGAGGGCTCTGTTGCTCCCAGCCACACCACATTTTATCTGACCTTCTTTAGACCAGTGGGTTTTATCGGGCGCTTTAGGAAACTTTGCATAGGCTGAGTATTTGTTTTGGGGAGGTACAACTTCTGAGTTGCCGTGCTGATAAGGATTTTACGCGGCCTTGGTTAAGCATGGAATTTTTTACAATGGCATCCATATCGGTGCCCTCCCCTCTCTGTGATGCTCCCCCACAACTCAAAGCTAGCCTGGAGGGACAGACACCCACCAAGAAGTTGTTCGTGGCGTGTAGACATGGCCGATAATGAAAGTGATGGTAATGTGTTTATTTTTAAGAAATAAAAAATAGCACGTTATTCCTAACAATGTGACACAACCCAGGGAATTCCTAGAATCATTGTATCATCCTGTATCCCAGTCCGGAGGGCCGGAGAGCTTTTGTGAAGGCGGAGCACGGCCTTTACACAGAGGGCACTGCCAGTGATTTTATTTCTGCCTTCTCCCTGTGAGAAATAGGGAAAGTGGTCCGGCCACATGTCCCCGTCCCGGAAGGCAGCAGCCTGACCTGATGTCCTGGACGGAGCCCCGCTCCCTCCACACGGCGGGAGGGATTTCCAGCCTGATTTGGGAGTTCTGCTCTGGAGCAGACGGACAGTGTACTGCTGACACCTCGCTGCTCCGTGCTCTGGAATAACGATCCACAGCACCAGCCTGCAGGATTGTGTCAGTTCACCTGAACGGAACCTGTGTTTGAGCTGCAGCCCAGGCCTGGAGCTCAAAGATCTGGATCTCCAGAGGTGACCGAGGATGCCAAAAGCCCCATTGCAGTGTGCCTGTTGGGTTTCATGGAAAAGTGGAAATTCTGCAGTGCTCTGCTGTCTGCTAAACAAATCCTGTTAAACACTTTGAGTTTTATTCCCTTCTTACTATTAAAAGCGGGGGCTGCTCCGAGTGCTGAAGTACGGCACAATTTAATTTATTCCCTTTTATCTCTTCCTACAGGGGCTCCTCCTCATTTAGTTTGTGCATTTAATTGAAGAATAAAACTCAGTGTAAATGGCCCATAGGCGTTGCTGCGCAAAGTTTCCTTTTCTCCCAGCCTTGGAAGGCCAGACCCTAACGTGTCAGGAGTGAGACTCCCCATTGGCAGACTGCTGGATGCAGCATGGAAAAGGCAAAACTTTGCAGATCCGTGCCGGTGGCTGCCGAGTTTCCCACCAGGTCTGCACGGCGAGCTTCTGCTGGCACAGCTCTGTCTGCGCGCGCGGTGACGGAGCGCGACCCGTGACTGACAGAGCTGTGCCAGCAGAAGTCCCAGCTGCTGGAGCAGTTATCTGCAGAAGTGCACTTTGACTGATAGAGCTTGTTTTCGTTCTCTAAAGGGTGTTTCTCCCTGTCCCTGCTGGCAGTGCTGCTCCCAGGGATGTAGCTTGCTCGGGTATTTGGCTGCCTGGCTGGGAAGGGAAGGGTCGGCTTCTCCAGGTGTATTTGCCATGTGTGACTCTCCTCTTCCTGCCCAGAATCTGTAGGAGCTCCATCACATTTGCAGTGGGAATTCTCTTGTGGAAGTAAGTGACGTTATGGCTGTTTTCTTTCCAGCGGAAGGTGTTGATAAAACTTCCTTTTTGTGGGATAAACTGGGATTCTTTTGCTGTTTTCCATTAACAGCTGTGGTTTTGCAAAAAGCCAGGCAGGCTTTTGACCAAGTTTAGCTTTCACACCAGTCCTAGGAGAAATAAACCAGAAAGTGATCCCAAGACATGTGTGTGGACTCTATTAGGAGAATGAAAAAGCACCAGTGGTGAAAAATTAATTAATTTCCACACTGGGTAAGCCTCTACTAATTTAAATCTAAACCACCAAAAATTAAAACTTAAGAGTTAGGAAGATCACAGCAGCCACTGGCTTTTTTGTTTGAGTCAATGAGCACAAATGGGGGGATGTGTTTCTTTTTTCTTATTAAAATCTTCCGCAAGGTTTTAAGTGATAAAATTATGCATCAGTAATATTCACAATTTCCAGGCAAACTTTCTTGAAACACCTCCAAGAAGTTCTGCTTCTATCAGCTGTAATCTGCTGGGCACTTTTGGCTTATTTGGGTTTAAAAGGGGAGATAAATCCAAATAAGTGCTTACTTTTTACTTGCTTACTGTTTACTGGAAAGAGGTTTGGGGAGTGCCAAAAGGGCACTCGAGGCAGGGGATGTAACCTGATTTGCAAACTACTGAGAGAGCAAAAGGAAAAATGGAGCTTAGATTTTTGGGAGCATAAGATGGCATTTGTGAAAACTTTAAAAAAATAAGTTAAAATATGTCTTAGGCATATTTAGATTCAGGAGGATTTGCTGTGGATTTAGTGCTTTAGAGCATTAAATGCTAAGCCTCTTGTAATATTTTTTTTGGCCAGATTCTGTGGTTCTCTAGCTGGTAGGCTGTAATCAAGGCTTGGGTGCTTGTTACAGTGACAACATGGTGTAACTTCACCTTCTGATTAATTCTTTGGGTTCCAGTGATTTGTCTGTGCAGCTTCTCCACCTCACCGGCAATGATTTAAAAAAAAAAAAAA
>VXBS01002840.1:119471-243828 GCA_013400255.1 Sitta europaea
AGGAGGTTTCTTTATCAAGATCCTTAGGTGGTGACAGTATAATTCTGCTGCTCTCCTTCCATGTGTTTTGTGCACCTCGGGGCTGTCATCAAACATCCTGCCATGAGGGCACCCCAGAAAGATCAACTTAAAGTAAACTGAAGTGTCTGGCAGGAAGTGGCAAAAAGAACTGAACCTGCCCAGGATTTGCTGGATCCATTTGTGCCTTCAGATTTCGGAGCTGGATGCAGAGAGCACCATGGAAGGCCTTTAGCTGAACCTGCTGACTGGCTCTGCTGGCAGCTTAGTAAATTCACAAAAGGGCTACGTGACACTTACCTCCAATGGCAAGGTACTGGGCCTGGCTTGGCTGCTGTTGTGTGGGAGAAAATTCCTCTCTCAGAGTTGAAAACGGGAGAAAAAAATCCACCCTCCCCCCAAAACAAAAGCCAAACTGAAGTTGCTCTAAATAAAAGAGAGCGGTGGAAGTAAATCTTTCTGGAATCCTGTTTAGAAGCACAACTTCTGCAGTCTCTTGGGCATCTCCCCTACAGAGATGTAACTTTAGGAGTGTTCAGCCACCACCAGAACAGGTGGTGGCAATTTGACAGGTGGTCATGGAAAACAGAATTAAAGATAGGCGGAAATGCACTCTGTGCTGTTCTACAAGAAACACGTTTTACCCCTCTGAGGGGGAGATGCTAAACCAGCACTTAGAAAAATGCTCCAGGATGAACAAAAAGCAGCTCCATGCAGTTGTAGCTGTAAGTCAGGTGCAGTCAGCAAGCACAGGGATTTTGGGAGCTGCAGCAGACCAGGGTAAAGAGGAGAGAACCCCAGTGAGCTGTTGGGTGTGTAATTTAACTACAGCTCGTAACCCGCGTGCGCAGACATGGAGCAGTTACAGCCGTGTGTGCTCGCCCCTACTCTGGCATTTCCTGGTGGCAGTCATTAGTGGTGTTTATGACTGCTCAGCACCATTTGTGCTCAGCAGTCACCTATGTGTGGTGTATTGTCTTCCCCATTCTGCCTGCCTGGGGAGGAGCTTGGTGGTTTTTCTGAGAAAGACAGAAAAAATGTGAATAAAAGGGCTGTGGGTCTGCAAATTTGCATGATATGAAGGCTGGGGTGTAAGTGCACGTTCTAAATTAAAATTATCTCTTCAGCAGGAGTTTAGTGTTGGGATCCCCCCACTTGCAGCTGGAGGGTTGGGAAATTTCAGACATGAAGAGACAAATCATTCAGAACACCCTGCCACCATCCCTGTTCACGTGAATCTGGATTATTCCTTACCCTAAACAAAGCATGAAGGGAAACCTCTTGTGCCCTCAGCCAGGAGCAGCAGCAGGAATCTTTATGGCTGGGAAACTACAAGAGGCAGCTCTTGTCCCATGGGCCCTTCTTCCCGAGTCATGCACCCACCTGTACTCTCCAGAGGCTGTGTTGGGAATGCAAAGCCAAGCTCCCACCAAGTGTCCTTTATCCTGGCCACCAGTCCTTCCACAGTTACCTCTGCAAGTCATCAGCTCCCCACACTGCTGCTTCCCACGGCCTGCAAGGGAAGACCCAATTAAACATCTGACTTGCTGGTTTTTAAAGGCAAAAAAAGTTCCTAGGCTGAGGCAGCTCCGCAGGCTGCAGGGGAGGAAGGAATGTTGGTGTTGCTGCAGAGGGACCCTCCTCTTTGCTTTGGTGTCAAACACATTTTTTTAAGTCCATCAGATTCCAGGAGTACAAAGAAAAGCACAAAACCTATAAGCTTTTGGTCAAGCTGTTAATAATAATCAGGATTTGTAGATGGTGTTCAAGTTTGCTGTTTACCCTTTAGGGCAGCTGAATGAATTGCTCGGGTGGTTTTCCCCTTGCTTTTCAGGAATGCTTCCATCTGAGTGAACATCTTTGTGCCTTCTAATCACAAATTAGTTTTGCTTTTTTTTTTTTTTCTCTTCCTAAGAAATCAATCTAAAGGCCCTTTCAAAAGGCTCTGGATTTAAGCACCATATAAAGAGCGCGCTGAAGCCCTCCTTCTGCAGATCCATAGCTCTTTTTTTTTGCCATAGGATACTCCCAGGAAAACTGAGAAAGGGAGAAAGCAGAAAATCATTTGTATGCTTTGCTGGATATCACCATCCTGTGTGAGATCACAAGGGGGGGTGTATGTCACAAAAAAACCTTGTCCTTTATCCTGAGTCAGCCTCGACACGTGGAGAATATCCCTTGCTCTTTCCCTGTAGCTTAAAATGCAATTTCTGCTTGTTGTGTTACATTAATTTACAACCAGCTCTGGCAGTGGGAAAGAGCTAGCACAGGATGACTGACTGCCCAGCCAAAACTTCCACTTGTGAACGCCTTTCCTTTAATCCCTTTTTGTTCTGGAAGGTTAAGAAAGCAATAGGAAAGCAGGCCCAGATGACTTCTCACATACCAGAACAGTCCCAGGTGCCAGCAAGAGCCAGGCTCACATTTTACCCTCCATCCAAGTCACATCTTGCCACTGGGAGCTGGTCAGTCTCCAGGGACATGCTTGTACCTGTGCAACGAGCCTCTTCCTCCTCCTTAGTCTGGAGCAAAAGACTGGGAAGAAGTGAAGTGCATCAGAGGAATTAGGAATGTGTGGAGTAGATGAGAGAAGCACATTTATGAAGAATTTTGAGACCTGTGGATAGATCAGGAGGTTTGAGACTAGGCCTGTGCTGAACTGCAAAAAAAACCCAAAATACCCTGCTGTTTTTCTGCCTGCTTTAGGAACCCCCAGGTGCTTCCCATGTAGATAAAGGGGGAATAATTCAGTTTTAAGACATTGGCCACTTATTTCATGTGAGCTGCAGGTCTGAACAAAACAACTCTGGACGTGGGGAGATGAGTATAACTCACAAGTATTTTCTGCTTGGAAAATTACGTGCTTGGAAACCTCAGGCTGTCAACAAGGCTTCAGCATTCCTGAATCCATACCTGTCTCTTGCACCTACCCACTGTGTTTGTGCTCTTTCTTTACTCTCCATATCTGTACAGCAGAGGAGGTCGCGCCAGGGCTTTAGACTGCATTCATCTTCTTTAACTTCCTTTCAGAGAGCTCTGTAATTAACCTCTCACCTGCCAGTATACGTTAAGAAATACCAGAAAACAAACCTGTTTGAAAAACGACAGCAAAACTTGCCAAAGGTATTCCCTGGCTTTAGGTGAAATCCCTTCATGTGTCTGACCAGAGGAATCCACACAAGGTCAGCCTCTCTTCTGGAGCAGGTTACCCAGAGAAGCTGTGCCTGCCCCTGGATCCCTGGAAGTGTCCCAGGCCTGGTTGGACGGGGCTTGGAGCAGCCTGGGATAGTGGAAGGTGTCCCTGCCCATGGCAGGGGGTGGGACTGGGTGGGCTGAAACGTCCCTTCCAACTCAAACCAGTCTGGGATTCTGTTTGGAAGTTCAAGTATGGTGTACATGCTCATGGGAAAGACTGGGATAATCAGATACAGAAGCAGCTGAACTATCTTTCAATATTCAAACAATATGCTTTGCTCGGGCTATTATGCAAACTTTTCTTCTTCTGAGATTAAAATGCAAAGTACATTTAAACACACTCTCTGGAGAACAGGGTTTATTCCTATAAACTAGGGGGGGTAACAGATCCCTTCTCTCTTCTCCTGAGCATACAAGCCCAGCTACTTTGAGCACTAGTGCAGCATCCTGTGGCCTGTTCAGACTGAAAAGGCTCATTTATTGTGCCAGGGATTGCAAAACCGTTTCCACTATTGGTGTGCGCTTTTTCCTTTGGCTTTTTTTCCTTTTTCTCCTCCTTTCTTATAAAATCTCGAGCTTTGACTCATCCAAACTCACCTGTGGTTGAACAAGGCAAGCCTTGTAACTCTAAAGCTGTTTGAATTACGTTTTACAGTGGCAGATTTCTTTGGATTGTAGAGGGAGAGTAACTGGAGCGTTGCTGGGCTTTGCTTATTTTGTGGAAGTGCTGGCAGTCTCCCACTGAAAAGGGAAGATGACACCAGGGCTGTGGAAATAATCTCATTTCTTTTCTCCTAGCACAAACTTGGCTTTGAAGGATGAAAGGGTATTGATGATTCCAACTGTATCTTAAGGTTGGTTCATTGAGAACTCTCCCGAGTTCCTGCAGTGTGCATGGATTCACAATTCCCGTGTAGTTTTGCTCAAAGACCAGGTCAATAGCTGATTTCTCTCCAGGTATTGATCCCGAGGAGTTGAATGAGGCTGGTGTTGGCTCACAGCAGCAGCCTGAGCAGGGTCTTTGTCATTTCTGAGGAGTGGCTGAGCGAGTGTCAGATCAGCCTTGTCAGTAGAACAGCTCTTCCCACCTTGCCTCGGAGGGACTCTCGCACACCTCGGCACTGCCAGCTCGCTCTGCTCGTGCTCTTGTGAGTTTTGTGTGCCCCCAGCCCTAGGAAAACCTCCTGCTTTAAGCTGCAGCTATCCATGGCTGCTTCTCTTCCCTGCCCACAGCCCAGGATGGTGTTTTGTCTTGATCCAGTGCTGGCTTCTTCCTTCCCCACACTCCCGGTGACTTCAGTTCCTAATCCTTTAAGCCACTCTGTCCTGGATCTCATTAGAAGCCCAGCACTCTCCAGGGGATGGAGCAGCATTGCAAGTGGGTCATTTCTCTGAAACAGTGCAAGATACTTGTGTAAATAAATAAGCACACTGTTTAAACCAGCCCTTTGGGGGCTTCTGATGACATTTATTTACTGGCTGGCTGCTGGAAATGCTTCTTGCCCCTTGCATGCATTTCTGGTAAGCAGAGCCTTATTTTGGGGAGCAGCCCCAAGAGCTGCTCTGGAAGCTCAGGGTGTCAAAGGCACCTGCAGCCAAAGGCAGGTACCACTCAGTGACCCGACGTGGATATTCAGGAGTTGTCCTGCACATGCTGAGAGCTAACAGGCTGCTTCCAACAGGGCAGGAGCTGTTCCTTTGGAGGGAGGGCTGACTCTTAACCAAGCACAGCAATAAAAAGCAGCTGTGTAATGCTGTGTAGCATTGCCATGCACTAAATAGTTCAGCTGGTCCTCTAAGTGGGGGTGTGACATGGAGGAAAAGGAAGGGTGGAAACCTGCATGTTCTTGTGTTACCTGTGATTTAAAAAAAGACTGCTTCATTTAGAGGAGATGAGGGAATGAGGGGAATAACTAGTGGGTGTATGTCAGTGGGACAATTAGCATTTCCATCAAGTGAGTGCCAGTTGGCTCTGGAATTAATCAAATATAGCTCATTCCCTCCCTTCCCACTCCTCCCCTTGGCTTTTGCTGTTTGCTTCTGTGACTTGTCTGTGCTTCTCTGGGCTCAAAGAAATAACATGAACCCCCTGGGAGCCCAGCACCACTGAATTTAGTGCCAGCTGCAGGTTTGTGGTCACCTCTCACCTTTCCCTACTCCCAACTTGAATTTCCTTGTGTTCTGCGTCAGATGTTCCTCAGGGATTCCTTCAAATCTCCTCAAACATTGTTTTTGAATTGTTTGGGTTTTTGGTTTTTTTTTAATAAGAAAAACATGTTGAGGCATTTATATTTGATTCCCTGCTAATCTCTATCCCCAGTCAGGGTACTTGGAATAAGAAGCTGGAGAGGCACAGTACCTGGGCTGGCAGACTCAGGCTGAATTCCTGGGAGAGGCTGTGTACACAGAGGTGGTTGGACATATTCCTGCAGGAAAGCACCATGAAAAAAGCTCAGATCCATGCCAGAGACCATCAGAATTCCCCACTCTCCAATAGTTTCTTGGTGATTTAGACACACTAGTATGCAGGGATAAAGCAAATAGTTTACCTTAAACTAACACATCTGTACATACCCAGTCTTGGCAGGTTTCTTTAAATCCCCATAACATGCCCTTTAACCATCACCTGGTTTTCCTCCCCCCCAGAGTACTCCAAGCCAGTTTTTGTATTTGTGTGTATTGGCTGGGCTTCTCTTCTCCTCGGGGAGGCTGAAATGGGGAGACTTTTGTCACACTCTGCTAAAATTAGGGCAATGAGGAGGAGCAGCCTTCCTCTCCCCGCTCTGCAGCCACTCAGGCCTGAGTAGAAACCACATAAATAGCCATTTATTGAGCTGGACAGATAGCAGTGGTGCTGTTTCCCAGCTTGCCAGCGCTGTGTGACAACGTGTGCGTACACACGCGCACGCCCCATCGGCCAACAGCATCGCTAATTCCTGGGAGGGATCACCATATGGAAGAGGATGGACTGTCAGCTGGGCTCAGAGGAAGGAAGAGCCACTCAGGCCTGCCTGCTGGATTGTTTCCAAAATGCTCTGGCAGTTTGACTCATCCATATACAGAGGCTGGGGGAAAAAAAAAAAAGGAATCACAAAGAATGTCACTGGGCTGAAGGCAAGGGTTTGGAGCTGTGCCAAACATCCATGAACACAGGGCTGCAGCAGGATGCAGGCACACCTCTTCTCCATTTGCCTCCTTGTTTGACAACTCACTTATGCATTCAGCTGTGCAAGAACTTAAACAAAATCTCTTATGGTCACTGTGATTTAAGAAATGAATCTTCTGCACTCTTTGGAGAGGGGACTGTGTGTCTGACATCCGGAAGTTCCTGTTGTTTGTTGCCCAAAAAACATTTCTTCACACTAAAAGCCTCTGCTGCAAAGCAATAGCTCAACCTTTCCTCTCCGACACTCCTGACACCTTCAGTAGCGTTCCATTATTTGGTCTTTTTCTCCAGGCTTTAAATGATAGTCAGCATGCCTCATATACCATCATCCCCCCAGTAAATGAAACAGCATAAAACCCCAAAAGTCCAAGGAAAAAGCAGGCACAGACCTGCTGGGTGGAAACGCAGTACCTGCCCCTGGCCCTTTTTATATCCACCTCAGAGAGCTGCTTAGGCTCACCCAGGACCACACTTAGGGTTCCAGCTGAGTAATCCTGCTCTGCCAGTCACCTCTGTATTTTTGGGGATGGACTTGGACCCAAAGAGTTATGTTAGGAACTCCCAGAGCTTAAATACTGTTCTTACTTAAGCACTGATGTCCTCATCTCCAGGTTTTCTTTAATTTACACAAAATCAGGAAGAGATTTTGTGTTTAATTTACACCAAATCAGGGTCATGCTATTTAAGTTTACAGGGGTGGATCTGTAGCAGAGAGCAAGTTTTAGTAGCTTCAGAAGTTTTCCAAGGGAAGCCTTTAGGAGAAAAGGCTGCCAAAATTTGCACTGATGCACATTGGATTTTGGGGTTAACAGATTCAGGGAACTCGGTGTAGCTCCCTGAAGACTGAGCAAAAACAGGTTGGGACTTTTGGATATTGCTTTAGTTCCAGGACAAGCAAAGTGGGAGATAGGAATGGCAGGAGTTGGGAACCCAGGCAGAATTCATTTTTTGCCAAAGAAACAAATTACAAGCGGTGACTTTCAAGTCTTGCTCAATGTTGCTGTGATGCAGAAGGAGGAAAAAAAAAAAGTGCATTTGATCTAGGTTTGTTTTCCCCTTTCTGTAACTGTGGCAATGACACTGCTGCCTGTTTGACTCACCACTATTTCAAAGCAATATTAAAGTGACTAACAGCTGAAAAATGTGTGCGTTCTTTGCCTCCCAGCTCAGGGCTTACTTCTCTGGAAGGGCCACGCATCACTCAACACTTCTCTTAATGAGCCATATTTCAACATCTTTTAATTGGGTGCCCTCCCAATTAAGGAGGAGCAATCCTGGAGCTTTCAGATGGTGCCAGGGAGTCAGTGGTCATCTCTGGGCTGGTGTTGGTGGGCAGGGGGTGTGTCTCAGGTGGTCTCAGCACCGTGGTTTTAATGACTTCATCACAGAGCACTCACCGAAATCCCGGGTTCTGAACAGCAAGGTTTGCTGTGTCTTGGGTCCAGGTGCCGTGGAGGTACAGATCAGTTTAAGATCTGACAGATTAAACAGCAAGGGCAGGTGGCAAAGGGCTCTTGTGGCCTGGCAGGGGCTGTGAGGAGTCTGTTCCAGTGCTCCCCACTTTCGCACCAGCACTTGAAGAGCGAAGAGAAATCCAGCAAAAGCCAAGCGCCGGAGATTTGGCACTCCCAAAGCACAGCCTGCTTGTGTGGGGGTGAAAGGCCCTTGTGATTTTGGGGTTCTGGAAGGAAGTTGGGAGGATTTCAGGTCTAATCCCTTGTCCTTAAGTAACTGGTTCCCTCTGTGGCCCCGTGCCAGGCAGTGTGAGCAGAATCCTCTTACCCCGTAGCTCTGCTCGCCGTGTGACTTCACCTGGAAATGACAGGGGGCTATAATTAGATGTGGGGCTCGCCTTTGCTCCTGCAGTTCCCTCGGTGTCCGTCAGGGCAGGAAGCAGCAGCCCTCTGAAACTGAGACCCTTGGCAGGGGACGGCCCTGAGAGCTCCTGCGCCGTGCCGGTACGCCGCTCTGGCCGTCGGCATCAGCTGGAAAACACTGCAGGACTTGACCCTCATAAAGGGAGAGTGGAATCATTGGTTAGTTGGACTCACTGAACAAAACCCTCAGTGTAACCCTCATTGTTACCTCGAATGCAAGTTAGAGCTATTTGAAGGGCTTCACAGCTACTGCAGCTGGCTGCAGGAGAGATGTCTGCATGACATCCCCCGGAGCAGCTGCTTTGGATTTGTATAAAATCAAGGCTCATGGATTTTGGGTGTCTGGGGAGGAAAAGACCAGCCAACAGCAAACTTGGCTAACCTCGTGGTTTTAAATCCCACACAGTCCTGCTCAGCACAACAGCCTAGGGAGGCATGGAATAAAATCTCTCCCTGCATCCCCTGGCAAGTGGGTGGTTTTTGAATGGGGCATCAGAGACCGATGCCTGACTTCTGACAGTCAGGACCATTGGAGGAATTCGGTGTGCACAAGCTCATCCTTCGGCTTCTGATATTCACATTGTGCACTGGGCTGGAGCCCTTTGTGCCCCAGAACAGCTAAATGGGAACTTTATCTGAGCTCTTTTTATGTCTCCTGGGCCATTAGGAAGACAAAGGTCTGGACTGATCCCGAGCATGGAAAAGCACAGAACACAAAAGCTGGATAGTTAATGGGAAAATGGAGCTAATTCCCCCTCAGACTGCAATTTCAAGGCTTGTATAAGTGCAGCGGAGAAGTGGGACTTCATATGTGGAAATTAAGAGCCTTCCCTTCAATCCTTGGTTCCCTGTGCAAGCTACAGGAGGGAGCAGTCCGGGAAAAGCAGAATGCTCTGATATTGTCCGCGGGTTCTCCACACAGCAGACAGCTCTGTGGGTTATGGGGGATAATCTGGGAAAGCCAGCAGGTGACTGCAGAAACCCCAAGTTCCTAGGAAGACATGCTCTTTTCCATCCCAGAATTCTGTCCCGGTGTGAGCACCTGCTTGGCAGCCCAGTATTGTGCATAAACTCTGGGACCTGCTGTTGTGGGGTGTGCCTGTGAAAGGTCAGCTCATGGCGAGATTGAAAGGAAGGAATGCTGCAGGTTAACAATTGTGATGGTCTTTCAGACTAACAGGGATGCCAAAGGAAAAATATGATCCTCCAGATCCTCGCAGAATTTACACCATCATGTCAGCGGAAGAGGTGGCCAATGGGAAGAAGTCGCACTGGGCTGAATTAGAGATCTCGGGTGAGTTGGTTGGGGTTTAAATTCCCCCAGTTGGTGCCCCAGCCCACTCCAGCTCCTGTCTGTGTCCAGAGTGAAGAGGAGGTTCCTTGCATTCCTCTTTCAGGGAGAGTGCGGAGCTTAAGCACATCACTGTGGTCGCTGACACACCTGACTGCTCTGCACCTCAATGACAACAACCTTACTCGCATTCCACCTGATATTGCCAAGCTTCACAATCTGGTTTACCTGGATCTGTCATCCAACAAACTCAGAAGTTTACCAGCAGAACTAGGAAACATGGTGTCTCTCAGGTGAGGGGAATTATTCTGGTTAACTTCCCAAAAAATCTCTTAGTGTGGGATCAGGACCGAGGGTTCCAGTTTGTTTCCTGTGCTTGTATTTCAAATAATCCTGAAGAACTCCAGCTTGGTGCAGAGCTCTGGTTCTAGTAATTACTTCTGGGTTCACTGGGCTTTTTTCATCATTGTTGATATATCACTGTTTTCATCCCTGGTTTTATCTTGGGCTTTTTTCCCCCTAATGCATGTATTTCAGTCGTGCTTTGACACAGGAAGATTGGCTTGTCTTTCCATAATAAAATCCAGGGTGAAAAGTGCTCTCTTTGAGGATGAGCAGTGTACAGCACCTTAGGAGTTCATTCTGCAGTGATACTCACCCAGAGTGTTTTTGCATTTGCTGCAGGGAATTGCTTTTAAATAACAATCTCTTACGGGTTTTGCCTTATGAACTTGGACGGCTCTTCCAGCTGCAAACCCTGGGTTTGAAAGGTGAGCTCTTTCCAGTTCCATATTCTTACAAGTTCTCGGGAATCCTGAGGGGGCCCGGGTTCAAAACCTTCCTCTATTACCTCAAGGTTTCTTACAGGTTATTTTAAGCATGGAGTTGGTAGCAAAAATGACCAGGCAGTTGGGAAAACAATGCCTGTCTTTCTTAATGCTGCTAAGCTTCCCTAGGAGCTCATTTCAAATCTACAGTCAGGGAAATAAACCCTTTAACCTGCTGAGTTAATTTGTCCATTCTCATTGTGGGAGATTTTCTTTGGGTGGAAAGCCTCAAGAAAGGCAGGCAGCTGACCCCCCTGCTGTTGTTTTGTGCTGTTGGCAGGCAATCCTTTATCCCAAGATATTCTCAGCCTCTACCAGGATCCAGACGGAACCCGAAAGCTACTGAACTACATGCTTGACAATCTAGCAGGTACAGCCCGACGGATCTGGTGGGCCAAAAGGCCTTAAAAGTGTGATTTCCTGCTAAAGCAGGACTCTGAAACACTGGAGGGAGTATTTCTTCCCTGCTGTAGTGTTTTTATCAGGTGGCTCCAGTGCTATCCCAAAATACACCCTCACACACAGTGGAAGAGGCTGATGTGTACTGTCTAAAGTTCTCCTGTGTTACAACCAAATGTTCTCTCTGTTCTGTTTGAAACCCTTCAATTACCACCCAAGGGCAAAGTTTGCCTTGCTGAAGCCATTTTGGTCCTCCCCACCAGAAATAATCATTTGAATGCAAGCAGAATGTCAAATTTAGCTCGAGAAACACCGAAGCCATTAAGAACATCCAGTACCTGACTTCAGTCCTGCTTCGGTTCTGCAGCTGAGCCCTCTGCTTTGCCACTCGCTGTCTCCTAAGTTAAGGCACTGCAGGAATGATGGATGCAGGGCAAGGTTCTTGGAGAAGGGATGGCTGAACCATGCCAGTAATTTACCCCTCCTTCTTCAGCAGATTATTCAATGTGCAGGAGTATTTCTCTGGTGCTTCTACATCTGAAAACAAGAGACAAAAATAGTCACGAATCTTACAAATTACAATTTTTCCCTTACTACAGCTACTCATTTAAATGATTTTTGCCTCCCCTGAAGACTTGGGGAGTTGGGGATGCAAAACACATTATTGTTCAGTCATCACTTTGACTTAGAAATTGTAACTTACAAATAGAAACTCTGAATTAATCACTGGTTTAATTTTTTGTAGTTCATCCAGAGCAGCTGCCTCCAAGGCCATGGATTACTTTAAAAGAACGAGACCAAATTCTGCCCTCAGGTAAATCTGTGGCTCTTCTCCCTGAGTGTTCACAAGGTGACACACTGGGAAACTTCTCTTGAGCTTCATTTTCCTGGACCAGAGTGAAAACAGCAATTTGTGTTCATTTGTACTAGAATAATTAACATATGGCTGTGCTGTAAATACCATTTTTGCCATTTGAACGGGATGCTGGACATTTCTTTTCCCTGTGGGGCTTTGTCACAGCTCTTCCAGCCACTCTTGTCCAAGTCAAAGAGACAATCTCCAGGGGCTGACAACCTTTCCATTTCTTTCTCTCTCTCCTTGCAGCTTCATTTACAGTTATGTGTTACAATGTGTTGTGTGATAAATACGCCACCCGGCAGCTCTACGGCTACTGCCCATCTTGGGCACTCAATTGGGAGTACAGGAAAAAGGGAATCATGGAAGAAATCGTCAACTGTGATGCAGATATCATTAGTCTTCAGGTAATTCCAAATAACTGCATTTTCCATCAGAAATGGAAAATGTGAACCTCCACCTTTAGGATTAAACATTCCCTTGGGAACACCATAGTCACCTGCTCGACAGCACGTTCCAGGCCTTCCCAAAGCAAACTGTGTGTCTGTATTCCAGTGTCAAACATATCAGGTGTGGTCTGCTGCTATTCAAAGTACACCTGTCACTTGGCCTTTGGGAGGGATTCCAGGAAATCCAGGAATGCACATCAGTTCCCACCAAGCCATTAGTCTAGGGAGCGACATGGATTGAGCAGCTTTTCTGACTGCAAGCCAGGGCAGGCACAAGGAAGGGCTTCCTTCACTTCTTTCGCCTGAGGTGTTTTGTGTTCAATTCCAGGAAGTGGAAACGGAGCAATACTTCACCCTTTTCCTGCCAGCCTTGAAAGAACGGGGATACGACGGATTCTTTTCTCCAAAGTCACGTGCCAAAATCATGTCTGAGCAGGAGAAAAAGCATGTGGACGGCTGCGCCATATTCTTCAAAACAGAAAAGTAAGGGGCAGCAGCAGCTTTGAAAAATTACACTGAAACCTCAGAACAGCTTGCAGTAATTAGAATGGAAGCTTCTCAAAGCCTGAGCTGCCTCTCAGGCTTCTCACTGCTTCCAAAAAGAAAAATACAGCTCTCGGGTCGTGTCTTGGAGTGCTCTGGACATGACTCAAGAGCTGCATTGAGTGGTCTGGAAGAGAGGGAGCCTGTGGGAACAGGCAGGGCTGGCTTGCAGATGGGGACACTGCCACGGGGGCTCACTGTGCTCCTCTGCCCGTTGCCCAGGTTCACGCTGGTGCAGAAGCACACGGTGGAGTTCAACCAGGTGGCCATGGCCAACTCGGAGGGCTCCGAAGCCATGTTGAACAGAGTGATGACCAAGGACAACATCGGAGTCGCCGTGGTGCTGGAGGTGCACAAGGAATTATTTGGAGCGAGTGAGTACGACTGTGGGGTCCTCACTGATACTCAGCTCCACAGACAGGCATGAGTTATTCCTAAGCAATCCATGCTGTTCCTGTTGGTGGTGCAGCCAAATGCAGCCCATCCATGGCTCAGACAGGCACAGATGACATGGTCTGCTTGTGCTCACAGCAAGATGCCCAGCATTTGCTTTTCTCCTTTCAAGCTTTTATCCCTGCTTGCTTACTCTTATATTCTGCTTGAGCAGCTCAGCTTTCCCAAGGTCACTGTGTTTACACATATTTGCTCTTAGCAGTAGTTGTCGACAGTGTTCAACTTCTATTTTCAACTCTTTTCCTCCCCTGGATTGCTTCCTCCCACCCTCCCCCAGTGATTAGATGTCAGTGCTAAAGTACTGATGGGGAAGAAGGAGATTATCAGGTATCTTTTCCTGCCTTTGATTGACTGACTGTCACATTTTCATTAAGTTTGATCAGATGCAGCAGACAATTCCAACACAGGCAAAACTGCCACCCTGCTCTGTCTGCATGGCTGGGGTTTTCATGGCTTCAGAGGAGGAGAAATTCCAGAGCTGGAAGGTGCTTTCCCAGGCTGTTTACAGGCATTTCAGCAGGTTTAAGCAATGAAAACACACCCATCTGCTCATGTGTCTGACCCTGAGCCCTGAGGAGCTACACCCTGCTGCATTCACAGAACCTTTCAGTGCTACAATTGTCTCTCCAGGTATGAAATCGCTTCACGTGGACAAGCAGCTGCTCATCGTGGCCAATGCCCACATGCACTGGGACCCCGAATACTCAGATGTGAAACTCATCCAGACCATGATGTTCGTCTCAGAGCTGAAAAACATCCTGGAGAAAGCCTCAAGCAGGCCCAGTAGCCCGACAGCAGATCCCAACTCTATCCCTCTGGTGCTGTGTGCGGATCTCAACTCACTGCCTGACTCAGGTAATGCTGGTTTTTTGGCTGATTTTTAACTTACCTTCTTAGAATGTTCAAGTCCACTTTTTCCTCTGAAGGCGATGGGGTTGTTTTGCACTTCCCAGAGAAGGTATGGATGAAGGGTTTCCTAGGAACCTTTGGACATCTGGCTGAAGAGACTGCATCCTCTGGCTGAGTCACCTGCTTTTTGTGCTCAGCTGGACACTCCAGCAGAGCTGAGCTGGCTGCGCCTACAAAAGTGTAGAAAAGCAGAGTTAGATCTTAAATGAATCATTAAATAAACACGTGTGTCTGAAGCAGCAATAAGTAGGAAAGATGTGAGTTGCTGACAAAGACTTTCTCAGGAGAGGGGTTTGCTTTGCTAACTCTGATCTCATGGTGCCTTGGTGGCGTTTAGGTTTTTAACATCCCCAGGCCAAAGCTGTCTTTCCAAGCGACTCCCTAAACCCTTCCCCTTGCCAACAGGAGTAGTGGAGTACCTGAGCAACGGCATAGTAGCTGACAACCACAAGGACTTCAAGGAGCTGCGCTACAACGAGTGTCTGATGAACTTCAGCGGCAACGGCAAGAACGGAGCCTCGGAGGGCAGGATCACGCACGGCTTCCAGCTCAAGAGCGCCTACGAGAACAACCTGATGCCTTACACCAATTACACCTTTGACTTCAAAGTAAGCGCCGGCCTCCGGGAGGCAGCGGGCTCTGCCCTCGGCTGCCCCGAGGTTAAGGAGGCTGCACGCAGGGCGTGCCCTGCCCTCACCGCGCTCGCTCTCTCCCTCTCTCCGCAGGGTGTGATTGATTACATTTTCTACTCCAACACTCACATGAACGTGCTCGGCGTCCTGGGGCCTCTGGACCCTCAGTGGCTGGTGGACAACAACATCACGGGCTGCCCACACCCGCACATCCCCTCCGACCACTTCTCGCTGCTGACGCAGCTGGAGCTGCAGCCGCCGCTGCTGCCCCTGGTGAACGGGGTGCACCTGCCCTCCCGCAGGTAGTGCAGCCCCGCCCCGCCCCGCCTCCTCCTCACGGACCTGTACACTTGTAAATCCCACCACATAGGAGTGAAGTATGGCCAACCTTCAGCTGCTTCTTCGAGCTCCTTTCCTTATGTGTTTGAGATGAGATTTTTTGCACATTTTGGTGCATATCGGTATCATTTGGCACTAGGGCTGGAACCAAAGTATTATTCCCCTTTCCAGGTTTTTAATTTAATTTTTGTTTGTGTTGTTTTGTTTTGTTTTTTTATTTTACTTTAAACTGGCTTTTTCTTTTCAGTAGGAAGCTGCACTTCTAAATGGACGAAAGAGATTTAAAAACTTGCAATTAACATATTTCAAGGTAATGCTTTTTTCCAGAACGTGGCAAATTGAGCCAACCTTTTAGGAGAAAGAAAAACAAAACTAGAGAGGCTTGTTTGTAGGAAGAATATTAGAAATACTGTTTGTTTGAATCCAAAATGGAGACTCGACTCTGCATCCAACATAAATTTTGCACATTAGCAAAGCACTTAATACCTAACTATAAATGATTGGCAGCATGGCCCTGCCCCTCATCTTGATATTATCAGAAAACCAAAGATAGCCAAGCATCTGTGATCAAATTCGAGCTCTAAATCCTCCTGATTCCAATTTGTTTGGGAGCTGTTGTCAGTCAGGGCTGAAGTAAAAAGCTGCTGGTTCCTTCCCAAATGTAATGCTCTCTGGACATGTTGGAAATCCTTGTTTTCTTTCCTTTTAATGCTCTGGGTGGCCAGTTCAAAACCTTGTGCCTCAAGAGGCATGAAACTTGATGCAATTTTCTGAAAAAAACAAACAAACCAACCTGTTTGGCTGCTTAATGTTAAAAAAAAAAAAAAAGGCACAGTGATAGGAAAAGGTTGTGTCTGTGTTTTTAAGTTTTTCTTTATTCTGCTTTTTTGCTGCTATAAGATTTTCTTGAATTTCTATTTGAAACTTTTCATGCACTTTACTGTTTCTAGTCTCCAAATGTGATATTTTTAATAAATGAAAAACATTTTCCATGATGTGAATGAAATTTTTAAGCAGATTGATAAGCCTATATTTATGTCTCATTCGTATACTTCAAAAAAAAGTCCAATTTGAATTGTGAAATTAGTTTTAAATACTAAAGAGCCATCTTCTGTCTTGCAAAACTGCCAAGTCAGGCTGTTCTCTTTAATTAAACATTTCCTTTGTCATTTTATACACAGGAAATTTTCCATAGGGGGAAAAAAAAAATCAATTTGACTTAGAGGAGAAACTGTTCCCTAACTCTGACTGGGAGCCAGGGAGGGGGTGGAGTGGGTCAGAAGGCAAAAATGGTTTCAGCAAAGTGACAACTCCCTTGGAAAAGTGCCTAAAAAATGGGGGTGTCACCTATGGTCTGGGATCAATTGGCAGCAATGGGAGCTGGGGGAAATTCCTGTGCAGCACTTGCTTTGTGCAAAAACAAAACAAAACAAATAAAAAAAAAGGGGGGGGGGGGGGCAGGGGGAAAGAAAGCCCTTTCCAGAGATGGCTTTCCAGAGATGGCTTTTCCTCTGGGTGCAGGTATCTCTGTTGGAATATACCTCAGCGTTCCCTACCTGGCCATGGCACATGGATTGGAGAGCACTGGAAAGTAGAATAGCATGAAAAACTTAATTTTGTGGACATTACCTTTCTGTATGCAGCTGCTGTATGTTTTTTGGGGAGGGGGGGAGGCGTGCTTGAACCTGCTCCTCCTGTTCCTCCACGCACGGTGATCCCAGCAGTGAGCAGTGTTTCCTAACCATACTTCACTCCCAGGATTTTTTGAGCTGTTTGTATTAAATGGAATTTCCAATTCGCCCGTGATTGTCTATGAACTGCAGAGGAGCCCATTTAGTAATAAAAATCAAAACCCAGCACCAATGTTTTGTAATGTGGGGGTGGGAGAGGACAGGGAGGGGAAAACTCAAACCTTGGCAAACGTTGTAAGCTGCTCCAGCTGCATTTTCCTTTGGTTTCTAGCCATGGAAGTGTTCCGTTGCAGGAAGGTGTTCCATTGGATTTTCTCTGCTGCACTTCCCAACGCTTGTCACGCTGTGTGGTTTTTAACACAAAATTGTTATTTTAACAGACACTGCACAAAAAAACCCCACAAAAGTCTGGTTTATGTTTCAGTCAATGCACATGTTTACCTGCCTCTCCTGTGCGCTCCCTCCTGTTTTCCTCCTGGTTTTCCCTTCCTGGTAGGAGCAGTGAGGGGATGGTGCTTTTTTTCCCAGCCTCCGTTCCCAGCATGTTACAGGCAATACCTGGAAAAAAGGCTCCAAGCCCTTCCCTGCTCCTCACTGCTTCCTTTTGCTTCCCAAAACACGGTGCCTGGTGTCCACTCCCAAGCGACAGCACTGCCTAAAGCCAGCAGAGAAAACAAAATCCAACACCCTTCTACAAGCAACTTTTTAAAACTCAACCTGGTGACTCTGTCCGATACGGGGTTTTGTGTGTGTATATATATATACATATATATATATAAAAAAGAGAATTTTGTACAATGTAGCCGAATATTTTTGCTTCCTTCTTTGACTGTAAGGAGACTGAACCTTACACGAGTTTGGTCATGCACACTCCCTCCCCTTCTCCCTTTGGTGTTCCAAGGTGACACAGATCCCAAGAGAACCTGGTGGGAACCACTCGCGTCTTAATCCTCTCTGCCAAGCATCAGCCAAGAACTCACTTCAAATAGAAATAATTTTAGGTGGGGATTATAAACCTCTAGATCCAGGTATGGTGCAACCCTTCTCTGTGGGAATGGTGAAGGTGAGAGTGATCCTGGAGCCAGGGTTCATCTGCCCTCTTTGGAGGCTCCCACACCATCTGGTAGTGGTTACTTTGAGAGCTCAGGGGGTTTCTAACTCCAATTTCCTTGTGTGCTGCCTTTGCAGCTGGGAGGTCCCGTGCCTGAGAAGATGGAAGTGCACGTGGAGCAGGGGCAGCTGCAGGGTCACACCCGGGCATGCTTACACTACAGTTTTAGGGGGATTTACACCCTGCTTCATGGGAATATTAGCTTTGCTTTAAATTTGACAGCGTGCTGGACTCTGGGATGAGGAAACGCTGCTTGTCCCAGACCTTCAGACAGCTGGGGAAAGGGAGGTCATCAAACCCCTGAACTGCTGCGTTTTTCTTCCCTTTAAAAATTATATTTTTTAGTTTGCTCACTGTGGAGATGGGATATTGCTCACCCACGCTGGATAGGGCTAAACATCCACCGCCTTCATCCCACCTGTGTGCTTCCACGTCCTTCTGGAGTCACCAAACAGCCCTTTTGCAACCATTCTTATCCCTGCTGTGGTTCCTGAGGAGCACAGGGTGGGAAGGAGGGGGATACAGGGACTGGCTGGGTGTTTCCCAGCTTGCAACTGGCCCAGGGACACATTTCTGGCATCCTGTGGGGGTGGGTGGGCAACATAGATTTGATTCCTACAGACCTTAAACTCCTCCTCCCAGAATGGCCAAGCCAGATTGTAAACAGGGATAATCCTGCACAGGGTCAACAAGTCACACCTGGGTCACCGCAGTCCGTGTGGCCAAGGCACATTATGCCTGTGCCAGGCTGGGGTCCTCATCCCAAGAAAATGGGACTCCACAGAATGCTTCAGCCAGTCACTGGGAAATTCCCCATTTCTGTGTTTGCACAGCCAGGATCCAGAAGCAGATCCTATCCAACTCCTGCAATTACCTGCTCCTGCCAGGAGCTGTCAGAAAAACGCACCAGATCCTGGAGCAGAGGAAAGGCGTCCTTGGCAAAGCAGCCAAAAGCTTCACGGTGCCACAGTCCAGCCTAACTCCCCACCCCAAAATTCCCAGCTTTTACACAAATCCAGGCAGAAACAGCCGCCGCAGCCGAGGGGGGAAGCACATTAATCCTTTTATTGGTGGCATGCGGGAACAGCGCAGCCACCCCAAAGGGAGGGAAACAGCGGGTGCCTGAGGGGAAAAGGGGCAATTCTTTGCTGGGGGAAAAGGGGAAAGGCTCCTGCCCCTGCCAAAACCGGGAGCAGAGGAACCGCCAGCCTTGAGCCACTGGAGCCACCGTGTCTCAGCGCAGGGGGGCTGTGTCACTGCTGTTCCACGGGGAATTCGTAACCGTGGATTCCTTGGATGTGGACAGAGGGAGGGACGGGGTGAAGGCTCTCCATGGGGTCCGGCAGCACAGTGCTTCCCGCCGCGGCCGCGCCTTTTTCGGGCCGTCCCTGCAGGTTTTTATGGGAGGAAAGAAAGGAAACCGGACGAGTCAGGGGGAAGGGATGGTCCTGCCAAGACGTTGGGGATGCCGGGTTCTTTCTAGTCGCTGGGCATGGCGTACCTCTGCATCAGCTTGTGGATGAGCAGCTGGATCCAGGGCGCCTCGGGGGCCACGCACACCCGCCTGTTCTTCTTCAGGGTGAGGCTGCAAGGCCATGAGGCCCCTCAGTCCCCTGTATGTCCCTTCCCCAATGCTATTCTAGCCCCCAGAGAAAGCCCCTCTGCTCCCTCGGCACGGATACAAGCCCTGGGCAACAGAGACGTGGAATTTTGGGGCCTTGACCTTAGCCCCGTGTGGCTACACAGGGAGAAACCACCTTGAAATTGGGAAGCAAGAGTCACCCCAACATTTGTGGACTTCCCCCTCTACGTATTTCTGCACCAGAGCACAAATGAACAATTGCAGGGATTGGATTCCAGGCTTTCCACTTACATGATCTCCTTCCTCCTGCAGTGAATGCCCGGCGGGGTCACGTCGATGGTGAGGATCAGCCCCAGGTTGATGACGTGGGCGGTGGATTTGATGCACTTGCACCTCATGTTGGTCAGCAGGCTCTCCAGCGACACACCTGTGCGCCGGGGCAGCTCACACCAGGTCTCGGCCCCCCGTGGGGGTGGCACCTGGGGACACCCCCTCCCCACGATCCCATCCCTGACACCCAGGGACTGCTGTTAATGGGGTTTGCAGCAGGGCTAATACCTCCCAGCACAGCGTCAAAGCTTCTTTGCGTGTACGTGGAAGGGGTTTAGCTGCAGGGTTGGAAAACTTAACCAACATTTTATGAATTAAACCCATTGCTCACCCACCAAGCACTTCAGTTTTGTGGGGGTCTGAAAGAGAATGAGCTTAAACCCACGAGGCAAAGCCCCCCCTCCACCCCAACACCCCCCTCCAGCTTAGCTCAAACCTAGGCAAGAAACAAATCTGAAAGCTTAGCCGAACCCAGACTCAGCCGTGGATGACCGCACACCCAAAGGCACTCACCGCCCCCCGGCACGGAGCTGCTCAGCAGCAGCAGCAGCAGCAGGGCCAGCGCCGCCGGCAGCAGCCGCATCCTCGCCGCCCGGCCCGAGCTGTGCCGGGGCTGTTTAATAGCCAGCCCCTCGCCCCAGGGGGATTTCACAATCCCCCTCTGGGCCTGGGAAGCGCCGGAGGGGGAGGAAAAAGAGGCAGCCCCACGCCTCAACTTCCGCGCCGTCGCTTCCCCCTGCTGCACGTGGCCCGTGCTGCCTCCCCGCCAAAAAAAGCGGAAAATGCCGTGGGCACCTTCTCCAACCTCCCCCAAAGGCTGGTGCCCCCCACGCCTGCCACCCCGAGCCCCTAGCATATGAAAGGAGGCGAGGGACAGTGACAGAGGGCTGTCACCTTTATTGGGCTTGCTGGGTTGTGCCCAAAAGGGACACCCAGCGCATGGCTACGGGGTGGGAGAGGCTGGAAGCAGGGATGGGCATTTTTAATGGTTTAAAGGCATAAAAAGGGGCTCAGGCAGCAGCATGCTCCCCTCTGGACTGGGGTAGGGCAACGGCAGGATGGGGAAGGGAGGCAGTGTTGGGCCGGCACATCTGGCCGTGCCTCTGGTGGCCGCTTCCTCAGCGGGGAGCCTTTTTCTTCCTCCTGCCAAAAGCAGAAAGGGGAGGAACGTATGAAGACAGGTTCCCACGGGATGCCCCCGGTCCTGCCCCCGGTGCTCAGGGGGAAAGCGGGGGCTTACAGGTGAGGGAGGTCCTGCAAGAGTTTCTTCACCCAAGGGGTGTCAGGATCCACGCAGACCCTCTTCAGGCTCTTTAGCTTAATCCTAGAAAACACGCGCCCTTTCAGCAAGGCCACCTCCCCTCCTCGCAGCGAAAACGAGCACGGAACTGAAGCGGTTCAGGGAAGACGGGCGGAGCAGAGGGCGCATAGCCCCGGCAGCCACTTACACCACCTCCAGGCGCCGGCAGCTGCTCCCCACGGGCCACACCTCGATGCTGCTGTACGTCTCCGGCGGGATGAAGGCTCGGGTGCTCTTCCGGCAGCGGCAGCTCAGGTTGCCGTTGGCTTCCAGGATTGCTGGAGGTGCGCACGGCCATGGCTCGCGCATCACCCCAAAACCCTCCCTGGGCAATGCATCTCCCACCGCGTCCCAGCAGGATCACCCAGCCCAAACCCGGAAAGCCTCACGGCCCCCGCAGCCGCCAAGGCCGCCCGCGGGGCAGGGGAGCCTCACCTGTGTCCCCAGGGTGGTGGAAGAGCAGCAGCACCCCCAGCAGCAGGGCTGCCCGCACAGCCATGCCGGCCCCGGCCCCGGCCCTGCAGCATCATCCCTCTATTTGAGCTGGGAAATAGGAGAAGTGAGGCGGCACGGGAGGCCCCGGGGTCGCCGTGGTTTTGCCCGATCCCTCTCCCTGCTGACGGCGCTCGCTGAGTTTGCAACGCTGCCGATAAAACGTGGCTTGGGGCTTGGCGGGGGGCCCGGCTTCCCGAAACCAGCTCTGCTTTCCCCTTCCTCTCCGGGTCGTTTCCTCCAACTCTGTTCTTAGCACACACAGCCCCATGAGCCGGGAGGTTTTCTGGGCTGCTTTTCTGTCCTGCATGAGCAAGTATTACTCATTTCTCCTACGGACACATTGCCCCCTGCAAGGCACAGCCCAGCTGCAGCACTCTAGTGACATTTGATTTTTTTACCCCCAAACCCTACCTCACAGCCATTCCCGACCTATTGCCTTATTGGCCTGGACCAGTTTTTAAAGCCTTACAGCCACCTGTAAATCCCAACTCCAGCACTTGGATGTGGGGCACTTTGGTTGGATTGTCCCATCTCCCTTCCACCAATATCATGCCCTCAAATCACCACCAGGGGAGATGACAGCTTATGATGGGAAGCCTCACAAGAAGGAATGGCTTCATAATGCCAGAGGGCACGGTTAGATGGGATAGCAGAGGGAAATTCTTCCTGGTGAGGGTGGAGAGGCCCTGGCACAGGTTGCCTACAGAGGCACTGTGGCTGCCCCTGGATCCCTGGAAGTGTTGAAGGCCAGGCTGGACAGAGCTTGAAACAACCTGGGATAGTGGAAGGTGTCCCTGCCCATGGTAGGGGATGGGACTGGATGGGCTTTGAGGTCACTTTTAATCCAAGCTGTCCTATGATTCTATGTCATACATGGCTTCAAAGCTAGGAGATCCAGGGAAAATACAACAGAAAGAAAAATTCTGAATTTTATTGGACTTGAGCTTCCAGAATGGGACATGCCATGCTGTGCCACACAACCCTCAGACACACACGCTGTCACCGAGCACTTCACATGGAAAAAGTCACAAAGTCATTCCTAAAGAAGCAAGAGCAGCACCTGACAGGGAACAGCTTTGCAGTCCACAGGCAACTAAATAAACAAAGGATTCATATTCACACTGATCCAGGGTCCAAGAGCAGGGGAGACCCCCCCATGAACCTGCTCCTGCCATGGGGCTGGGGCCAGCGGTGAGCCACCCTCCTCACAGCCACTGCCACCAGAGCCAGACGTGGGACTTTTGGGAAGGGGAGGAAGCGAGGGCAAAGTGAGGAGCAGCCAGGTCTGCACACCTGGGCATCATCCGCCAGCCCTCCTCGGGGCTCTGGGCACCAACTTCCTTAGCAGGAAACTTATTTTTTCTTCCTGCAAAAAGCAGAAGGAGGAGAAATGTGTGAACACAGAGCAAAGCTGCTCCGGGAGGGGAAGCTCCTGCCCCAACCAAGGGAAGTCACTGCTGTTTCCCTGGGGTGGGCATCACTCGCCAGGATGGCCACAAAGCCAGCACAGGCACAACCAAGAAGGGCAGCTTGCCCAGCCCAGCATCAACACACTATTGCACCTGCCATGAGCAAACCCTGCTCCTGCCATGTGTTTTTCCCCCCAGTCTGTTTTGGAAGTGCAGCACTGTGCATCAGCCAGTGGGAGCATGCTCCACAGATGGGTCGTGTTGGGCTGAACACTGCTTTGCACAGCAAAGTGTAGCTTCCCTCACTGCTTTGGAAGTGGGTCCTTTGGACAGCAGCAGGCCCTCTGAAAGCTCCTGGGCCCAGCAGAGCTTCCCAGAAGCATAGATGTGCTGGGATGCTGTCCAGAGACACCTGAGCCAAACGAGTTTCCATCCAACAACTTACGTGCTGGCAATGCGCTTCAGCAGCTTCTTTACCCAGGGGGCTTCGGGATTCACACACACCTTCCCTGAGGTTCTTAATTTAATTCTGAAATGCAAGGAGAGCTCCTGAGCATTGCTGTCCCCTCTGAAGGCAGGGATTCAAGCAGCCAGAGCTGATGGGGAAGACTCAGCTTTCTCTCACAGCAACAGTGATTGTAGAAAGCTGCCAGAGACAGGGTAAGCCACAGCACAGCTGGGAACAAGCAAGACACAGCACATTCCTAGGTGGGACAGAGACTTGAAGCCCAGAACACTGCTCAAAGACAATTTTTTCTGGAGATTTACAAATGTATCAGCACCGAGCAGCTACAAAAATCTAGGAAAATTTGTTATGGCTCACACTGCCTCAATGTCTGAGGAAGTACTTCCTCCAGGTTGCAAACACCCCCTGCTCCAGCTCAAGGAAATCACGCTTTCTCCTGCTGGAGAGATCCCTTTAGGTCCTGGGGACCTGCATCTCTGCAGCTGATGCTTTCCAGCAAGTAAGCTGGTGGCATTTTTGGCAAGGTTTAGTTTCCAGCGGTGCGGCGGTGAAGCGGGATGGTGGCAGCAGCAGAGCCCATGGCACTTACATGATCTCCGTGCGCCTGCAGCTGCTCCCCACAGGCCTTATCTCAATGCTCTCGTATTTCTTGGGACTGATGTATTCCGAGGTTGTCTTGGCACACCTACAGCTCAGGTTCCCATTGACCTCCAGGATGGCTGAGAGAGAGAGAAGGTGGCAACTTACAGGCACAGACAGCACTGATAGGGATGCAGCAACTCCAGGAGCCAAAGGAAGTTTCCCTTGCTGTGTTTTCACTGACAGCACTGCAGGGACCACAGTGAGAAGCTGCCACCTGTGCCTCTACCTCCTGCTCCCACACGGCTCCCAAAAGCTGACCAGACCCCTGCAAAGGATGGTCGTGCTGGCAACAAGGCAAATCCTCAGCTAAGCAGGCAGGAGGATCCCAAGCTTCCCAGTCGCTCTGGGCGCAGGATGATGCCAGCCAAGCCACCTGGAGCTCACCTGCGTGGGCAGAGTGGGACATGACCAGCAGCAGCAGCAGCAGCCATGGCAGCAGTGGGGCTCCCATCCTCAGGGAAGGCTCAGCCCCGCAGGTGCTCTGCGGCACCGGGCACACAAACACCCCTATTTATGGGGGAGGGTCACGCTCCGACACAGGCACGGAATTCACACCTCAGCAGTCACACCCGGCCAGCAGAGCAGGAGAGAGGTGATGTCATTTCTCAGATGCTCCCCACAGCCGCCCCAAGAGCTCAGTGGTCAATATTACTAGCTAAAACCAGCCATTGGGACGGAGCACAACGTTTGGATTCCCCACACGTCTCCCCCACGCCTTGATTCTGCTGGGTTTGTTCCCACATCACCCTTCATTCCCTTGGGAGTTTACCCCTCAGCCACAAAAAAAAAGCCCAGAATGAAAGCAGAGTGCAAGCCCCTGACTAAGCAGGTGGGTTTTTAGTCTACTCAGATATTTACATATTTCTTTCTTGAGCCTGTATTTTCCCCACCCTATTTTTGCTGCCTCTCTCATCAGCGAAAACGCCTCACACCGTGCTGTGGAAAAACAATCGTGCTCTACGTTTCCACTCAAATCTTTCAAATTTCACACTTGGCTGGGTGGATAACTCACCCAGGATGGCCACTGGAGCACCCCGTGCCCTCAGGTGTTGGCAGCATGAGCCCTGAATAAATTTGGCAAAGTCACCAGTCGGGAAGCAAAAGGGGAAGGGGATATGTGGCGAGGCGAGGAGGAAGGAAGAGGGTAGAAGAAAAGAGATGTGGTTGGGTGATAATGTTGTAATTTGAAGCTTTCAAATCACATCAGCATTTTATATGGCAACAAAATGGTGAATAAAGAACAAAAAAGTCTTCCACTCAAACTCAAGCTATGCATCTCGCTTTGAAAATCTCTTTTTTTCCACTGAGCTAGGTCCAAAAAGTCTTGTGAAGTGCTTGTCCAAGAGATGACTGGGGAATTTAACTCCCTATACACCAGGGTCACAGAGGGACAACTCCCATGAGCTATTCCCAAAGACCTACAGAAAGAATGGGTGCCTTGCTGTCTGGGCACTAGAAAAGGAGATGGCCTTAAAACTGGGTTTTGTTTCATCTTTCAGAGTTTCAATTTCCTTGCAGAGAGTTATTAGAAGGAACACAACCAAGGACAGGTTTTGCTGGATTGTAGCAGGAGTCTCTTGGAAAAAATGGTGGGAAAGGCAGCAATTTATCAGAGAGGTGACTGGTCACCTATGCAAACTGTGATGGAGGCATAAAAGACATCTGAAAATCTTTCTGAAGTGCCTGACTACAAAATGATCCTGCTTTTTAGAGCTGGGAAAAAACCAAGAGAAGCGAAAGCAACTTTCCCCAGAGCTGCACAATGGAAAAGATGGAGCTGGAGCATTCAGCTGCTGCTCTTCCAGGACTGGTGGAATCCAACAGCATTCCTGGCAGTGCTTAATGAAATTGGGACAAGAAGCAAATTATCCCTGGACACATGCAATGGACAGACCAAGATGAGCCAGATCATGCCCCTGCTTTGTGGCCACAGGTGTGTCCAGCTCCTGCCTGGCCTGGAAAGAAGAGGGAGCTACAGAAGCATCAGCTGGCTGGATTTTGGGAGGGTCTGTGAAAGGGGTCGATGCTGTGAGGGATGAGTAAACTACAGCTGAAGAACACTGGGGTGGTTTCTCAGAAGGAAAAGCTGCAGTCGTGGCGGTGGCTGGTATTTCTGCACAACGAGTGGTAATTTTGCAAAGGGAGAAGCAGGGTGAGGATGTGACCCATGACTGGATGTAAGCTGACTGCTTCCTGAATGCCAGGAATTCGGAAGAGTGGCCCTCACGTAGGGATGTGTGGCCTCATCCAAGCCAGCATCAACCAAAACATACAAAGGACCCTCACAGCTTCTCTGTTTTCTGCAGCAACTGCCTCTGTGCAGGCAATACTTTGATTTTAGGCATTTTTAATCTAATTTTTATTGGGTTCTTATAATATTTTTTACACCTGTAATCCTTTCTAATCCTTCCCACAATACCTAAAGCAGAGATGTCCGAAAAAAGCGGTGCAAACAGCACCTAAAGGCCACATGGAAAACCAGGTTTACCAGGATGTGCAGAAACTGAACCCTGATGTCAATGCCAAGGAGATGCAGCTCTCCAGACCTTCAGGGAGTATTCACAAGAGGCTGCATCACCAACATCTCCAGCAAACAAACTACTCAGCCACGCTGAAACCATTAACTGTGCTTGTGTTGAGAGAAAGTGATTTTTCACCTTACCCCTCCTTTGCCCACAACTCACTGAGGGCTCCTTGGTGCTTTTTTTTCTTAAATTATCCCCCAAAAACCCCAACTGCAGTGAATCTGAGCCACTGTGGTTTGTGGTCCATCACCTGCTTCAAAGATAAAGATGCCTCCTGCTGAAACCTGAAACCCACACTTATTTCAGCATCAACATGAGAGCACCAGAATTAGCCAAAGCCTAACGAAACCAGTCCAAAATTAGGTTGGGTGAACAAGATATCGAGCTCACTGTTACTTACTGTCTTCAAGTGAAGATGCTTGACTTGCTGGTGATGCAAGGGGATAAAATTTTGGGTTTGGCCCATTTTTGGAGACAGCAGAGTGGTGTCATGACACCTCTGCAAGAAGGTGAGAAACCTGCTCTGGCATCTGGTTAAAAGAATCTGGTGTGCTGAGGGCTAGAGAAGGGAGTATGCTAAGAGGCAGCTTCGAAAGGGATTGGATAAGGAAGATGGAGCAAGGCTGGGAGCAAGAAGAGAAATTCAAGACTTGTAAGAAATGTAAATCAAACATTCCTGTCTCCCCAGTTTACCTTGAGCTGTGGGACCTCCATGGAGAAGCTTTTTGAAGGGACAGCCAGAGCAGACATTCCCCACAGCGGGGACAGTTTCTGGGAAGTCCCAGCCACCCCAGAGACACAAATAGCAGCAAGCAAGTGCAGGAGAAAACCCCCAGACTGCTGTGCCAGCTCATCCTTGCTTGAAAAGCACTGTGGAGATCACCCTGGCACCCCCTTGCTGCTCCAGAGCTCTCGACTGGTTTCCAGGCCCACTTACTCCCAAATGGACCTCAGGCTGAGTGGAGAAGCGGCGTTATTCCTCCCTGGCACCTCTGCCTGGCACAGAGGATGTGAAGCAGCAATGGGAGCCAAGGGCTTTCCCAGAAAGTGTCACTGGGGCCGTGTGCCCCGGCTCCCAGCCCACACATTTGCATGTGGGCACAGGAACCAGTCTAGACGCCGCAGGTGCTGCCAAGCCCGTGGCCACCGTTGGCCATTTGCATCGGGGTGCTGTGAGACAGTGGCGGCTCAAGCCTGGCCGTGGAGCAAGGGGATGAGGAGGGAAGCCTTCATCCTGTGGCAGGAGGGAGCTAAGGAACAGTGGATGGGGATGTTACAAGTGCCAGCTGTGCCTGGTGACTCGGCCTTGCTGCCCTCGTGTCAACCTGACACATCCCCGCCAACCAGGAGGAAGGTCTCTGGCTTCGAGCACTTCGGGGCCTAGTGAAGAAGCACTCCAGGTCTATTCACAAAACCAAGACATGCTCCTGGAAACTCCTCCAGCTACGTCCAGCCCATGCTCCATGAGCTGGGAAGTTTCTGCTGAACTCAAAGGGCTGTGATTGCTGGAGCTGAATTATTCCAATTTGGGCAGCACATTCAGGCAAACACTTGGCAACAGTCCTGGCACCATGATCTCCAGGAGTGTTACAGCAAAGTCTCCTCCCCTTCCCCTTGAAGTTTGACATCTTGATAAATGCAACTACAAGTTTGGTTAGAGTCTGGTTAAGCATTTTATATTTTTCCAATTATTCGTGGTTTCCACTTTAGCTTAGTCCATAATTTAGTTGTCTCCACATTACTTGCAGAATAACCCATAACTATTATTTCTGGTAGAGCTTAACATGGCCTTGACCCATTTTCTGTTGGTTAAGTCAGAAGACAGCAGGTCATCCACAGAAAACAGTGCTTCTCCTCTACCACACACATGGGTAAAAACATGCCAGGAATGGACCCAAACTCGACCATGCATCTTGGGCTTACACCCAGAGTTGTTATTTTCATTAATGTCCACTTCATACTTTGAGGCCCTTCCTCTTCCTGCCAAGTGTCTCCCTGCTTTTTTTCCTTGGGGAAGATGCTTTCCCCACATTTCACCCACAAGTCATCATAGGAATAGAGATTTTTATATTAGAAAAAAAACCCAAACAAGCCAAGAGCAACTGTTCTGCAGCAGCAAGTAGAAGTGCACACAGCAAGGAGGGGAAATCCAGGTCTTCACTGAGAAGGAAGCTGCAATACCAATGAAACGAGCAGCCCTCCCTTTGGAAAGCCCCTTGTCAACTTTTCTCTTGGAACCAGCACCTCTGAATCAGCACTCACACTTGGAGATGCTCCCAGAAGAGACAGAGAAACTCCAGCCCAACTTCTGCAAAGGACATAAACCTCAGCAGCAGGAAGAATCGATACTGAAAGGAGACGTCTTGGGCTGAAATAACCCAGCACTGCTCAGATTTCAGGGGTGAAAGAAAGGTGGGTCGAGCACACAAGTTGTGCCCCAGGCTGGGAGGTCACCCAGTTCTGTCCTGCCAGGTGGAAACAGTGAGGGAGATGAAAGGGCAGCGCACAGGGTGAGAAGAAAGGCTCCGGGAGACACATGAAAGTGAAACCAAGAAGCACAAAGCCATAAAACCCATAAAACCTGCTTTGATCTTTCCTCAGCTTTTATCTCGCCTGTCCCTTACGTCACACCCCCTGAAAACTAGCAAGGCCTAAAGACTCAAATGTGTGGTGGGGCACAGCCTTGGGTTAGATACAGAACATTCCTGAAGCTGTTGGGCTATCTCCCCTCCCTTCCACACCCCACATTCTGCTGTTTGGGGCAGCCAGGAGTGAGCCAGTTCACCTGGCACTTCTGGCCATGTGGAGTACAAAGAAGGCACTTGAAAAGATGGCTCCCAACATAACCTAAGCACAATAAAATGAGGGACTTTCCTCTTACTGCCAGGTTAGGGCTGGGGGAATGTGGGCAGCTTAAATACTGGCATTGTAGAGGTGCAAGGTTTAGACTTGCCGTGGCAGGAGGATGCTGTGTAAAAATAAATTTTAAACGTATCTATTTATAAAAAAGCACCACCTAGGTTCTCATT
Organism: Sitta europaea; assembly: GCA_013400255.1. Taxonomy (NCBI): domain Eukaryota; kingdom Metazoa; phylum Chordata; class Aves; order Passeriformes; family Sittidae; genus Sitta; species Sitta europaea. Next base: position 149,006 of record VXBS01002840.1, read on the forward strand.
TTGCAGTGCATGCAGGCTCGGAGCTGGGACCACTAGAGAGCAGCAGACACCACTGTCACAGAGAGCAGACAAGCAAGGCAAAACTGGATGTGCCCAAGAACCCAGATCCCAGGCACAGGATCACAATCCCAGCTAACTGACCGTACAGAAAAAAGGAGTGAGCATCTTTGTAGGTGCTACACATGCCTGCTTTCATCACAGAGGGGCTTCTTTTCCCTGAAAGGCAGCTTTCAGAGGCATTTCTGAATCAGCAGAACTCAGAACAGGGGAAGGACAGAGGAGGCAAGATCTGAAATCAAAAAAGGGCTTCCTCCTCTCCCAAAACACATAGGTTGGTGCTCTTTGCTCAATTCCCAGGCAAGAGCAGCAGCAGAACTGGCTTGTCTTGATGTTCTGCAGCAACGCAGAGTTTAGAGGAGGTTTTTGGGTGGGGAAAGGCATGGAGGCATCCTGGAAATCCAGAAATGCAGGTTAGACCCTGCAGACCCTGCAGCAATGCAAAGGGACCTTGAGGAAGATTGCTGCACGGATCACCCTCAAAGCTCAGGAGGCCAGAGAGCTGCCTTCTTTCTCCTGAATGGCTGGGGGACTAGATGAAATCTCCATCACTCCTGCTTTCCCAGTGCCAGAGAAGTGTGGTTAGCATACACAGAGCTTTGCCAGAGGCATGAAGATGCAGGCTGATGTGCCATGCCTTTCCAGCATGTGTGCCCTGGCCCTGTTCCCAGCTGGAAAGCTGGGAGATTAGGCAGTCCTAAGCTGAGACAGGAGCCTGAGACTGTTGAACTGCACACCTGGGAACAGCTGGAAGCTGCTAAGTGTCACACAAGTGTAGAAACACAATGGCTGGGGCTCCCCACTGGGAGCAGCTGGACAAGCAGAGCACAGGCTGCCCGCTTTTGTCACTTGATTGTGTGATCCCACCCTGTTCATGGCTAAATCCTGGCAGAGCACACAGCTAGGATCTCTGTACTGAATCCCAAAGAGGTGCAACACTGGGATCCAAGCTTAGGGGAGTGCAGGGCAAACATCTCTGCTAATTTCTCCCGGGGTTTTGCTTGTAAGGGAGTTTTGTATCCCATAGACATGCTTAGCCCAACACATCAAGAGGCAACACGGGTGCCAGACCTCCAGAAAGGAAAGGTGAAGGATGGAGAGCCTGTAGAAAGGGGTAGCATTTTCCCCAGGGCTCAAGCAAGCTGCCTCCCGGGAAGCATCCAGCCCTGGAGAGTGGCAGATACAAGCAGCCTGTCTGACAGTTATGTCTGAGCCACCCTGAGCCTGGTTTTTCCTGTCTGGTACGACTGGTTATCATTCAGCTGGAGGGGAGTGATACTGGCAAAGCCACCCCACGGGACTGGAGGGCATCCAGCTGCTCCCCAGAGAGCACACAGCTCTGCAGGGAGTGTGGATAAAATGCATTTTCAAGCCAAATGTATTCAAAAGCTGGGAATTTTAGTATTTGGGAAATTACAGCCAATGTAATCCAATGCTTTAAGTCTATCCCACTGCTTCAACACTCATCCCAGCCTTTGGAGGCAGCTGCAATGGGCCCTCCCCAGTTGAATTCATCATGCAAAAGGAAATGATGTTTATCTGTCCCAAATTCACATGCCTGGGAGTGAGAGACCAACAGTAACACAAGAGTGTGATTCACAGCACATTTCCATCGGGCCCTGCCTCACCCAAAGTGTTGTCTGTGCTGTTAGGTCAGCCTGTGGAAGTGTTTAAAGGTCACGGTGCTAAATGCCACCGAGATATTTTTGCTACTGCAGCTGTATCAGCCCCAGGACTGTGCCTGCACTGCTCCAGGCAAGGAGAGGAAGGCTGCTGCATCCTGCCTTGATGCCACCAGACACATGATAACATGCAGGAGGTCACACCGTCCCCATCTCGGCTGTCACACTTGTGTTCCCATCACTGGCCCTGCACCACTTCTGTGCCAGGCTCCTCGTGGCAGGTCCTCTCAGCCCTGCCCACCTACCCTCCCTCCTCCTCCCCTTCAGGCCAGGGCAATCCAGGTGAGGGTGCACATCGATCACAGCTCTGTGTCAGCTCCCCAGCCATCACAGGTAACGCCACAGCTATGTGCCCTGCCCAGCTGAAACTTCCTGGTGATATTTCCTCTGTTTCTACGCTTTTCTGGAGTGCTTCAGCTATCAGGGTGTTTGCATAAATAGCAGCACACTCACACCCTTCCCTCCCCAGCCTCTCCTAAGGTTAGTCACCCTCCTGCCCAACCTCAAGCCCACGTTTCTGCCACACCTACAGAAAAAACCCTTCTTTTGAGGCGCACGTAGCCAGAGTAAGTTCTTGCATTTCAGGGTCACAACAGAGACCCACGACAACAACTTGCATGTAGAATCACAGACTGATTTGTGTTGGAAGAGACTCAAACATCATCCAGTTCCACCCTCCTGCCATGGGCAGGGACACCTTCCACTAGACAGGCTGCTCCAGGCCCCATCCAACCTGGCTTTGGACACTTTCAGGGATGGGGCTGCCACAGCAAGTTACAAGTACTTAAAATGGAAGTAAAAATGCTGTCCTAACCCTAAACCCCTGTTCTGTAGACAGTTTCACTGAGAAAGACAGGCTGGTTCAAAAACATGATGGGGAAGGTTTGCATGGAAAAAGCAGAATCCTGGCTCTGCTCCTTCCTCCACTCATTCTCTCATTATCCTTCTACTTCCAGCATGACAAGACTGGTCAGGCACACAAAATCTTATGCCTCTCCCCAGAAAGAACAAACCAGAAGAAACGAGACACAAGAAACCCAAAAGGCTGTTGCAAGCTCAACAACAGGCTAACCACTGCTCTCCACATTCCAACTTCATTACAGAAAACGAACTCTTCCCTTAAGACCATAACTCTAACAGAGTAAATTTCAACTCAGCTGCTTCCATGACTGCACTGACACCAACCAGCCCGTGCTCTTCAAAGTACTGCCTGACAACACCTGGCCACCAGAAACGCTGTGCAAACAGATACTTCTCCTTGCCCCTGAAACAAGGCGAGGCCAAGGCATATTTCTGTGAATAAACAAGTTCCTGTTGCGATTCCATAGGAGCCACCAGACTACTCAACTACTGCGAAACAATTAGAAAAACTGTGTGTACTAACATAGGGAAGGAAGTGTGACCTGATGAACAGCTGTGAGGGGAGCAGTGTAGCAGGAGCCCTGTCACCTCTGGAACCAGACTGTGCTTCCCAGGCCTCTCTGCTGAATAAGGTGGTCCTGGTCGCAGGGTCTCCCACAAGCAGCAGGAAGCTTGCTGCCAGGGCAGCCTCTGCAGCTGGGCTCAATTCCTTGCGAAGCATTCCCACCTGAGTAGGTGAGCAAGGGGGGAAGCTCCTTTCCCTGCCTTCCTCAGCTAGCTGGTGATGGGAGGCAGGTGGAAATGAGGTGAGCTAATGAGAAGAAGGCAAGAGGCAAGTTACTGACATTTTACTCTCAGAGTCCTTTGCTAGAGGCTTCTGCCATGCCTTCTCCAATGTTTTAGTAAAATCACTAAATCACTGCTACTTTCAGAGGCACAGGAGTACCCTTTCATTTAGGTCTTGCTGCTCTCTCCCGTCTTTGTAGCAATGTTTTTTAGCACATGCCAATCCCTGAAGTCAGAAAGCAGTTTAACATTAAATTCGTGCCCAAGGAGCCAAAAAACCTCAGGATTAACAGGCTTTCCTTTCCTTTCATTCTGCTTACACACTTCCAGTGACCCATTTTACACAGCCCTGAGGGCTGAAGGGGCTCTGCAGCCAGACTTTTCAGAGTTGTTCCTATTTCCACACAGACACAGCTCCAAGCTTGTTTTTCTCTAACCATGAAAAAGAGGATGCACACTGCAAAATTCTCACTGTTCCAGCCACTTTGGGCCAGGCTACTCAGGACAGATGCAAATAGAAAGAGAGTTCAGAAAAGTCATTACAACCCTCAGAAACCACTGAAAAATAATCAAGCTGCCCTTATTCACACCTAAAGAAAGCTGTGGCAGTTCTTGCTAGGAAAAGCCCTCCCACAGGATTACTCCTGTTCACAGACCCCCCTCTCCTTCAGGGGGCTGCCAGGCCTGGGTGACGTCTCCTCCACCCACAGTGCAATAAATACCCCAAATAAACACAATGCCTTGGTTTAAAAGAAATTCCCTGACAGGCTGCACGTAGAGGCTTGTCAAGCCTCGAGCACCCTGCAGGCTGCACTTGAAAACTTTTGTCCTGGATGATTTATCTGTCAGGGAGGTTCCTTTTATCCAGGAGGGCATGGAAATGCTATCATGAGGTTCAAATAAGCCATCACACTCGGGTACCTTTCCAAATGTGCTTGGAATAGTTTGTTTTCAGGCCTTTAATGATAAAATCTTATACCCAGGGAATCTATCTTTCTCTGGCTTTGATAAGGCATAGGAAACGGCTTCTCCTAAACACCCATTCCCTGGAAATCATGCTCAGGCCTAGATCCTCCTCTGCGCACGTACAACCAGAACTGCTAGTCAGCTCTAAAATTGCTTGTGACTAGAGATAAAATGGTCAAACAGATATCCTCCATCTCACACTTTGTGATCTTTCCTTCTATCTGTCTGCTCAAAACTTTCTGTTAAGACACAAGGTCTGGCCAATTACTCCTGGCTCAATTACAGCAGGGTATTTCCACTTCTGAAATGGAAATCAAACACTGACCCAGGCTCCAAGTGCAGATTTGAATTTCAGACTTCCTGAAGTTCAGGAGCATTCTGACTTCGTTTTCATTTGGCCCACAGGAAGGCAGGACAACTTTGCTTGCTTGTTTCCAAAAACCTGTTACCAAAGAGAACTTGCTCAAGCAAACATTTGCAAAACCCAGGAGTTGATTAGGTATTTTATACCCAAAGCCTCCCCTTTGGGATAACCCTAAGATGTACAAGCTATGAATTTTGGAGCTCATAAATCTCTTCAGAAAGTAGAGCTAGATAGAGGTGTGCAGCAACTGAAAAAACCACCCTCTCGGCACATAGGAGGAAAAATGCTGCTTCTGTCTGGCAATCCAAAGAACCTCCCTAATTCCCCTCTGCTGGGAACTTGATCAGTCCTACCTGAGCAGTACTTTACCAGGAATTCCATACCTGTAAGCATCTTATTGAAGGAGCAATCCCTGCTGCAACAGCAAACTGTACAACTGGACCCCCGTCCAGGTTACTGGTGGAGGTGACAGGTGACCTGTCAGCCTGGATCAGGTGCTCCCAGGATCCCACAAGGTGGACTGGCAGCTGGAACACAGACTGGATGTGGTCCAGACTAAAGATGTATTGTGCATGTGTTGAAAGATCAGTGGCAAAAGCCTTCCTGTGTAGCTCCCTTCCTCAGCTTTTCCAGAAGAAGTCAATCCTGGTATCCCTGAGTGACACAACAACAGAAGGACTAATCCAGGCCTTTCACTGTATCCTAGCCAAGGTAACAGCACAAGACTCTGCCTGAGAAATGACCAGGCCCAGCCTGGCATGCAGCTGTGAGGGGTTTTCCAAGCTGGTGGGAAAGCAGCTCTACTGAGCCGGGTAAATTTCCATGGCACAGACACGCTTCTCCGAACACAGCCTCTTGAGGCTGGGTTTGAGGCAGGGACAAGAGGAAGGACACAACCGTGTGTGCTGATATCAGACACTTGAAAGAGGACTTTGATCTCCAGGGCTGAGAACCCTACGCCTCCGAGGAGCAAGACATTTCACAAAGCATTTTATTTGCCTTTTATGTAACAAGGCACACAGGGCATCAGTTGAGGGATGACAGAGCACAGTCACCTACTGCTGCTTATTAAAATAAGCTATTCCCTGCTGCCAGCTTGAGAAATGATGCCAAAAGATATAAACTGATCCCAGAGCAGCAATACGGAATGATGGCCAGAGCAGACTGAAATGCCCCACACACTGCAGCATCTGAAAGATGGGTCTGAAAGGCTCTGAAGGAAGAGTTACATGAAAGCTTTGACCCTGGTGAAGCAGAAAATGATTTGTGACCAGAGCCAGGAGGACTTTCACCCTCTGAGGATGCAAAGCTATATAGGAAGAGTGCAGCCCTGTAAATCCAGGTGGACCTTTTGTTCAGGGATGAATCCCAAGGGCATGCCCAAGGCAAGGCTTCCATGGCAACTGTGGGCTAAGCCCATTAAATAGAGTAGGACAGTCAGTGAATTCTCCACTGCACAAAGTCTCTCTCCAACAAGTGTGGCAGTACTGCAAATTTCTAGATAAACACCATTAAAATGTACATCACTACAGCATAAATAGGACTTCATTTGACAGTCAAGCAAGCCTTCAGCTGCTTTGCACAGAAATCCAAAGCATCCCAATTTTTTATATTGAGAATTACACATTAGTTACAGCTGCAACAGCTGTGCAGCACTCAGCTATCTATGGAAAAGCACTCGACACATTGTATGACAGTGCCTTCCTGACTGCCTGGCATGATAAAATGCATGGGGTTTTCCCGGTGGAGCAGAAATCTGTGTTTTCACAGGCACTAGGAGCTACACAGTGTCCCTGTACATGGATCAGAGGAGAACACACCATTGCCTTCTTGGCATTAAAGAAAACACCCTGAAAACTAACAGGGAATAAGACAGTGCAAGAGTGAATCCCCACCCTGGGCTTGTAAGAATGCTCCAACAGCTGTTCCAGTGGAAGTTGGAGGCTGTGGGGGTAACCAATCCAAGTGCACATCCAGAGACCAGAATAAACCCAAATTCCTTCAAGGGAGCCCCGTTTTTTTTTCTCAGCTGATACACACAGCTCATGATGCACTTACATCACTGAGTGTGGCCTTTCCCGATTGCCCAGGCAGGATAAAGGTGGCAGGATTACACTGAATGGAACAATAAAAGCTGAGGAAAGCACAAAGCACCACACAGATAACCTGTGCATGCACTGTGCCAGTATCTTGGGCAAAGAGCTGGCACAGACACCACACCCAGCTTCAGATCATCTGGGCACAAACCCTCAGACCAGTGGCCTTGGCTTCTGTCATGCTGCCAGGAGAAAGCCAGGGATCACCTCCAGTGCTCCCTACCAGAGTTAATAATCGAGCTCTGGATGCCAAAGGCTTCCTAAATCCCTGACTCAGCCACTGTACATGACAAGACCGCTATTTAGACCGCCAACATGTTTTCCAAAGTTCCTTGGAGACTCTTGGATTATAAACTGCACTCTGACCTTGGAACCGTTTGACCCCCCAGCCACACAAAATTCTTGCAGAAGAAGCTTACAGGCCCTTGCAAAGCCAACAGTGTGCAAAGCCTGCTTCCCCATGGGCCCTCACACATCCCACCTTTCCACAACACCTCTGCCATTCCCTGGTTTGAGCTGATTTATCCTTGACAGCCGAGCGCTACGGCAAGGAGCTATTCCTGCCTTTGTTCTATGAGGGGAACAAAGGAAGCGAGAGGCTCAGGAATACACAGATCAAGGAGGAAGTGTGTAACAGAGGAAGGATCTGCCTTTGCCTTCCTAGGCCCAGGACAACATTTCCCTAGACCACAGGCTACTCCTTCTTCTTGACTTGCCTGGGTGGAAACAAGGCCAGTGCCAAGCGCTCTGGAAATCCCATCACAAATGTTTCCTCCACTTAGATGTTTAACAGTGTTCACATCTCTGACGAAGAACCTACTTGCCACGGCCAAAAAAACCCCACCAGCACTCTTTGAAGGAGAAATTAAACGCTTCATTAATTCAAAAATGGTTGAGATTGCAAATCACAACCAGAACGTACAGGTCTAGAGGCAAGATCACTAATCATTCATGAGCAAAATGCTATGTTTATGCAACACTAAGGATGAGATTTTAATTGCTTATTACTCTAATTGATTTCACTCAGTTGTTATGGCAACTTTCTGCTTTCAGAAGATGTACTACACCAGCCACAGGCCTACACCACAAAGCACAGCCATGTGACACCCCACAGCTGCAACATGTATCTTAAGATAAATACTACTATACATGTGCCAAGTATTTACTGATTCCCATTTTGCTGTGCTTCAAAGCCGTGACAGCCAAGTGGAATCACAAGAATAACTCATTCACCTGTTAGTCCAAGCAAAGAGATGGTCTGAGAACATCCAGTTCTACTCTCTCCTTTAGTGTACACTGCTCTAAGTGCACAGAGTGCTCTAAGGTCTGACTGACAGGAATATCCCTCTTATTCCAGCAGAAATAAAAGGGGGAGCTGTTAAAGACCAGGGTCTGAACACACTGATTTATTCTGAATGCTTTATTGTTGCGTGTCACTTGGCATATGTCATCAAGTGGTAGGGAAGTCAAATTTCCTGTTTAAAAGGCTATTACTATAATTTTTTAATTATGGAATGACAACTCACCAGGAACAGAAGTGCTTCCACTTACAGATCCCTTGTGGCCCAGTCCAGCCACAGGAAAGCAGCAGGATGACATCTCAAGATGCTCTTAGAAACCTGTGTGAACTTTCAGCACTATGCTTCCAATAGGTTCAGCAGCACAGGAAGTAACATCCCAGAAACTGGGACACAGAAACACAGCTAGGAGTTGTTTCAGGGGATGGCCTCCCCACAAAAACATTGCCTTTCAGCCCCCTCAGCCCCCACCCAAACCAGTCTTACTGACAGAGCAGTTATGAAAATGAGCACGCATTTAAACTGCGACCGCAAGCCTTCCAAGTTCCATCACGTGGTACAGGCAAGCCCCAAACAGCATTTAAAAGCCATGCACACCTCTGCTATTACAAACAGGCCAACCACCAAAATCCCCATTCTTTGGGAGAAGCCAGGCAAACCTCCTCGGGGGGATCCACAGCTACCTGATCTGGCAAAATCAAAGTTGAGCCTGCACCATTCCAACCACACAAGTGAAGCCTACAACGTTCTCTCAAGCCGACTTAGTTCCATGGAGCCCACTTGAAAGGGGCTGAATGGCACACCTCAAGCTTCATCAAATCTCCCAAGCGGTGCAAGGCCCATGGTTTCCTGCCTCCCCCAAGCTCCGTCTGACTCCCTAGCCAGGAGGGTGCTGTGCTGAGGTGGCCCAAGCAGGCACCTTTCCAGGGGCAGCTGAGGGTGTGTTCCGTGCTCCAAGCACTGGCAGCAGACAGCAGCAGCCTCTGCTGTGCCAGCTCCGAGCCAGGCCCTGGCAGGAGCAGCCCCAGCCCCTCATGGGTTCGCAGAGGTACGTGTGAGTTACCAGCCACAAGGGATGTGCACGCAGGACATGAGCTCAAGTGTGCCTTTGATCGGCTCCTGCAAGTGTTCTGGACTGACAAGATGAAGACACATCCTGAGACCAGGTTTTGCTACAAAGAACAGCAGTGAGGACAATTCCTGCAGAACCCAGAGGAATCCAGCTGGAATGACCCTTAACCCCTAGCAGGAGCTCTGGATGTGCAAATGTGCCAAGCACAAGGCTCACAATAATCACAGGAAACCTCACCCCAGCTTTTCACACTGGCAAAGCTGAGGTGAGATTCCCATCCAGTACTGTGCAGTCTCCCCTTTTCTTGCCACAACTCCTGGGAAAGCTGTGGGATCATGCACCCTAGAGAGCACCAAAAAAAAAGGAAGCCAAAAGCTTCAAGGAACCGACTGCCACTCACAGCAGGTAACAAATACAGCACTTGGTTTATTTTTGTTCTCAACTGAAACAAGACTCAGTAGGTTCCTTACCCAAGCACTCCTGAAGTGAGCAGAGACTTGCAGCAAGAAGTCTTCAGAGGTACAGTATTTGTATCATACAGAGTACACAATAAATTACTATCTACATGCCACAGACCTACAAAAAGTTACATACAATGTAAAAAAATACAGTATTTTCTGCTCGTTTTTTTGTTTTAAATTTTTTTCTGTACATTTTTTTTAATTTACATTTTCATATACACTTTTTGTAAACTTTTGTGTTTTTAGAAAACTGAAACCACATAACAGTTATGGACTTACAGCATCACTCTTACCATTCTAAAGCAACGTTTGCATCTACAAAACAGCTTTTAGCTTGTTTGCTCCTTCATTTCTACTTTGGCACCACCACACCTCACACCGTTACTCTGAGCTACTTTAGTCTGCTTTAGCCATGTCCTCACCAGGGAGAAACACAATTAGACTGGAATTTGTGCTTTGATAACAAAGTTCAGAAGGAAAACCATTACATTAACTACTTCACCATCACATTTACCTGATATTTTACTGCGTAATTTCAACTTCTCCTGCACTAACTGCTTTACATCATCAGCATGCAAACAAGTCTGATTATGACTCAATCAATAACATGGATATACTGAAAAACAACTACAAGGGTTAAATATTCAAAGGAATGTAGACTTAGCAAAGTTTACCAAGTTAAGAAGTCTAAGCTAATAGCATGGATTGACATGTTAAGATTTGAAACACAGTGAGGCATACAATGTGAATTTCAGTGTAAAAACATCTGTACTAAAGAAAACATGGAATTACTCCTGGCCACACAATTTATACTATCTAAAAGTGAAAACTACATTGACTAGAAACCTCCTGCTTACCACACATACTCCTGGTGTGAAATAGGGATCCCTGAAGTTTATAAAAGCCAAGCTTCAAAAATTGCTACTCGGAGTACACAACTCAAGACCCTGCTGAAAAGGAAAAGCAGTTTCAGTGTTCGGCCCCTTAGAGAGTAAACCTGCAGCCTGGCACTCTGTACATGCACTGTCCCCTGTAACCCACTCAGCCACTTGGATCTAATCCCAGAACACTGAGGAGCAGAGGTGCCCTCCAGTGGGACTGCAACCCAACCTCTTGCTCAAAGCAGAGTCAACACTGAAATCAAGCCAAGCTTGGGATTCTGTCATGTTGAATCCTGGGAACATCCCAGGACAACTGCACAGCTCCTCTCGGGCCTCTCCCTTGCTTGACGGACCCCATGGAGCACATTTCTTCCATTAACTGAGAGCTTCCCATCTGTTTACATCTCAGGAAAGCTTCTCACTCTTGCTCCATGCTCCTCAGGCAAGACCCTGCAATCAACTCAGGTGTTGAGCCACTGAGGGTTTTGGACAACCAGTACAGAACTACATTCATGGCTGTTGACAACAGAACTGTACAACAACTTGTGGTTTTTTTTGCTGATCTGGGGACCTGAAAGAACATGTTGGGTTTTTTTTTAATTCCTTAAAATTACAACAACAAAAAAAACAAGGCAGGCATTCAAAGCATTGATATACCACAGCAAGTTTTGCCTTAATACAGTTTACAGATTACCACCTCATTTATTATTGCCAAAAGACTCTATGGTGCATTCAGAACTTCAACCTAATACAATCCAGACTCAGTGCTAAGACCGACAGCTGAGAGTTTGCCACTTGGGTTTAGGTTTGAGTTCAAAGAAGAAGGTGCCTTCCAGATCACTTGGAGGAGAACTGCTAAGGCTTTCTTCCCCGCTGCTCATGTCTTCACAGGAGTCTTCACTAGAAGGAACAGTGGGAAAGGTAATTTTAACAAAGCACAACCCCTTCAAAGTGGCAAAGTACTCCTCAATCCTGGGGTTTCTTGTACACTTCTCTGTTCCTAGTAGCAACATCCCACATGTAAATGCTCCTCAGCCTAAAGCTCCTTAAGGCTCCTAAAGCTGAAATCCTAATAAGGCACAATTTCCTGATGCTGACAACATCCTACCGATCACAAAGCCAGTGTTCCAGACACCAAACATTAACTCCCTTCAGAGGACTGAAAACCTTTGCAAGCCTTCCTGCCCTGAAACCAGCAGTGCCTCCCCCCATCCAGCCAAGTACCTCTGAACACCACAATGACAGTTCCCCCTTCATTCCATGTGCTGAAGACATATTCCAAACCCATCAATGTTCTTAGAGCTAGAACTCTTTTTTCCCCCCAAGTAGCAGTGATTAAGTCATAGTTAAACAGAGTTGCCATGACCACTACAGGAGGAGAATTCCCAACAAATTTAGCAGCCAAGTGTTACCAACCTCTCACTTCCATTGAAACATCCACCCTCCGGGATCGTTGGCAACTCGGGAACGCTGTAGTAACTGTTCTGCAGGTTTTGGGCTGTACGCCTCGAAACAATCCAAACCAGTTTTTTGTGATCAGGCTTGCAGCATTCAGGAGAAGAATAATCTGCCAGGCATTTAGAGACCAGTTCCCTCCAGTAAAGTAGGTCACTATCACTTATCTGAAAAAACCCAAAAAACAAATGAGAAACCCCCAACGTTAGTTAATCTGCAACACAGGCTCTAAGGATAACTCCTCCCTCCATTTTACCTTCTTGGAAAAGACCTGGAAAAAACCTCAGTCAAGACAGGAATGAGTCATAACTGTGATACCTTCGTCAAAGTTGCTTTTGAAGGTGAACTACCAACTCCTACACACCTTCCAGACAAGTCCCTGTACAAGGTGGAGTTGGGTTGACAGTTTGCCTGTCAGTCCTTGTTATATTATCTCTTCCAAAGGAGAAATGAAACAAAGGTTATTCTATTTTAAAATGGAATTAAAATTTTTTTAATTCCCTTTCCAAATGGAAGTGAAAATTTTTTAACTACTTTAAAATGGAAGAAAAAAATTTAAAACACCATTTTAAAATAGAATAATATTGTACTTTAAGGAACTACTTCCTTCCCATAAGAAACTGGGGTTGTTCAATCTGCTGGAAGAGTGAAAGGCTGCTTCTAGGCCATCAACGGAGGCAGCATGCAGCTCGAGGACATGAATCCTATTTTAGTTCACAGGATATCCTGAGCTGGAAGGGACCCACAACCATCCAAGCATCATAGAGTTCAACTCCTGGCCCTGCACAGGACAATCCCCCCAATCCCAGCCTGTCCCCAGGGGTATTGTCCAAATGCTCCTTGAGCTGTGCCAGGCTCTGCTGTGCCCCTTTCCTAGGGAGCCTGTTCAGTGCCTGATCTCCATCTGGGGGAAGAACCTCTTCCACATATCCAGCCTAACCCTCCCTGGCACACCTCCAGCCGTTCCCTCAGGTCCAATTATTCAGGCAAAAGAATAACCAGCCCAGCAGTCACAGAAAAGACTGGAAGTTTCTCCAGACCACAGCCAGGGCTCTACAAGTTCAATCAGCTGCCTGTTAAAGCATGCATTGTACACACAACGGGTCAGCAGTTCCTCTGATTTTATACATTTCAGATTGTTTTTTAACTGTTTCTTTCAGCCAAACAGAATCCTTAAGGATGCATTTAGGGACCCATTTAAGCAACCCCTAACTGTAACATCACCCAGCAAGAAGAGTGTCAGTCCAAACAACTGGAAAAACAATCCACTGAAAAGCCTCACCTTTGAATGCTTTTGAACACGCAGAAGGATCTCCAGTAGCTCAACAGATTTCAGCGTCTGAACTTCCAGAGTGAGAAGGCACAAGGCCAGGACAGATGGCTGAAAGGACCAGAAAACAGCATTCAGCACCACAGCCATCACAAACCTACTCAGAAGCTACAAACAACTGCTTCTACTCACTTTTGCTTTAGAGAAGATTAGACGGCAGTTGCAAGCTTTTAGCTGCGCTTCCAACTTGTCCAGATTCAATACTTCTTTCCTGTGAGACATCCAGGAGAAAAAGGGTCTGGATCAACAAGCATTCCCTCACCAGGAAGCAAAAACTGAGGAGCTGCCTCCTTTACAGCCGAGGCTGCAGCCATTTCAGAGGGAATTGAAAGGGGCTCAGCAAACACCACCAACTCACCTTTCTGAGGTATGACAGAGTACAATAGCATGGTACAAGTGCAAGAAGGTTAAGGCAGTAGTAGCTTTAAATTCAAAGTGCAACTTTTCTGAAATTATCTTTTCCATCCGTTTCAGGTCGGACACAGTGCATTTACATTGGCTGATCCGGATGATCTCGTGAGCAGATGGGACGTTGCATTCCTCCTCCACCACACGGGCGGCCAGCTGGATGCAGCAAACCCCAATGCAAGACAAATGCTTCGGTTTCACCTGAAAACCAGCACAAATTCCATGAAAGCATCATCAACACTCTGCTCAAACAGCCACTGTGCTTGGAATACCCACAGTTCTCCAGCCAAAGGCTTGCCCATCTCCACTAAACCTGGCGCTGGCCAGCTCCTACACCTCCCCCAGCCACAACCAGTTCCATCGCCTCAGCTGGCAGAGCCCACAACGCAGCACCGGCTTGCTGGGGCTGAGGAAGTGAAGCTGGACAGCTGAGCAGCCTCTCCTCAGGTTGCTCTCCAGCACTACACAAACAAATCGAGGAGGGAACTGCAATTCCCTGCTCCTCCAAGTGGCAGTACTCACCCACCCTCGCTTACAGCCCACACAAATCCAGTCTGAGCCTGTTCCGAGCAGCCCCGTCCCTCCACAGCCTGTTCCGGCCCCGGCTCTTCTCTCCCCTCTACCACCGTAACATTCTGTGCCACTTCAAGGACAGCCACACCAGAGAACTAATGCAACTTCATTTTTTCTGCTGATCTAATAATGAGGAACTGGTTTAGGTCCAAGCTTCCTGCCTTACAGCAGCACAAACACGATAAAAACAACCAGGAAACGATCACTTGGTGTCTGTCCCAAGGCTAAGCTAAGCTTTAGCAGAGTACCCAGAAACAGCCTCTAACACTTACTGGTTTGTTTCCCTTAATTCCTCCTTTCTCAGCCATCTACATGGTGATGGTTACAGATTTATTAGAGGATGTAAATCAAACTGCTACTTGTCTTTAGAGGTAAAAGGAACTGCACTCAGCGCCAGGTTCACAAAGGAGACCTCAGAGCAGCTGATGAATGCACAGAATGAATCGAAAGCCACATTTATACCTTCATAAGAGCCAAGAATCTGTCCAGAATGTTGACAGCCAAAACAAACGTTTCAGTTGCAAATCCAAAGAAGTTGGTCAGACTCCAAAGATCTTCCACCTTGGCATTCCTTTGTCTTGGACACAGAGTGTTTTCATTCTATGGCAAGAGAGGCAAAGTCAGAATTATTCTGTGTCGGCAGCAATCACTGTGCCCCACTCCCTAAATCGTCTTTTATTTAGATGAAACAGACTCAGTTTATTCCTTAAATATTTTATTTCACTTAACTTAAAAAGAAAATAGATTCAGACACTTAGGACTGAAATCTCATCCATGGTTCAGAGATTACAGCCAGGTCCTGAGTCTTACTGGTGCAACAGCCAACGCAACCACATTTCCTACTCTCCACTTGCTTATTTTAAGACTTATTTAAGTTACGAAGTGCAGGCAAACACAGTGACTCCTGCCCTTAGAAATGACCACACAGCTCTCGGCCTTGCATGTCAATATTTAAACAACAGCTCTGCTTTCACAACAAACAAGCAAACTTATCTCAGGGATTTTTTTTTTTCTGTTAAATATTAAGGCTCTTCCCAAGGAACTCACAAGCACCCGAAGGCACATAATAAGCCTGCCCTGAACTCAGTGAGGAACTTTGATCGTTAACGTGGAGATGTTTATGGTCTGTTTACACTTTGCTGCTCAGCACCGAGCAGTTCTGGGCTCATTTCCCCAGACCTCGGCAATGAAAATCCGGTGGTTCCCCTGTTTGTTCCATAACATCCCATCTCCCCTGAGGAAACAATACAGAACCTCTCTCTCCTGTGCTCACTCTAAGTTTAAACCCTAAATACTAAACCCCTAGACATTTTGCTTGCCCTGCAGGTCGCGGCGCTTGGATAATGTAATGTTAATAGCAACAGACGAAGACAGAACTAAAACAAAAGGCAAGAGGCAACCACAGAGAAAAGAATTAACTTTCCGCAGTTAACGCACTTTAAATTCCATTAGCCAGAATTTCCTCTAAATTCTGGAAATTTTCTTTCTGCTCTAAGGAGCCCCCCGACGCCCTCACCCACCTCGGCGGCGCCCTCGATGAGGCTGAGTCCCTTCTCGCGGGGCTGGAACCGCCCCTCCAGCTCTAGATGGAGGTTCAGCTGTTTGAAAAGCCACAGCGCCTCGCTGCTCATCTTCCCTTTCCTTCGCCGTCTTCCCCTCCGCAGCAGGGAAACAAAGGGACCCCGCAGGCCGGGAGCGAGGGGATACCGGGCCCCCCCCGCGGCCCTCACCGCTCGGGGAGGGGGAGGCGAGCCCGGCTCCCGTCACCGCGCGGACGGGGGTGGGCTCGNGCTCCGGGCCCTGGCAACCGCGACGAGCCCGCGCGCGTGCGCCCTGAGGCGATGGCGGGGAGGTGGCGGCGACACCCTCAGTGCCGCAGCGCTCCCGTGTCCCACACCGCCTGTCCCACAGCGCTCCCGTGTCCCACACCGCCTGTCCCACAGCGCTCCCGTGTCCCCACACCGCCTGTCCCACAGCGCTCCCGTGTCCCACACCGCCTGCCCCACAGGGCTCCCGTGTCCCGATACAGGATAAAGATGAACGCTGACCTGACTGTAGTAGCCTGAGGATGTTCAGCTCCTGCAGGTCAAACTCTGTGTATCTCTGGGACCCTCCTCATGCTGTTCTTTGAGGGTTCCAAACACCCGACTGGATTTAAAACCCCTCGGTGTCCTACTCCGGGCTGAGAGATTTCTGTGCAGCCTGGTGTGGCAGTGGTTTTGGGATGTGCTCTTCCAAGTTTCCCTTTCCGTGGAATGAATCCAAAGCCCCATGGAGGAAGGAGGATCAAGCCCCTAAGTCAAAGGCTGCCTCATAGGGCTTCTCAGCTTAATGGAGTCCTCAGGACCAGATAAACAAAATCAATCATCGTCTGAGGTGTTTGTGGGGCTGTTCCAATGTGCTCGTGGACAAACACAAAGGAATAAATGTCCCAGGACAAACCCAAACTGCAGCGATGTGATGTGTGTACACACTGGAGACAAAAGTCCAGGGAGGTGACTCCCGCAGATTATTGCTGGGTTTGATCTAGTGAGGTTCTACAGCTCCAACCAACACAAAAATGTTTCTGGAATGTCACAGGCTGGAAAAGTAAATCTGTGTTATCCACTGAGGCATCACCAGAGCTGAGCTCTGCCAAGCTCTATTTCGGAGCACAGTCCCTGTCTGCAATGCCAGTGATGATGGCCAATACCTTCCTCAAGTTTATTTTGATGCCAAGGACTCCCGAGATTGCCCACATTCTGCAGTATGTCTTGCCATCACAGAGATGGAGTATGGATGTTTTTCCTCCTCCAGCTGCTGTAGGAAAGCATGTAGTGGAACACACGTTCCAGTTTACCTAAAAGGACAAAAAAGGTTCATTTTTGTAAGCACAGAGCATGAAAGCTCCCAAAGCCTCAATTCAGATACCTGCTTAAACACATACATGCCTTTCCCTTTACTAATTTAAACCTAATAGAACACTCTGAAAAATTGTCCTTTATATCTCACGTAGCCTGAGGGGGAAAAATATCAGAGCATGGCTCATTTCCCAGGTTAGGAGAGAGGGATCCCTGTCCCATCTTTGTTCCTCAGTAATAACTCACTTGTTGAAAACAGCTCAGTAGGATCAAGAAAAAAAAAAAACAACCCACCAAACCCCAAGGATCCTTAATATAAGTGATGGACTGCAGCTTTGGGATTAAAACAGGGAAAATGAGCCTGCTCCCTGTGCTGTTTGGACCTGGCAGAACAATGGAGTGTTGTGGGCAAAGGAGGAGTCATGGTGAGGTCAGCAAACAAAATCTGCTGTTGTTTTCTATTTTTTCCCCTTATGCAAGGAACAATTTTCTTTCCATGTGGCATTTATTTGGGATTCAGGGAAGTGTGAATATGGGGAGAGAATGGGAAGTGTTTCCAGCATTCTGAGGAAACACAGTATACCTCTTCTGTACCAGAAACAATTCAATTATTTACAATTTACAGTGCAGCAATTCCTTCCTGGCATTCTTTGGGAACCCAAAGATGCATGTCCTATTAAATGGGGATTATTTTAACCAGCTTTTGTAAACTATCTTCCAATGTGGCCTGGCAAAACTTGTCCAGGCATGCCCAAAGCAGTTCCTCAGGAATGGTTCTGGATGGCTAAGAGCTGTGTTACTGACTGGCAGTGGAAGATACAGAGGTGTTGATTGGGCCTTGTGGCATGTGGATTTCCACACCGAAATAGGATTACAACCCGTGGTGATTAAGGGACACAGAGTAATTAACGCCCCAGACACAAGCACTATCTGCCCACTCTGGACACCCACAGAAGAAAAACAGGGGTCACCTGGAACAACAGCTCCCTTGAGCCACTTACCCAAAGAGCTCTGTGCAATTTACAGCCACTAATTAATGCAAGTGCCCTGCTGCTAGCCTATTATTCTGGTATGGAGGGCAGCAGCAGTGCTGACACCAGGAAGGCAGAAGTCTCAGAGTGGTCTTTTTATACAAAATACACATATTGGAAAACACTTATCAAGGCTTCCTGTGAACACACACTGAGAAACAATTTATCTTGTTACTTCAAGAGCAATGGGATCAGTACATTGAGGATAAAAGCTATCAAAATAAAACCCTCGCATGGGCTTCCCCTCACCAGGCCCTTCTGGAGGGAACAAGTCTAGGAGATGAAATGTTTCATAAATCTGTCAGAGTTTAAACCTTGTTCCCCAGACAGCAGCCCCTGAAAGGAAAGTGGCATTTGATCCTCCAGTAGCCATGGGAGCAATGTTCCCACTGGTCCAGCTCCTGTCTGCCCAGAGGAGTGTAATTCCACACCTCTCACCTGGTGCTGCCAGAAATCGAGTTCAGCATTCATAAATAAATGAATTTATTCAGATTCATTGCTTGCGTGTAGGACACCAAAGGAGAGCAAGGCACCTGGATAGGAGATTAAATGGAGGTTGGTTTTAGGGAAGAGATTCACTGGACAGACCAGAGAGGAGCAGTGACACTGTGTCTCCCAGGGACCACACCCCGAGTTCCAAGCAGCTGCTGGAATAAGGAAGGGAGGGGGCAGAAAAGAAAAACCCAGCGTGTTTGCTCAGGAAACTCAGAGCAGAAAGTATTTTGAACTAACAAGACCCAAACACAAGTAAACAAACTTAGTAAGTTTAGGACAGGACCTCTGTTTTAATTTAAATAAATCTACCATGTACTGATAGCACATACTTTGCTTACTGAAGAAAAAAAACCCAAAAAAACCCAAACAAAAAAAAAAGCAGCTGCCTTATTTATTTATATAAGGACCCCTATACCAGCACAGCTGCACCACAGGCCTGGGACGAGACTCCCAAGATGAGTTTTGTAAAAAGAGAAAAAGAGAGAAGTCCAAACATCTACTGGGAAACAGTTTCTTCCTTAGAAAATACTCTTATTCCCAGTAGTTGGCATAAAACTCGTAAAGCACAGCTAAAAATTAAACTGCATGCAGTGCTAAATGCCCGATTCTTGAAGGAATTTCCAAGTCTTCACTGAGAATTTTCACTGACACAAAAGGATTCTGTTCCAGAAATAACACCAGGGACAGGGCCCTGTCTATTATTTCATGGCTCCGAGCACGTCCATGTATACTGTGTTTGGAACCACAGAATTCCATATCCCTGGTACTGACAGAGCAGAAGGAAAAGGCTGAAGAATGAGCTGGCTCTGTGCTGAACCCAATGCCTGTGTTGTCATGGAGGCCTCTCTCCACACACAGAGCTGGAAAGATCTAGAAAGCACTCAAGAGCAAACTGCAAGAGTTCAGCACAACCTATTTTTTTAGTACCACTAAATCTTGTTTTGGAGGGTTTGGAAATGGCTCTGGCACAAGAAGAGGAAGGAGGAGCCTTGCCCCCAGTGCAAACCCTCTTGTAAAGAAGGAAGGCACTCCTGGTGACTTCACCAGGGCCACGGCAAGAATATCTGCAGTTTTGTTGCTCACGGGTCGCAGCCGCCCCGCCTTGTTCAAACTGCACTCTCTGGTCACCGAGAAAAAGGAAGGAAGCAGGAAAGACTCCAAATCTGTGACACATTTCAGAACTTGCCCGGTGAGTCCAATTCTTATTCATGATTTCTGTTGGGGGGTGGATGCAGGTACCCTTCGTCTTAGTCCTCACTGGCTCCCGCTCTGGCTACTGTCAGAAATCGACGCTGCATCTTGAGGTCTAACAAAACCCAACTTCTGCCTTTTGTAGCTCATCACTCCAAATGCACATACCCACCCTCTGCAGGCAGCACTTGAACTGCAGCTGGAGGTGCAGCCCTGGCTCCGCTCCCACTGCGGCACAGGGAACCTTCCAGGAGCCGAGGGAGTGACATCGAATGGCAATGACCTGCCTTCAGTGCAAGCGAAATTGTCTGAAAGGCAGCTGTGTGTTTCAATAGCCTCGTGCTTGTCGAAGCATGACCACAGAGGCAGCAGTTTGCTCAGAGGCCTCCTCTAATAACCATTTGTTACTGGAAGGTGCACTTAATTCACTGTGTATTTTTGCCACTTACTTTAAGTGGGTCCTTTTATTTAATTGACAGGATAATTCTAGGCAGTGTTGCACTTAAGGCTTTGGAAAGTTTTGTTGGATTTGTTTTTTTTTTAGAAAGGTGGTTGTGCATAATTTCAGGAGGCGTTTTCAAAATCACAGGGATTCTGCATAAATGGAATTTAAATTAGTCATTAAAAGTTAAACTAAGAAAAAGCAAAAAAGAAAGGCAGTCACCTTCCTGCCTGTAGAACTAGGCAACTGCTGAATAAAATGATTTGCTAGGAAGCATTTTGCCATGAGGTCTGGGTACTGTAAATTTATTTTATGACTTTACACTTATTTTCCAATTTAACATTCCATTTTCCATAAAAGATGAGAAGTCTCTTAATTATCTAAAAAAATACTCCTTTCTCAGGCTGTCTTAAATTCTTATATGTCTTTTGCTAAAATTGAGCTCTTGGGACAATGTCCTCTATATTTGGCAAAGGGATAAATCACTAATTATGAGATTGTGTCAGCTGGTATATTCTTTTCTTTATCAGACAATACAAACACAGACTATCACAGATGGAAGGTTCTTTCCAACTGTAAATGTGAAAAACCTCAGCCTAGTGGATAGGTTACTCCTACTGAAACAAATGGCAGCTGGAATTCTGGAAGTCTTTTGGAGTCTGCTGGCCTTATCCCTGTGCCAGTAAGGAATATTCCATTTCCCCCCTTGCCTTCCAAATGACAACCTTTAGTCTTTTCACGTCCATTGGTGCACAGTGGCCTGCTCTTACTCCCCAGTAATTAATACCTCTGTTCCACAAGGCTAATTGCTCTGTGAAGGGTGAAGGGAGGCACAGATTTCCATACCCAGCACCACAGATGTTTCCCAAGGAACAGCTGCAGGAACATTTCCTGCATAGTTCTGTCTTAACATACCTCATCCAGGCACGTTTCACTCACACTCCTGCTGCTTGGCACAAGAAATAATTCAGACAGACTTTCTCGGATGCACCGGCAGCGAATGTGATCCTGATCCACACAGAGAAGTGCAAATTAGGAATTTTTAATGTTTATAGAAGGCAAAAACAGAAGAAAACCTACATTCAATGACACCACTCTGCCAATACTAAGAAGGTAAAACTGGGAATGCTGCTAAGGAGGAGGCACTTTAGTGTTGCTGTTGGTGTTCTTGCACGTTGTGACACACATTTCCAACTAAAAATCTATTTTCTAGGAAGAATGATGGATTTGCTGGTGGGATCCCTAGGGTGAAGGGGACAGTCTGAAGACATTACTGTCACCAAGTTAAGTGAAATAGAGCCGGAACAGAGCACGTTCCAAATAGCAAAGCAAACGGCAGAAAATAGCAGCTCTGGTTGAGAAAATTACATTATGGGGCTGTTTATTTAGTAAAACTAAATCAGGTAAAAAGGTTAATTTAGTGTCTGCAGTTCCCCTCTCAGAATTAATCACTGAGTGAGGTGAAAGAGGTGCTTCATTTGCTAAATGTGAGCACGTATTTCACTGTTCTGGATGAAAGCAGAACTGTGTCCTGGCGTTTTGAGAAGCTCCATGCTGGGAACAGATAAGAAGAGAATCCTGTGCAGCTCAAAGAGAAGGGTTTGTTTTCCTAATAAATAATTTAAATTCCTGCTGGCAGGAAGAGCAGGGTGGGAACAGCTACACAAAGTCCTGAGAGGCCATGGAGATGTTCCACTCGAGCTGACACTCCTGTCATTCCACCGGTGGTGGTTTCTAAGGTCAACAGACTTCTTTAACAGCTGCACTGGAAAGCTACATTTAAGCTCAAAGAAATGAAGGAGCCTGCATGTAGTTTCCTTTTTTCCTTTGCCACATTCTTAAGGAATACTGGGTTTTTGGGTTTTTTTCCAAAGGGCAGCTAATTATTGCCTGTAGGAACAAGCACAGCTGATGTATTCATAAGGTGGAACGGCACAATAATTTGTATCTACTGATTTCCACACTACTTACTCAGAAAATCAGCATTCCATCAATTGATTTATTGCACCAAAAAAAGGGTAAGGTTTTTCAAAAACTGCTAATGATTTTGTGTAGTTCAGTTTTCACCCAGATGAGACAGTTCAGTGCTCAAACCCATTTCACTCCTCTGGGAGAGTTCCTTTGTGCTGATAATTTTTCCTTGGCAAGCAAAGGCCTTACTCCCTGGAAGTGAAAAGCAAAGCCTTGTCAGATAATTTCACCATAAACTATGTTTTTAGGGCTCTCCTCATTTCCTTCTGCAGCTTTCCCCAACTCTCCACATTTGCAAACTGTCCCTCTCACAAAGAAAATGGAGTTTAACTTTCCTTTCAGCTTCAGGAACATCGAGAAATCCTCAGAGTCTGCTTCCCTTATTTTTTTTTTAAGGTTTTGGTTTTTAAACCAACATCAATATAATCTCCTCTGGGCTGATCAAAGCCCACTTGCTACTTGAAGGATCACAGGTTAGCAATAAAGACAGATAAGTTATGTAATGGCTGGACTCAAAGCACAAACACAGTGATAACTATAGGGATAACAAGACTTGCTCTGGCACAGAGGGAGCTTGACCAGCTGAACCCTAACAGGAGTTATTTTTATCAGCCTGCATGCTTCCATCCCCGTGGGATATTCAAATGCTTTACACACTATTTTAATGTGGCCTCACAACCTGCCTGACACGAGGGTGAGCTTACCCTTGCTCTGGTAACCTGCACTTGGACACTTCCAGGGGTCCAGGGGCACCCACAGTTTCTCTGGGTAGCCTGTGCCAGGGCCTGCCCACCCTCGCAGGAAACAATTCCTGATATCCCACCTAACCCTTCCCCTTCTTGTCAGAGTGAAGCCCTATTGCCTCCTTCCATGTCTCCCTGCAAAACAGGCCCAAATGCATGGAGTTCATGCCAGTCTCCTTCCCAGCAGGGCTGATAAATCCCTTGGTTGTGGCCACAAACTACCACTGGGATTTTGGAAAACTGCCACAGCTTTATGGACTTCTTAAACACCAGCTCTTAGGCAACGAGACCCAGAAGAATTAGAATGGAATTGTGAAAGCGAGATAAAATTCCAGCAGGACTTGCCCTTCGCTACACCTTGTCAGTTCTAAAAGTGGTAATCTGTTTCAAGATAAAAATTAATAAAAATGGAAGGGAGCAGCACATGGCAGGCTTGGATCTGAAGAACAGATCACCCTGTGCATGGAGGAGTTACTGCAGCAAAAATAGACTTTCATTTCAGTCTCATATGTTACTAGGGAAAGGGTTAAAAAAAGCTTGAGATGGATGAATTTTTAGCAAACTGATTCACAGTTAATTTGCTGGAAAATGAATAGAAAAAAGTAAATCTATGCTCTCTCTCGATGATTTATGTTACTGCTTATTATCTCCGGAGGAAATCCTCCTTTGTGTGCTGTCTGAACAGCCAATAACTACAGATACTGGAAAGAGTTTAAAGAAAACAATTTGCCTTCGCTCTGAACTTCTTGCTTTTATCTCTACATTTCAACCTCTGGTGGTGCGGCAAGATTCTGACACTCATCACCGTGCCAGGATTTGCATGCCAAGTATTTATTCTTTTCCTGGTCTTTGCTGTACAGTCTTGTAACACAGCCCCATATCCATTTAAGAAAAAAGGGGAAAAAAAAAAAAAAAAAGGTTTAGGTTACAAAAGGATTTAAACACTCTAAAGCTTGTCCAGTTCTGAAGGAATAAAGGGAGCTGTGAGACAACAGCTTCCACAGCACTCCAGGCATCTTGTGCCGCCAGTGGGAATGCCAGACACGGCCTGGAAACAAGGGAAAGGACAGTGCTGCCGGCCTTTGTGCCGGGAAAAGGCCTAAGGAAATGAATAAAGTCCAGGCTAAATCCCTGTTTACATTTTGCGGCGCAGTAAATAAGGGATCACCGGGGATAACACAGGGAGCTCTGCTCCAGCACACACGGGCTGCGAGACGCGCAAGGAACCGGCGAGAGCACGAAGCTTTTGCCGGGGATCGGCTCAACTCGGGGCGTACTTACAATTAATTTACAAATGAACACCTTTGCCCAGCGCTTCGGCGCTGTTTCAAACGCCGCTCTAACGCCCGACCCCGACCCTGCCCGGAGCCCCCCCGGCGCCCTCACGGAGCCGCGCACGCGCCGCAGATCCCTCCGCGTGCCACTAACCACAATGCCGCGCGACCCTTCCGCCGGGAAAAAAGAGTTCCCATTCTCCGACCTTCCCACCCTCCCCTCTCGCCCTCCCGCTCCCCCTCACAGCCGCCGGGAAGTAGGGGAGAAACGGGAGGGGAGAACGGGGAAGGGAGAGCCGCCTCCAGCCGCCGCCGGCCTCCGGCACCCGTGACGCGGGGCTTTGTGCCCGGCCGGCGGCGCTGAGGCNGCCGGGCCCCGCCGGGCACCCCGCCGCCGCGCAGGGGAGGTGAGAGCCTGCGGGGGACGGGGGGGATGGCGGGGGGGTGTGTATGGATGCGTGTGTGTGGGGTGGGGGTGCTGGCGCATCGCTGTAGTTATAAATGCTGTAGTGATACACGCGCAAAGCAAACGCGCGCAAAGCATCCTGCCAGCGGTGCTTTGTGTGCCGGTGCGGGTCCCTGTCCCGTCCGTGACCCCCCGCCCCGTGCAGCGGCTCGGCAGCGCATCTCTGCCCCAGGAGGGACTCCGGTCACGGCGCGGAGCACGGCATTTACAGCCGGGGGACCTTAAGGGGTTGCAATGCACCTTAAAGAACACGTAGTCGCAACCCCTGTGCAGGACACCTCCAGGTGATGAGGCTTCTTCCAAGCCCTGTCCAGCCTGGCTTGAACACTTCCATTGGGGCATCCACAGCCTCCCATGGGCAATCTGTTCTAGTGTCTCGACACCCTCATACTAAAGAGTTTCTTGTGGATATCGAACGTATATTTCCCCTCTTTTCAATTTGTACCCATTACTCCTTGTCCTATCACTAGAGTACCTGAGGAAGTCTCTCTCCAGCTTCCCTGTAGGCCTCCTGGTTTTGTTCTCTTGTGTTAGAGTACTTCATTTGCAGAGGTGGTCTGCACTCTCTCCCCACTTGCCTCTTAGCTCTCCGGGCTACAATGGAAGAAGTTTCCTTGAAGGAGGAGCAGCAGTGTGTTCTCTAAATCCATCTCCAAAGGAGTGAACTGAGGGGAGTGGGATTGCCAAGGGGTTTTGTGCCTACGGTAGAAAGCAGAGTGACAGGAAAAATCCTCCTGAAAACTTGTCCATTGAACACAGTAAAACATGTTCTCCTATCCTCCCCTTTTGACCCTGTGAAGGAGAGAAAAAGGAACAATCCCATATTTTACCACTCTTAAAAGTAAGGGTGTTAGCAGCCTGATTCAAGCCTGAGTTGAACAATTATTTCAGCACCAGCCTTTATCTGCTCCCAGACATTTCTTTCTGTGGTGTACTGCAACAGTGTGTACATGGCACAGTCCCTTTTAAAGACAGAAGGGTGAGATTTTTTTCGATAAAGTGTTTAAACTGAGCAAGACCCAAGTGATGCATGAGACTCTCAGGAGAGGGGAGCATATCCCCTTTTGCTGCAGGGGTGGCAGCTGTGCCCCCCACCTCTGCCCCACTGCAGGTACACCTGGGGCCCAGGTCAGGCAAGGAGAGGGTGTCTCTCAAAAAGCAAATTATGGCATCTTTTCCTTGTCTCGAGGGTTGGATTTTGGATCCCTGCAAATGATTCAGATTTGGTTTTCAAGTAGTTTGGCTGGCTCGTAGGGCAGAGGGGGAGGGCTTGTCCTCATCAGTGCCTACACAGCCCTTGGCGTGGGATGTGGGAAGCTAATTTTTTGGCTTCTCCCCAGCAGGAACTGAACTTTCACATGGGGGGTGTGTGTACATAGATACACACACGCATACAGTTTTAATTATACTGCACCCCTGTAGAACTCACACACGGTTTGATGTGGCAGAACTGATCTTAGCTGCTGCTTTTACTGTGTGTGCTCTGTATTCCCAAGTCCTGCACTTTGTCTGGTCTGGGACCCTACTTAAAAACCCTGATACGGCCTCTGGTGGGAGCCTTGCTCTGTCAAGATGCTGTCCACAAAAGGTCCTCCTTGCTGGATGCCAGCTGGGGCCAGGCTCTCCTGCTCTTCCTGTTCCATGTTTGGGGTGTCACAGGGCTGCTGAGAGCCCGTGGTGAGCAGGAGCTGCATTTCTCTGGCTGGCTCTTGGGAGCTGTGTTTCCAGACCTGTCTTCCATCTTAGAGTAACCCTTTGACGCAGTCAATGTTTGTGAGTGAAGTTGTTTCCCTGTTTTCAGATGGTTCCAGTAATATGTACCTACATTTATCAGTTTAGTCAGGGGTCAGTCCAGCTGTGACACTGTTCAACGCTGCTCTTTTTGCTCATGTCCCTGATGCCCTGTCTGTCCCTCACTGCCCTGGGAGAAGCTTTTTGGTGCACCGTGTTGACAGCTTTGTAAAGCTCTGAGCATCTCCCCTGTAATTACAGGCTCCTTCAGTTTCCATTCTCAGCCTTTCTGTGCACACCTGCCTCTCAGCATCCCTCATGCACAGACCGAAATGAGACCTCCAGCAGTGTCCCTGTGGTGGAAGGTGCCTTCCCTCAGGGCCTGATGGAGGATGCATTCCCTTGCACACCTCTAGCCATCCAATGGTTAAAGCAGTAATTAGTCTTGACCTCATGCTGAACTGGCTTTTGGGGAAAATTTATATGCACAGGTCTAATCATTGTGTTTTTACAAGGCACTTTTTATATTTAGGACATAAAGTTCAGCATCATACCAATGTAAGTGATCCATTTGAACTGGGTAATGGAAAGGATAGGTACAAACACCTGCAGTTTATGCCACACTGAGTAATTTTAAAAAGGACAGGCAGGACTAGTTGCCTCAGGAAAACCAGAGATCATATCTTGAGTGCCAAGTGATAGCACTTAGGACTGGATTGCCTGAGCATGGACCAGACTGTGAGTGGAGAAGGCTTGCATCTCCAGATGGAGTGTAACATGGCTGTGGGATCTGGATTCCTCCCCTGCAATATGTAGAATGTGTGCTCAGAAGTAACTTGCCCAGGAACCTGCCTGTATTTGCCTTTTTTCCTTTGCTCCCATGACTCTGTGGGGCCCGAGGAGCTCCTGACCAAAGACCTTTCTAGCAACACACTCCAGTGGAGCAGCAGGAAAGCCAGGCTGGCAATCAAGGAGGTGGATTTTAAGGGGGATTCTGCTTCATTGAGAATAGTTTCTTTGAGAATACAGCACAATAACAGCTATTTTCAAAAGCCCAGAAAGCACAGTGAAGTCACTGAGATGGAAGGAAATCTCAGGTGTCTCCAGTCTCTGTAGGAAACAGATGTGGTCTGACATTTTCCCTTCCTGTGTGTTTGCTGACTGCGAATATTACCAGCACTCATTTGTTAACCACAGTGGGTATTTGCACTTGCTGTGCCATGAACTCCTCTAAGAGCTCACTTGTAAACGACATGTTACTGCAGATATTCCATATTGCTCAGCAGCCCAGACACCAAACACCTTGACCAGGATGGTGAGAGCTGCTGGGATGAACCTGTCTGCCAGAGGCTTTTGGACCTTTTTGGAGGTTTTTCAGTGCACACACTGAGACCCTGCTTGGCCAGGGTCACTTGACTACAGTGTCCATTAGACAAGAACTCGGCCCCTAAAAACTTCAACCTTTATGCTTTTTAATAATTTCGACTGTAAACATTGGTGTTAACTCCTAACTGCAGCCATGCAGCTGAGCCATCCAGCTCAGCTTAGTCTCCATTTGTGAGAGCCCCGAGTGTGCCCGTGCACGCCGTGACAGGAGCACTGTGGGATTCACACAGCTCAGCTGTGGAAGCCGCAGCAGGAACTGCTGTTACAGACCGCCTCAGACACTGCTTCCTTCCCCTTCACCTGCACCCCCCTGCCTCAGAGCTCCCATGTCTGGGGTTTTTTATTTTAGGCTCAGGACTGGTTTTAGGCTGTCCAGAGCTGTGGGTGTATCAAGGCTTTCGTAGAGCAGGAGAAATGAAGACGCAGGGAAGAGCCAGGACTGTGCCTGTGCCATGTTATTTTTGCGGACAATTGGAATTACATCCTTTTCTGTATTGTCTCAACAAGAGGCTAATTAGTCAGCAAGCTCGAGCTCCTGGAGGATAATTAAGCTTTATAACTGTGGGTTCTCTTTGGTTGATGAGAAAGAGGAGGCAGTACCCTCAGAGCACAAGAATGCTGCTCTGCAGCTACTGTGCTGTACCTCATAATTGATCTATTGTTTCAACAGCAGATAATTCCTCATTTCCTCATAATTATCTCTTTTTACTGCCTCACACTATATCCTGATATTAGCTGTAATCCCTAATTTATCCTGAAGCCAATCAGAATCTATAAAGCAAAATATTGGCTTTGGTGGGCACATAGGCTTTCAGACAAAATTCTCTTTTGTTGTTGTCAGGAGGAATCAAGCCATGGTAGTCAGACGTTTTTTGGATGTGGGTGTTGAACTGGGTATAAACTTGTTTGGTTTTATCACTGTTCATTGATGTTAATGACTGACTACTGCCAAAAGACAAAAAGAGGTACTGCTGAATCCTGTCTCTGTGTTTTTGCCCACAGAGGCATTGAGTTTATTTGGTTTCAGGGGATTATATTACTCAAAAGGTAGTGCATGATGCTTTTAATTCCGAATGCCTGTTGGCCCTTGCCTCTAGAGAGTTAGTTTTTATGGGCTTGAAAGCCTCTGGCCCTATTTTATGAAATTAGTGCTCTCCCTCATACTTTGTGAGCTTGGTTTTCCTTGGAGTGACTTCCTTCAAGTCACTGTTGATTTATACCAATTTACATTGGTGGTGGGAGAAGTGAATCATGCTCTGCGTGTGTTGCTTTGAGGAGACTGACTACCAGTGAGACATTACATAATGCCAGGTTTGGTTTGCCCCTTTTTTTTTTTTTTTTTTAAATTTTAAAGCCTTCCTGCTGCCTGAAGAACAGACAAGCTTCTCTGGGCCCTTAGATCTGTCCTGCTTTGAGCCTCTAGCCCTTGAGATCCCCAAGTGTCCAACTAAAACCACCTCAAGTGGACACCTAAAACCAGTTCCTCTGTGCCATGTCCAAACACTTTTTCAATGCCCCCAAGGATGGAAACTCCACAGCCTCACTGAGCAATCCAGCCAAAGCTCTGTCACCCTTACAGTAAAGAAATGTCACTGGTGACTACCCTCTGGACACAGCCATTCAGCCCCTTTCAAATCTGCCTTGCTGTCTGCTTATCCAGACCCTACTTCCAGCCAAGAGTCTGCCCAGATTTTCCTTGGCCTTCCTCTTGCTACCCCTTTAGACTCTCCTGTAGCTTGCCAGACCAAGTTCCAGCTGGGATTTGGCTTTTGTCTGACCCCATCCCCAGCTGCCTCCACTATCCCGCAGTTAACTGCAGCCAAGGCAGCCTCTGACCCTCACAGGTCCCAACAAGCCCCTCCTTGGAGGAGGGTGTGGGGTCCAGGGGAACCCCTCTATCCAGGATGCTCCCAGGTTCCTTGTGCTCTGCCTGCACGCACCACAGGGACCAAGGCAGCAGCATCTCCTCTTTGCAACAGAGCCTGTATCCCTCCACTGCAGCACTCCCAGCTCCCGGGAGCCACCCCACCATACCCCTTTGATCCAGACTGTGCTCCTTCACCTGCACACACCCCTCCCTTTCCCCCCCCACTGCTCAGATGCAGACACACACCTCAGGGAAGCACCCCAAGGTGCTTACCTACCAGAAGGGGTGTGAGGGATTTCTCCAGAATGGAACCTCAGAGATGTGTCTACGCTTACATGCGGATGCTGAAAGTGACCCCACTTAGGCATCGTTTGTTGTTATTTTTCTGATTCCTCCTTGTCGTCTCACTCTGCATACTTTGAACTTGTTTTGTAGTTATAAACCTTGAGGTGGGGCAGAAGGTTTCCTTTTATAAAGTGCCAGCAATCACCTGTTTCCACCCTCCCACTTCTCTTACCTGGCTGGTGGAGGTGGGCACTGCTTGCTTCTGTGTTGCAGATGGGGCTGAGGCTCTCCAAGCTGACAAGTCCTGGAGAAAGTCCTGTCCATCTCCCATAGAACTCTGATGTTGTGCAGCCCACTCATTTCCTAGAACTCCTTCAGCCGGCTCTTCCAAGACAGCCAAACCTCCTGCATGACCAGGGCCCTGGGCACTCCCTTTGGGGGTGGGCATGGCCCCAGAGCATGTCACCACCATGCCTGAGACTGCTTATACTGGAGCAGGGCTGCCAGAGTCCAATTCCACACCAGCTCTGGCAGAAGGTGCTGCTGCCTCGAGCTGCCTCTTGTACAGGCTTTGCCCAGGTGCTGCAGAGTGGTGCCTGGCTCTCCCTAATTAGGGACAGCTATTGGTGCCCCTTGGAAGCTGTTGAGGTTCCCTCAGCCCCATGGTTTAGGGGCTCAGCAGCAGCAGCAGTGCCCTCACGTTCCTCAGAGATTCACAGGTGTTCCCCTGCAGTCCTGAACCTTGTCCCCAAAACATCCAGAGAGTCCCCAGGCAGAACCCTGAGGCTGCCATGCAAACCTTGGTCAGCTGCTTGTGGGAGCTGCTTGTTCCTGTGCCAGTGGTGTATGGGGAATTTGTACCAGGCTCAGCTATTGCTGCCTTGGATTTATCTGTCATGTACATTGGAAAAAGCATAAAAATAATTGGGGTGATTTCAGCAAATGCTCGTTTCTCTTTGCTTTACTCTGTCTGGTGCTTCAGTTCTGAACAAGAAGATGGCACCATCTATTTGGCATGTGACCCTTGTGATTATCCCAAGTGAGAGCTGACTGTCCTTGATGTGACACCCCAGTGCACACAATAAAGAATCACATTCCTGACCTGTTCCTGAGCCTTGGGATCTGCTGCCAAACAATAGCAGGGCCCATTCCTACTGAAATCTACCCCGTGGCTGATTTGTATAAACATTGAGAGGAATTTACGTCTTCCATTAATTTTTCAGTTCAAAGAATCCAAAATCTCGGAGCAGAACTCATGAAGATACATTGAGTTTCATCTCCTTTTTTTGTATCAACACATGCATTCTGCAGCTGGAGCTGTTCTAGGGCTGAATCCTGAGTTTCCCTTTTATCCACCGTTGCTTGGTCTGTTGCTGCTGCAGCAGGGAAAGGAGCTGTGATTAAAGCAGCCTGTTTGCACCACTTGGCAGCTGTGGCTTGGAATATTTAAGCCTTAACTGACCAAAGACCTTTCTGGGCAAAATGGACTCATCTTGGCAGTTGCCAGACAAAAAGGAAGTGCAAACCTCCACCTCCTTCTCCTCTGGCACTTCCTACCAGAGCCGTTAGAACAGGGAGTGGGGCAGGCATGGGTCTGGAAGCACGCCCATCTCGCCAGGAGGGAAGAATGGTGACATTGTCTGAAAGCTCAGTCAGGAGCTCATCTTCTACCTTGTTTTTTAAAGGTCCCTACTTTGGAAAATACCATTTTACATTTCCTGTAAATAGCAATGTCAGTCACAAGGCTGGGGGAATGAAGAGGAGCAGAGATCTCTTTAGAACTGGTCCTGTTTATGGAGCAGCCCTTTTCCAGAGGGCTCCTCCTTCCTAGCTGGTAAATGGACCCTGGGATTTGTGTTTCAAAACAAGACGTAAAAAACCCTCCCTTCTCTCCCTCTCAGCAAAACACTGCTCTGCATTCCCTTTTCGACCTGTGGTTTTAGCTGGCAGGTTCCTTTAAAATGTTTGGAAAAATATCTGTTTGGAAAACGGGCTCTAAAATGAGGTCAGCTTTATTTGCACTCCCAGGAAAAATCTGGTTGGAGGAAAAGAAGTGGCGAGTGTGTGATGTACATGAGCCCGCCTGAAGGATGCTGCCAAAATACCTCACAGCCTTGCCTTTGTACCAGGTTGTGGGAGGCAGCTGGGGCTGAGTCACACAAAGTGGCAAGGGCCCTCTTCCTCTCCCAGCCTCCAGAAAATTGCCTTTTTCCGAATTTGGGCTTGGATATGCTGCTGCTGGTTAAAGGTGTGAGATCACCTGCAGGCCCTTAGGTATGGCACTAAACACGCTGCTTATGGGGAGAATTCTTAGTGGAATTCCTATTTGACCAGGGGTCAGTTTGTTGCTTCAAACAGACTTGCTTGCTGAGGTGTCAACATTTGAAATTATATTCCCAAACATACGTTTCCCAGCCATTTAGCTTGAAAAGTTTTTATTGTCTCACAACACTGTCGAGCTGTTTCCTTTGGCCATTTATTTTGTACAACCCAAACCAGTTATTTGAACCCACCCACACTGGTCATCTGCTCATTTATTGCTGTCACATCAGGCTGTGCTTTGGCATCTCCCTCTGCCCACCACCAAGTTCCAGACTGCTTCACTGCCAGGGAGTGGGGAAAGAGTTAAGCTGAGAGAAAGCCCCAGGTACTAAAATTAACATCCATCCCAGCCCCCGGCCACAGCTTTGAAATTTCTAATCACAACTTGCAGTTAGACATTTCTGCTAGCAGTAGGCTTGGATCCTTTGAAATCACAGATGGCTGGCTGGAGCTCCGAGGAATTCAGTCTCCTCCTCTCTTCCTTCTGCTTCGCCTTCCCCCCACTGCCCAGAAAAATCTGTTTGCAGGTCATCTGTGAGATTTTATTATTGCTTGCTAAAGCTGAAGCAGATTTGGCTGCTGGTCCCTGAGAATACAAGGTCTGCAGAAATTGGTGTGGTGCTTCAGCACGACTGGAATTACTCCCCTTGTTCAGAATACCCACCTGGATTGATGTGCAAAACAAAGATAGTAGGGTTTGGGCTGACTCTAGCTCTAGAAATGTTGTTAATTGTTTACAAAGTGAGCTGTGCTAAAAAAGCAAACAAACCAACCCCCCCATAGCAAATAGAAAACAAGCCACAGTCAAAACCAAAGAGGTTTTTGTTACTGCCCTGAATTATTTCAGCGATCCTGTTTGTAATTCAGTTGTGTGAGGACAATTAAATTGCAACTGGGGGCAGGAAGATCAGGAGCTGTTAGGAGCTTCTGAAGGAGACATGCACCTGACCCCGTGAATGGTTCCAAGCACCACTGCCTTGTTCTCCCTTCCAACCTTTGTAGCATTTTTCTCTCATTCATGACACCTGTGTGCCCTCTCCACCCTTGTGTGGTTGGTCCAATACCCCTCAGCATTCCCTGTCTCTCTACCTTTAACACTGCTCACCTGTCTCACACAGCTGTAGCCTCTTAGGGATGAAGCTCTGCCACAACCCCACTCCCAGTCACTGCAAACTGTGTGCCTACAGGCTTGTCCTGCTAGCATCATGCAGCATCTTTTGTGTGCAGGAGGCACTTTTTGTAGTCACTGCAAGTGATTGCAAATCCTAAAAATAAACTCTATTTTGCATCCCACACGAGTGCACCCCCCAAAACCATGAAGTGTTATTTGGTCAGGGAGTCGTCTGCCCCAATTCCTGCAGAAACTGCTTTTGGAAACTGTAGCCTGCAGCACTTGGCAGCCTAAAATCTCTCCAGGGAAACAGAAAAGCATTTCTTTGAGTCAGGACAGCTATAAACTTGGACCAAAGAGCGAACTTTATGAGATGGGATATCTTTATTTTATGGACCAGCTCAGGGTGTTTACCATGGATAAGGAGGTGATTTTTGATGCCTCACACAAGTGAAAACCTCACACCAAGGTTTTGTCTCTCTAATTTCAGCACAAGATCTGACTTGCAGCTCCTCACAAGGAGGCATCAAAGCCAGTGCCTTGACTGGGCTCACTTCTCCTTTATTAACTCCCCAGCAGTTCTCTTAAGAGATTTCAGCGAGTTGACCTTCCAGTGAAGATTAGGAACTTTAGGAACTGTTTGAACAGTGGTTGAAAAACTCCCAAAGTAACCACAGGGGAAAACCCCCAAACCCTAAAAGCCAGCACCCTGGAGCTAAAGTTCAATTTTAAATCAGGGAAAGAAGCAGAAGGCTGGGGTGAGGTAGTTCATGGTCAGTGTCCCGGCTTGGGCATTTCCTCCAACCGTGGGTGACTCGGGCTCGGGTGCAGAAAAACACGGGAAGTTTTTGGCTGAAGTAAATGTTTGGTGTGGGGGCAGGCTCAGGCCTCCTGCTGGCCCTGCTGTTGTCTGGGAGGTGCTGCCACACCGACAGAGTTCAGAGTTCTGCAGTGCTGCTCTCTCTTCCCTGGGCTGCTCAGGTGTCACCGTCCTGAGCTGGGCAGAGAAAAAAGTCCATAGACCTCCATGTGCTGGATTTCGGGAAGCTGTGCCAGCTCTCCTGCTCCTCACCCTCCCGGAGCCTGCTCTGCCTCTGCTCCCTTGTGTTTTGGGAAGCCTGCACACAATCCTGCTGGTGGTTTTTTCCAAGGGCACGAATTTATCTGATGGAGAGCTATGTAAATGGAGATGCAAACTGGATTCAGCCCCGGGGTGCTTGGCCAGTGTCCCGGCTGTGCTCTCTGTGTTGGAAAACTGCACCACTCTTGCTCCAAGGGAAACTTTCAAGCGCGTCATTCCTCTTCTTTTTTCCCTTATAAAGGTTATTGTGCCTCAGCCCTCTATTGAATTACGTCCCTAGTTCACAAAGGAAAGGTTATTTTCCCCTCTCTTTTGCCCTTGGAAACTGGAGAGCAGTTGGCAGCAGCGCTCACTAAAAATGCCCCTTGCAAGGCCCTGCATATGTTGGGGCCCCAGGGACACCCTGAGCTCTCTGCTGGGGCCACTGAGAAGCCCGGGCAGCACAGGGACAACCTCAGAGGGGATCAGGGCAACCAAAAGCTCTTTGCTGGTTCCAGAGGCCTGTGAAACCCATTTATGTTGTAAACATGATGGGAATGCTTATCAGTCACAACAGAAGAAAACGGCCTGAGATTTTTCCCTGTGTTGTCTCCAGTGATTTGGGGGTTGGCTAATTACACTCTCTTTCCTGCAAAACCAAGGAAGGACCATCAATATTTCATATTAGGAGACATGGTCGGGCTAAATATAGCTTCTTGTTTTTTTCCTGCTGAGCGTGGAGCGAGCTGCTCCCTCTCCCCTGGCTCTCAGCACTGGGCCCCGCTTCGGCCTCTGCCGTGGGTCTGCTCCTGCCCTTGCCACCTTCCACCTGGTGCAGTGCTGGGGCACAG
Source organism: Sitta europaea (assembly GCA_013400255.1). NCBI lineage: Eukaryota > Metazoa > Chordata > Aves > Passeriformes > Sittidae > Sitta > Sitta europaea. The sequence goes on from VXBS01002840.1 coordinate 184,362, forward strand.
CTTTGCCGTGAGATGGGGAGGAATCCAGCCTTTGGGAACCAGTCTGGCCACAAGGAAGACTGTGGCTCTGATGGGAGATGCTAGTGAAGGCCCGGAGGGAGGCTGTGACTCTGCATCCCTGTTTCCCCTTCAGCCCTGTTTACAGGGAGTGTCCTCAGGATCAGCCCCAGGTTTATAAAAGAAATGAGAAATTGAATAAACGCACGTAAATGCACTGTGGTTGGAGGTTCTGGAGTTTCACTTCCCCAGGCACAGTCTCCCTCTGGGCAAGTAAGGGACTTTTTATAGGGATTTTTCAGCCCACGGTGGCCATTTGGGGGCTGGTGGGAAGAGACACGCCACAGAGCTTTAGGAGTCCTGTTCAGGACTCCTGGTTCCAAGGTGTTCTGTCTGTTCAGTGACATCTGGATGCCTCGTGTAGGGATATGCCAAGCCAGTACAGGCTGTCCCTTGTTCCTGGAGCAGGATTTGTTCTATAAAAATCTAATATAGAAGGGCTTCCTGTTCAGGACAGAGGGCTCTGACGTTTATTTGCCACTTAAAACCTTCTGGGCTCTTAAGTGGGACTGGAGTGTGGTTTTATACCTGGTGCAGGTTGTGTGAGTAAGGAATAATATTTGTTCTCTATCAGTCTTGATCGTTAAGATTTCCTTTAGCTCTGGGAAAGCACCTTGAATCTTCGTTTGCTCAGAGCTGCTTTTGTTATTATTTACAATAACAGACTGTTTTCCCTGTGAATTCTCTTTATTTTCTCAGAGTCAGCACCTTGCTTATTTCCTGTAAATACAGCCTGGACTGTTGTATTCACATGAAAAGGCCTGCTTATTGTTTGGCCAATATCCACCTTGTGGGGGTTGTACAAGACCTTGTGCAAAGAATCTGAAGTTTCAATAACTTTCCCATGGATTTACCCTTCATTTACCATTTTACTGTTTTGCTTAAGTCATTTAACACTGTCAAAAATCCGTCAAAAATCTGCAGCTATAGTCCTGGTAGGCAGTCTCAGAACTACCTAAATAACCTTTTCCACCAGATCATCTTCTCCACTTGTGAGAGCAGGTGGTGGAATCTGTTGTCTTTAAAGAAATAAAGATAAGAACCTTGTCTCTGCTTTGTTATCCATTTATAATGGACAAGTTTTTTGGTAGGCTCTTACTGCCAAGCACGGCTGTGCCAGGGCTGGGGGAACAGTTCCATTTCCTGCAGCTTGAGCCCCCTCTGCATTGCCTTTTGCCTGGACCGGCACAGCCCAGTGTTTAACCAAGCTCTCTTTGGTTTTGCAGGTAGCTGTATCCAGCTGGGTGGCAGGTGGATCCAAGGGTTACCATGAAGTTTTCAGGACCCCTGGAGAGCCAGAGGTTGTCTCTCCTTCTGGAGATGGCAATCTCTAGGGAGGCTCAAATGTGGAAAGCACATGTGCCGAAAATTCAGCCCAATCAGGTAATGTCTGTCCTTCACAGCATCCATCCCAGCAGAGGCAGGAGACTGTCCGGGGGGGGGTTGGTGTGGGAGCAACTGGAGGTGTTCAGGAGCAGTGACCTTTCCTGACTCCTAGGGAATCAGCCCCTGAAGGGAGAAATTCCCTCTTTATTTGATGGATACCCCTGCCCCAGGGGTGCAGAACATACTGCACAGCACACGGGGTTAGAGCTCTGCTGGGCTTGTGACAGCACATACATACACTGTCCTGACTAAATTAATTTTACAAATGGTGTGGATTCTTAGCACCTGTTTCTGCTGAACTCTGCAACAGTTCTTAAAAGCAGCTTCATTTTCTTGGAGTGATTCACTAATGACAGCATTGATCTGATGCCTGCTCCGGGAAGAACCCCACTGACTCCAGCAGATCTATTTATGGAGCAGGGTGCAAGCTCGTGTCAGGGGAAGCAGAGCCAGGCACTGGCCTGTTCCAGTGAGGAATGTTCTCACAGGACTGGAGGAAAATTCAGGATGGAAGAGCCCATGGGTCTCCCAGGCCCCCCTCTTGTGCTACAGGAGGTGGGACCAGGCCACTCATGGCCTCACCCAGCCCACAGTGTGTTTGTGCTCCTTTGGGAGGAGGCTGTGTCTCACCTGAACACTCACAAACACCTGTGCACTCCACAAAGTTCTGTGTCAAACAAAATGTGAAACATGAGGACATTGTCACAGAATTCCTGGCCCTTTGTTGCTGGGTTGGGCTGAAATAACCACACTGAGGGCCCGCTCCAGGCTTGCAGTCGTTGCACCACATGAGATGTTCACACAGGTAAGTCAGCTGCTGTCAGAGCTAATCCCTGTCATGTTTGTTTTCTCTGTCTGGCAAACAAGAAGCTGCTGCTGCTGTTGGGCAGGAGGAAATGTATTTTTAAGAGCCCCAGTATTAGTCTTGTTAATCCATGTTTAGGTTTCCAAAGGCGTGATCTGGTTCTCAGAGGTATGGAGCATGTTGTAGCTGTGGCTGTCTTGAGGCACATACAGCTTCAGACTCTGGCTTATGGTAGACCAGCCTGTCTTTCCCTGCTGGCTGTACTCCTGGGGTGATTATAATGTAGGGAGATAAGATTACAGGATAACAAGATAGGGTAGGGACTTGAGTGTAACCAAACCAGATTCATGGGTGAAGATTTCACAAGGATGAGGCACTTGCCTTTCTGCCTTGGTGGCTCAGAAACCACCACCTGCCTCAGGCAGACTTCCCAGCAATCCCTCCTGTGTGCTTGTCCTTGCTCCTGGAATTTCCACCCCCAAAACTCTTGTCGTGGTGTAACCTTTTTCTTTCTATTTTCCTACTCAGCTTAGACACTGACGTTATTGGCGCTGTGCTACTAAATGCTTTCCAGCAGTAGGGATCACTAACTGGGAGTGGAAGCTGTGTGTGTGCGAGTGTGAGACGTAGGAAGGTCAGAGGGAGAGCAGAGCATAAACACAGCTGCCTGCTCGGGGGAAACCCAGACTGGGGAGGCCACAGAGCAGCTGAGAACACTCCTGTCTGTAATCACACATTCATTTCCCTCTGTTCCTGGTTCATGGCACCCATCCTGTCCATGTGTCCCATGTGCCCCCAGTCTGGTGCAGGCAAGGACACACAGTGTGAATTACCCTGTTTTCTGTAATATCTGGGAGAAGGTCAGGTTCTCTAACATGCACTGCCTTCTGAAAGCAGCTGCAGCCGCCTAAAACCTCCCTTGGACGACACTGTTGTTTGTTTCCCGTGGCAATGGGGAAATCTGCATCCTTCTGTGGATCAGATCTGGCACCCCGAAGCATGTGGAACTTTCCATTCCCTGCTCCAAGGGTGAACCGGCTGCACAAAGGTTTCATGAACTCACCTGCTTTGCCAGTGACAAGAGCTTGAGTGCATCTGCAGAAATCCAGTTATCTGATTGGAGACACTAGGGAGGTATTTTTGGGGAGTAAACTTTCTGTTTTAACTCTTCATGAGACATTTTTGGTTCCGGTGTTTAAAACCGGAACAAACTCAGTTTCTAAATATGTGTTAGTTGAGGTCTTTGACAGGAAGAAAGAAACCCATAGTTACAGAAACAGGAAGACTTTCCATTTTTAGGATGGGTTGCAGAATCTGTTGGGGACTTTGTTCCTGGTGATTTAATGTACCTGATTCTTCTGTTTCGTTTGTACTTCTTCCTAAAAATTCCTATTCCTTCCTTTAAATGCAGGCCAGTGTTCTGGGTATGTGCAACGTGCCAAACCCAAATCTCACAAAGGCTTTTCAGCCTGAAAACAGTGGGCTGAGTCTGGAACCTCCTCCTGCCTCTGAATGGGTTGGGATTTCTTTCCATTCTGGTTCTTCTTGTCCCCCCCCCCCCCCATGGGTTATATGAGATGCAGGTGACATTCAGGAGTTTTCTTGGGATTAAGACTTGAGAAATGGAGCCGTGAAGATTGGTCAAAGGTAGATTTTTGCACGTTACTGAGTAACTTTGTGGCTGAGAGGGGCGTGAGTGAAGTTCTTTGGATTTATTTTTACAGAAGGAGAGTGCCACTTGTGTCATGACTCCTTTCTTTCCTGTTCTGGCTCACTCTGTCTCCCCACTTGTTCTCTGTCCCTCTTGAGGAATCCGGAGAGCTGTTTATTTGTAGTCCTAATAAAGGTCACCTGCTCACTGTCCAGGAGCCCACAGGGACCAGACAGCAGCAGATATGGGGAAAGAGCAGGACACCTGTCTGGGACAGGAGACATTAGGGAAAAGATAATCAGCTGAGGTGTTTTCTCTTGATTAGGCAACAGTAAAACAGAGTCGTGTTTGAGTTCACAGAAAATATTTATTGTAGCCTACCTATTACACAGGTCTCAAGGCATGAGAGAGATCAGCACCCCTAGAGATGATTTGCTCTGTGCTTCCCCTCTGGAGCACCTGTCTTGGGCCCTGGTTCTCCTGCCTGGAGCAGGGGTGACACACAGAAAGTACCTCTGCCCCAAGGAGGAGATGTTTCCATCCAAAGGGACTTTCTCACTTTCACCCCCCAGAGTGTCTCAGTTTTGCTTTTAGTTTCAATTAACTAAGGATCGGTGACCTTGCTGCTTAATTAATTTTACTGTGCTGCATTTTGTTATTTGTGTTCTGAGGGTGTCACAGGGACACCTCTGAGAGGGAGGGATGGAGCCTGGTGCTTATGTGGAAAGCTCCTTGCCCTGCATGGAGCAGCAGCAGGGTTTGTGGGGGCAGGGCACCAGTTCTAACTGCTGCTGCCCATCTCCTGAAGCAGGCTGTGACAACCTTTCCTGGTTTAAACTCACCTGTCTGTCTGTGTCAGGGGATTCGAGCCCCATCCTCCTCCTTATTTATTTGCAGATAGGGTCTGGAGTAGACACCCTTTTTGTAGGGTGCCAGAAGGAGCTGGAGACTCCCCTCCTTTCCTTTGCTTTCCCAGGTAGCTCTTAAGGAGCCAGTTTAATTTTGGAGCCTGTCCTGTGCTGGATATGCACCGAGCTGAGGGGGCATTGCAGTTGCTCCTTCCCCCCACAGGCACTGTGGGGCTGGGGTTGGTTTAATTTCCCATCCCAGGGACACTGTGGGTTTGGGTCAAACCCTTCTCCCTTCACACGGCAAGGACAGGCCCTGCAGGCTCTGTGTGTGCAGCTGCTGCTCCCTGAGTTCCAGCCCTGCTGGGAGGCTGAAACAGGGCCTCTTGGCTGCCCAGAAGGGCAGCAAGATCCAAGGCCACGTCTGGGAGCATGGGGAGGAGAGGCAGCACAGAGAGAAAGAGAGGGAGTCTTGCCCTTCCCTGCCATGCTGCTTTTAGGAGAAGACCTCACCTTTTGCCTTGGCAGACACAGGGAAACAGCACCCAGCCAGGACACACACCACTGGGATGGAGCAGGAATGGCATTTGCCAGGGATGGAAGGGCTGGGGTGGTGGTGGTGGTGTTGAAATCCGCCCATGCTGCTGAAGCAGAGCCTCCTCCCCAGCAGGAACACCACACTTGCCATTTCCACCCCCTCCTTGAGCATTCCCCTTTCTTCCCCCTGGGTACAGCGCAGGTCCCTTCCCACCCTCGGGAACACCTTGAGCAGAGGGTTCAATAACCTCTCCTGGTGTGTGGTGTGTTCATTGTGCCCTGGGCCCTCCTGCCACCAGGGGGACTCACATTTCACCCTGGAACTGTATCCATGAGTTTAGAAAGAACCAGTGTTTCTTGGAGAAAATAGCAGGTACTGCTTATTCAAGAGCCAGGCTGTAGTTGAGCAGCAGCTGAGGGCAGAGGCCCATCTCCAGCAGCAGCCAGTGCTGGTGACACCAGGGCACTGCAGGGCTCAGGGCAGAACACGGGCACTGGTACTGTCTGTGGAAGGTACACGTAGGTGTTTCAGTGGTAGACAGAGCCTGAAGTATTTATTTGTGTCAGTACTGGGGTGGTTTTATTCTAAATTCCTGCTTCTTTGCCCACCTGGAGTAACTGGGGGCAGTTACAGCCCAGCTTTTCCTGCTTCTGGACACAGCTGTGTTGATCATCCCCAATAATCCCCACTTGAGAGAGACCAGACAGTTACTTGCTTGGTGTGAAAGGCTCTAGGAAAACTGGAGATATTTCTGAACTGGGTCATGGGGAAGGATTTGGTGTCAATGACTGAGCTGTGTGTGTGGTTGAAGTTTAGCTGCTGTCCAAACAGATCGATGGGGGAGACATGGGCCAAACACCAAACCCAAACTGCAGGCAAAGCTGTAGCTGCTGCTTCCCCATTCCCACTTAACTGAGCCACTGAGAGCCTTGTGTCAGCTGTTTGCAATTTGCTTTATTTTAACAGCTACTGAGCAAAAAAATCCCCATAATTTGAAGAAAAAAAACCCTTTTCCCCACAAAACCCCAGCAGAGTCCCCCTACTCTGCTGTTGATAATGGGGGTTTTGTTCCAGCTGGGAATTTCTGTGCATCCACATGGTTCTGAGGAGGTTAAAAAAATAATAAAAATAAAATAAGTAAATAAATAAGCGATTTCTGGGAGCTACTCTGGAACTGAGCTTGCCAGTGCTTGACAAACTACAAGCCACCCATGCACTTTTCCCCAGTGTACAGTGACACTGAAGTGAGATCTGGGACTGCTGCGAGGCAAGTTGTCTTTTCCAGGGCAGCTTTTGGGATGGAATTAGTAACTGCATGGACAAAGTGGTGACTGGGGCTGGCTCCAGGCTCCCCTTTCCAAAGGAGGCTCTGTTCCCGTGCTGAGTGGCTCCTGAGGAGGTAAAGCCTTTGGGCCCCTCTCAGCCCATGTGTAAGAACAGTCTGTCTTTCTCTCCCCCAGGATGTAGCCATTTCTCCAAGGCAGAGGGATGAGGTCATCCAGTGGCTGGCCAAGCTCAAGTACCAGTTCCACCTTTACCCAGAAACGCTCGCCCTGGCCATCAGCCTCTTGGACAGGTTTTTAGCAGCAGTAAAGGTAAATACTTGCAGCCCTGCAGACGGGGACACACTGCTGCCCCTGGCGCACGGTTGGTGTGTGCAGCCCGAGCAGTGCAGCGGCTGGAAGCGCTTCCTGCCCCCGGCCCTGCTCACACGTGGGTGGGCAGCACCTGCTCTGCTCTGGAGCCACGGCTGGGCAGTTTGGGCACCCAGAGAGCAGCCCCTGCTCAGCCTGCGCAGGCTCGAGAAGGCAAAGGCAAGGCCCGGGAGCCCCAGACCAGGCCTGGCACAGCAGCAGCACCAGGGATGGGCCCTGCCCACCTCCATGGCTGCATTCCTCCCATTTGTACAACCCCCAGTTGCTGGGGCACCTGCTAGCAGGAAACCGGCTGGAAAGAAAACTGAGGAGAGGTTTGAGCCTGGCAAGGGGGCTGGTACAGGGAAATGGGGAAAAAAATGGGTGAAGGAGGTTGAAACACAGACAATTGGCTTTTGGAGGAGTAGTTCCCTACCAAGCTAATCTACAGCCTGATGGATTCCATCTTGGACTCATGCCTGAGAGGTGTGAAGGAAAAAGGGAAGCAAACACAGGTGCAGGCTGTCCATGTGAAAGTTGTGCCCTCCTGCTGTTCTGAACCCACCTGGAATGGATGAGCCCCTTTGGGTTTCAGGCTGTTCCTCCATAGAAACTGCTTTAAAAAGGGGGGGGAAACATTTGGGCTCCCTGCAAGTGGGACCTGTTGGCCCTCTGGCCCCCTTGGCTGGCCCATGCTTTGCACCTGCCAAGTGACCAAACACAGCGTGCTCCAATGTGGAATCCCTGGCCTGGAGCTGTGAAGTCAGGCTTTGGAGGTTTCTCTTCTCTCTGACCACATTTCCTCAGTTACATTCCGTGCTCAGCAATCCATGGTCTCGTCTGCACGTGTCTCACCCCACACCACCACTGTGCTGGGGGAGCAATATCCCTTAGGAGATGGCAGCTGGAGGATGCATTCTGAGTCTGTGCCCTTGCCTTCCCATGTGAGAGCAATTGGTAGAACACAAGTGACATCATTCATTAACTCACCCCTTAAATATTAATAAATATTGATCATGTTTTCATGCAAGCCATGGAAGTTATTTTTAAGAATCCAAAGTAGCTGATTTACTGAAATGCTGAGATGGCAAAGGTTTAGATCCCTCAGGAGCCAATGCCCTCGAGTGCAGGTTTTCTTTCAGCAAGTCAGAGCAGCCAAGGAGTCTGTGCTGGAAGTGGGACTATGAGTCCAGAGCCCAGTGAGTGCTCTGGGCAGTGAGCAGGAAGGGGAAGGGGCTTTGCTTGGGTGAGCACTGGAGCTTTGTGCTCCCTTCCCAGTTTCCCTCTCCCACAAAGCTCATTCCTTTGATGCAGCTGCACTCCTGTTTTTTCACCAGGGACTTCTCTGTGGGATTTTATTATGAACACCAGCAGTCCCTTCCCCAGGAACACACCTGGGGATTGCTGGGGCTGGCTGCTACCCATTGCCAGCAGTGTTGGTGTATCTCACTGCACAGCACCCTTGGCAGGGCACAGTCCCAGTCCTGCCCTAAGGGATTTCATTCCCTTAGGGAATGCACAAGTGCGGTTGTGAGCACAGGATGTTCACTTCCCTTTGCCTTCAGCATCTCTGACCACAGGCAGGAGAGCCCAGCTCCAGGAGCTGCTCATGGCTCTGCAGCTGTGCCAGGGTTTAGGAACAGCCACTGCCTTTCCAGCCCCAGCCACTCTGGAGGAGGTGGCCATGGCCAGGGGGTTGTTCACTGCCAGTGGGAAGCCCCTTGTCAAGGTGTCATGTGTACAGAGCTCACAAAAAATTCCCCTTTCCTCTCCAAATTCATCTTAGTTTGCCTAAAAACCATCTCCTTGTGGAAGGGACCAGCTCTCCTTCACTAATCCCTGGGCCACAGTTTTGGGAACTGCAGCATGAAATTACAAGTAATAATTTCACGAGGGTTTTTTAAAATGTTTTCCTTTCCCATTCTGTGTCTGCAGCACTGGGAGCAGAGCTCTGCTGCAGCAGATGGAGTGGCTTTTCTGTGAGGAGATGAGCTCCCTCTTTGCCAGTTCTGCTGCAGTGCCTGAACCCGAGCTCTTTGCAGTCCAGTGCTGCCCACTGCGATCACGGGGCTGGCAGATCCCTGCCCTGCCTGACATCACAGAGCAGGGATTTGTGCTTGGCACAGCTTGCCACTGCCAGGGCATAGTCAGAGGTCAGCCTGCACATCCAGGAGACCCTGGGGCTTTGGGTGCCCCAGCAGAAGGATCAGGGCATCACTACTGCATCACAGTGACACAGAGCCCTCTCTGCTCTCCTGTCCCACAGGCCCGTCCGAAGTACCTGAACTGTATTGCAATCAGCTGCTTCTTCCTCGCTGCAAAGACCATTGAGGAAGATGAGGTAACTGTTCTTCCTGCTGTGGCACTGTTGTACCTGCCCTCCCAGTCCTACCTTGGCTTGCTTGTGGCAGCTGCCACTTGCCAGGAAGGGAATGAAGCATTTGGTGTGATTTCTCTAATGACTGGTTCTCTCTTTTTTTTTTGCCTTGGCTGTTTGCAGAGGATTCCAGTACTGAAAGTGTTGGCTCGGGATAGCTTTTGTGGTTGTTCTCCAGCTGAAATTCGCAGAATGGAGAAGATCATCCTGGATAAACTGAACTGGGATCTTCACATGGCAACGCCACTGGATTTCCTTCATATTGTAAGTAAAGGGCTATTGATGTTCTTTCTGGTGTCTGTCAGTGCAAATAATGTGTCAAGAAGTACCAAGACAAAAATTCTACCTGTAGGGGAACAAAGACCTTGGAATATATTTGTAGTTCATCTGTACCTGTAGTTTCTGAAAGAAAATGCCTTGCCAGAGAATTCCAGAGGAGACCTGTCACTTTTGAAGTGCAGTATCCAAAACGTGGGCCTGCCATCTGACCCTTTGGCCTGGTCTGGGGTGTGTTCAGCCACAGGTGGACAGCTCCTGGAAATTGTTCCCCTAACTCTTTACTGTCAATGGTTTTCCTCAAAGCTAAACACCAGGCAGCAGGGAAACAAAGAGTGCAGCCATGGAAAAAGCCCCAGGGGTGGGCTGTGCATGTGGATCCATGCCTGCTGCAGACCCGCATGGCCAAGAGCCAGATCCGCACATGAAAGGAGATTGAGGGAGGTGTCCTGAGGTTCTCTGTGGAATTTTATCCTCACTCCTTGCCTGAGGAGCTTGTCTAGGATCCCTGAATGCCACCTGTGCTGGAGAGAGAAGGGTGGATGGGAAGGCTTTTTGCCCAGCCCTCCAGCCTGGTGCCCAGGCAGGTCCCACCAGAGAGGCCGCACCAAGCTTTGGTGGGTTCAGCATGCTGGGTTTTTCCCCACGGGGTGGAAATTACCTCCAGGGTTAGACTGGAGGATGCCCGTGTGTCCAGGCTGTTCCCAAGGGCCAGCTGCCCCCTGTGCTTGTGTCCTGCAGTTCCACGCCGTGGCCGTGTCCAGCAGGCCGCAGCTCCTGGCCCTGCTGCCCACGCCGAGCCCCTCGCAGCACGTGGCGGCACTCACCAAGCAGCTGCTGCACTGCATGGCCTGTTTCCAGCTGCTGCAGTTCAAGGGCTCCATGCTGGCGCTGGCCATCGTCAGCCTGGAGCTGGAGAAGCTGCTCCCCGACTGGCTGGCTCTCATCATCGAGCTGCTCCAGAAGGCACAGGTGAGGAGGGCAGGGAGGGAGCGGGGCCGCATGCTGCTCGGGGCTCCAGCGCTCCAGGCCAGCCGGGCCTTTGCGATTTCATGCTGCCCATGGCTGCCTGCTGTTCCACCTGGCGAGGGGTGGCTGGGCCTCGGCCTGGAGGGACAGCTGTAGGGACAGTGCTGCCAGGTCTCAGTGCTGACCACCTCCACTGGGTGACAGGGCGAGGAGCCCTGTGCCCTGATGTACACAGGCCCTTGCTGCACCAGGGAGAAAACACCAGGGAAAAATTCACCTTCCATTCATTTACAGCAAATAGGGAACCTTGCACCTACTCTGGGAACATGCTCCAGCTGCTAAAAACAGGCAGTGAAATCCTTTAATATCACTGAGTTCTGCCTCCTTCCCCCCACAATTCCCACGAGGTGCAGGAGGGAGCAGGGGGTGTATCTTAGGAAGTCACCGTGGTAGGGGTCCTGTGTGCAGCATGTTGTTTGCCAGTGAGGTGCACGGGTGGCCGGGCTGTTGGGCGCCCGTGCCCTTTCCCCACCCTGCCAGTGATCCCAAAACAGCGGTACCTCTGCTTGTGTTCCCCCTCCAGATGGACAGCTCGCAGCTGATCCACTGCCGGGAGCTGGTGGCACATCACCTTTCCACTCTGCAGCCTTCTCTGCTGCCCAACTCTGTATATGTCTACAGTCCCCTCCAGCAGACCCTGGTGACCTGTAACAGAGGAGCGTTCCACCGCCAGCCCTCCTCTGTCCCAGGGCCGGGTTTCTCCCAGGACAACGGCCGGCCAGAAGCGCCCGTCACAGCTACAGCCGCGCTCTACCCGCGCCTGCCCGCCCCCGCCGGCGGCTGCAAGCCAGGCTCCGCCAAGCGCAAGGTGGAGGAGATGGAAGTGGATGAGTTCTACGATGGCATCAAGCGCCTCTACAACGAAGAGCTGGCTCCGGAGGCAGTGGCCCTGGAGAGCATGGGCTCTGTTTGCGGCGCCGACGTCTCACGGCAGGAGGGCAGCGTGTCCCCCTGCCCGCCGCTGCAGCCGGTGTCTGTCATGTAGCTGCGAGTGCCACCACGGGACCTGGCAGCCCGTGGCCTCAGCGGGGCGAGAAGGGGCCGTACCTTGTCAGGCTGAACTGAAGGGAGCCAAAAGAAAACCAGGAAAAAAAAAATCCCAACCCTTTTTTGAATTTTATTTCTTGTGCGGCTAATTATAGTTCCACTATTTAAGCACTTAAAAACACAAAAAAGTATAAAAATCTAAAAAAAGACCCAAAAACCAAACAAAAAAAGTAGCAAAAACCTGTTCCTTTCTAGTGTTGTCGGTTCCACTGTTTTTCTGCTCCTGTGTGTTGTAACCCATTCTCCAGATCCGAGAGCTCACATCAGCCCTGCAGAGCTGTTCCAAGTTTCCCAGCCAACTAATGCCTCTCTGATCCCATTCCCACCTGTTCCTTGCTCCCTTTCTGCCTGCTTCTCTTTTAGTTGTCAGCCAGTCTTGTGCATGACATTCTGTCCTGCCCCACCTCCACCACAGCTTTCTTTTACCCTTCTAAACAGAAAACCTCTTTTGTTGATAGTTGGGTGTTTAAATGTGATACTATTGAAAAACTGGATTGAAACAAAAGATTAGGCAGGAAAAAAACCCCAAACCGATGCTTGCAAGCTGCTCCACACTTCAGTAATTCCCACAGGAGTGTGAGGGTGCTCTGTGCCCTGCACAGAGACTTCTCCCAGTTACACCAGTTTGCCTTCCCCAACATAGAAAGCAGTTACTGGGTTTGTATCACTAGAACTGAAACCATTTTTTTCTTGCTGTGTGCACTCAGTGTGGATTCTCACCAAGGCTTGGTTCTCTCCATCAGATGTAGCCCTTTACTTGTGCAGAGCCCGGTTCTCCCTGCACGTTTCCCAGCACTGCTGGGGGAGGTGCCGGGGCGGCTGCGGACGCCTGAGGTTTGGAATGTGTGTCACTACCAGCCACAGAACCAAAACCAAACACCCCCACCCTCGAGTTTTGTGTTCATGTAACTTCTAACCAAGTGTCTGCCCTTTAACGCGTCTCCTCCATGTGACACCCCATTCTCAGAACACCCCGTCCCGACTGTAAGCTCTCTCCACAGCCCTGAGGAAGGTATCGTTTCCAGAGCCATTGTACTGATGAAAGCCTTCTGGTAGCAATAAAGAAAGTTGTCCTGGATTCCCAGTCTGGTGGTGTGCTTTTTACCCAGGATCTGGCTTGGCTTTACCTGGATGCTGCCAGGGAGCTGCTCTGTGCCAGACCCCTGGAAAGGTGACACGAGGTGCTGGGCAGCCAGGGGAGTCACCCAGCATGAACTCATTGCCTCTCCAGCAGTTCCAGCTTTAGCCCTGGCTCTGGTGCTCCTCACTCCAGGCTGCTGCCTTTCCAGGCTGAGTGCCTGGCTGGGACACTGCTCCATGTCCCGTCCTGGAGCCCCTCCTGCTCCCCACCTGCCTTCTAAGGTGCAATTTTACTGCAGCAGTCCACCGTGACAGCCTTCTCTTGGGTTCAGGCTTCTTCATCCCCCTCAGCAGGGTGTGTGTCTTCCTTCCCTTCCAGCCCTTCCTGCCATCCTTACAGTATTTTCAGTCCCTGACCACCTCATCCCACAGCTCAGTTTTCCAAAGCCAGGCTGCTGAGTAGGCTCAGGGTGTCATTAGCACACCCCCAAGCAAAGCACCCTGTCACTGCAGGATATCCCCAGTTCTGGGGCTTGCTGCTTCCAGCCTGTGGCATGTTACGTGTCTTTCCCAGTTAAAATACACTGCCTTCTCCCCCTCCCCACACTCCCCAGGTTTAAAGCATATTCCTGCTTCCCCACTCACAGCACCAGCACACAGGCACTCAGAGACGCACAAGGAGAGGAGCTGGCAGGATGACAGGAACAGGGAGCCTGTGCCAGCTGGCAGAGGTCTGGCAGGGATAGCAAGGAGGGGAGCTGGGCCTCAGGAGAGATTTGGGTGCTGCTGGGGCGCTTTGCTGTCCCAGGTGTGCTGCAGCCAAGCTGTGCATCACTCTGGGAAGGTAACTCGGTCCTTGTCACTGCTTCCCGCTCCCCAAAACCACAGGACAGGAGCAGGTCGTGCACTGCCCCACGCTGGGCACAGCCCTGGCTTGTGCCAGCCTTGGGGGAAGAGCTCTGTCTTCCAGGATGCACTCAATTAACAGCATCCCCGTGGCTCTCCCAAAACTCCCAAAAGCATACCCAGAACCCTTGCTGGCCTCGTCCTGCTGCCTGGAGCTGGCCAAGCCACAGTGCCCACCTGGCGAGCCCTGGGAAGCAAACTCAGGGCAGGACTCAGACTCCCTGGCCACTCCCCAGTCCTAAACAAAGACATGCCCCAGCCCTGCTGGGCTGCAGGAAGAGACAGACACATTTTATTTCCTTGGTGCTGTGCACAAACCCACCCCAATTCCCTTGTGCCAGGCAAATCCAACCTCACAAGGCTCGGGCCCAAAGCCTGTCCCTCGTCTGAGCGAGCCACCTCTGCAGTGTCCTGCTGTCCTGGCACAGGCCCTGGACGTTTGTGGGCACCTCTCTGGCTGTGGCACCTGACAGCATCCCATTGTTTTTGCTCTTCCCTGGAGCAAGTGCAGCAGCTGCCCCCTGCAGTCCCACCCTGCATGACCCCCATCGCCTCCAGCAGCAGGCTGACTTCTGTGCTGCTCCCACTGCTGGAACACAGGGCTCTACTGGAGCACTGCCAGGGCTCCTTGTTTCCCACAGGAAAACATCCCCTGATGCCCTTGACTCCTCACATTCACATGACCTTCCCACAAACTTCAGAGCACCCCGATGCTTCACGTCACGGACCTGCCCAAGATACCAACGCAGGGTCTGTGCTCCAGTGGGGCCCAGAGCAGCACAGACCAGGAGCCCAGCATCTCCCTCAGGAGCACTGGGATAAAACACTGCATTCACAAAGCCAAGCGTTTGCTCAGCACCCCAAGCCCAGGGAGCTCCCCAGGGCACAGCAGCCACATCCTGGAGGGGCACTCACTGCTGCTTGTTCCCAAGCCTTTAGCTGCAATCCCAGCTCACCCTCACACCCTGTGCTGCTCCCTGTGGCACCCAGCTTCCCTGAGCCCCTGAAGGATTTGCTCTCCAGACACCAGAGCATGGATCCTCTGCAGCAGCCACACAAGGGTTAAACCCAAAGCAGAGAGCAGATGCTCTGCTGGGGGGCTCTTGGTGACAAATAACCTCCCTGAGCCGCCCCCCCCCGCCAAGCTGACAACTCCTCCTCCAAGAGCTGCAGCCATGAAGGAAGCAGCTGAAGGTCACGTCGCCATCCCTTCTCCCAGCCCCGGGGTGTGGGAAAGCCCCCACCAGCCTCCGGCAGCTCCGCCCCTCGTTCCACAGGCACTGCTGGCAGCTCCTGTCCCTTCCCTCCGCTCTGTATCCACCACCAACGGGTTCTGTTTTCCTTATGGACCTGCTCTCCCTGGATTCACCTTTAAAAAAACCCCACACCAACCCCAAAGCCTTCCGCTGACACCGTCCACCTCAGCAACCTGGGGCAACAAACCCCGGGAGTTTAGTACCTGCTCTGTAAGAAAGCTACTCCATGTTTTGAGCCCCTTTCCTTCGAGCTAGGTGCCCGCTGAGTCCAGTTGTGAGCATTTGGTGACCGGCAGCCGAGCTTTCTAACAGTCCCAAATAAATCTGGGCTGCAGGGGACCTCTAGAGGTCATGTGCTGCCACCTCCTGCTCGCAGCAGGGCTGGATCCTCCCTCACCGCCTTTCCCACCCCACCTGGCACGCTGCTGCTCCAGCCCATTTACCATTAGTGCCCTTCTCTAACTCCGCTATGTCCTTCTGCAGACACGGGATCCAGAGCTGCAAGCAGGACTCAAGGCACCAGCACAGCACAACTCTACAGAGCTGCAAAATAAAGGCAGGCCGTGTGAGTATCAGCATTTGGGTTGTGCTCAGCTGCTTCTCTGTAATTAAGCTTATACAATAATTTCATTTGGAGTTTAGAAGTAACAACATCAAAAAGGTGCAAGGACTGAGGGGAACAGAAGGAGAAGATTCCCTCCCTGAAACAGGGTCTCACAGAAGCCTGCAGGAGCCCTCCAGCAGCTGGGGTGGCTGCTGGGCATGTAGCTGGGCAGGGTACCTGGGTAAGCTGCAGGCTACCATGGCTTCACACAGCCCACAGCAAGGCCCAGCAGTGGTCACTGACGCTGCAGACTGGCACAGGTGCCACCACTGGAAGAAAAGACAGACTAAACTGGGCATTTAATGGGCAAGGCATGTTCTCAGTCAACAGTGACCACCTTTGTGTGCAGAGAACCCTGGACCACTGGCCTGCATGAAGCACAGGGCAGCTCGAGCACCAGCATGCCCTGAGGTCCAGCAGCCCTGGGCTGCATGGTTACTCACTATTTTTTTCTGAATATGTGCAGCTCAAGCCATAGCTTTTTGGTAGGGATGGGTGGCCCAGGGCACATGGGGATCCCATCCTGCAAGTGGTGGTTCCCAGTTAAGACAAACACCCACAGGGTTCTGCAGAGCAAGACAGGGATAACACAGCCAAGGTTTAATCCAGCAGTGGTCTCAACCCTGCTTTGTGCTTGGAAGGGTGAATTGAGAAGGTTTCAGACCTGGCCATCTGGTGGGAGGCACTGGGTCCCATCTGAGGCCCCTGCAGCCTCGAGAGTGGGGCCGGCTCTGGTTTTGGTATCATTGCAAATGCTGTCCCAAGCTACACTTGTGTAAATATTCACAGCTCTTCAGGCTGGGCAACATTCAGCAAGTCCAGCTACATACCAGGGTACAGCACATGTGAGGCCAACACTCAATAACCCTACTCAGGGTATCTATAAAGTCACTTCTTTGGTTGCAAAGGTTTCCAGGACAAGCAGTTTTCCTTCCACCTGGCTGGAGGGAGCTGACCCTTGTCACTGAAGAGTGTTGCACAATACTGTGCTTCTGAAAAAGCCCCAGCAGATTTCAGCAGAGCCCCTCAGCAGCTGGCACGTCACACAGCAATTGCCAGAGGCCAAACCTAGACCAACTCAGGGTAGCTTTACCTCGGCAGGTTAGAGGAAGGGAATTCCTTGATTAAGGTTCATAGATGCAAAGAATAAATCACTAGTATTCGGTTAAAAATAAAAGTGCATCACTCTACACAAAACAGCATCCCAAGAGGCTCAGGCTGCCTCCTTCCATCCCAAACCAGCTGGAGGTCACTACACACACTTACAGGCTTTGTTTTTACCTTCAAGCAATCCTTTGGCACTTTTCAAGCTTTTCGTCTGAGTTCACTTCCAAAGTATACAAGGTAGAAATTTTAACAACTTGCTCACATTCAGGACTGTTAAAAAAATAATCACTAATTAGGCTTCATGAAAACAAAGCCTTCGATCTAAGTAGGAGCCAGTGCAGCTCAGCTGTACAAAACCAGAATCCTGCTCTGCCCATAGCGAGGCACAGCCAGAAAATAAGGCTTGACTGTCCAGGACAGGCTCCATCAGTGCCACAGGTTGCGACATCCACCTTCACACAGCGACACACTGAGAACATCAGGGCTATGGAGAGATTTCCAGCCATGCCAGAGGAGCACAGGATGCCCTCAAGATGAAGCTGTGGTGTCCAAAGCAGCCAGGCTTGAGGCAGAAATTAAATCCTCCAGCTGTGCACACTCAGCCCCAGTCTGTCGTTCTGTGTGTCACCAGCAGCATGTGCATGTTATGGCCAAAGAAAATGGGGAGGGAGGCAAAAATGTCCAACTAACCCAGAGCAAGGAGTGTGGCCGAGCTCCCTCCGGCAGCCGTTCCCTCTGGCAGTGCTGGAAGCCTGGACGTGTCGGAGCCGAGGCGGGAGCGGGCAGATCCCGCACAGACACACAGCACAGCACACCCTCAGACGCACGGGTGGGAACAAAGGGGGAAGGAGAGGAGGGCAGACGTGATGGAGGAATGAGATGGCTCTTCTCCTGGCAGGGGTGCCCGGATCCGCAGCTCTTCCAGTGCCATATGGTCCACTGGGAGAGGGGGTGTGGGGGCTTTGGCAAGGTGACGGTTACATAAAGAAGAAGCTATGGAAAAAAAGAGAAAAACAGAAGAGAAAAGAAACAGAGGTTCAGAATTGAAATGAAGTGAGGTGGGGGGAAACAAAGGAGGAACAACATTTTAATACGAGTCATGGGGGAAGGAATGTACTGGGCAGGTGTCACACACACCAACTCTGGCCTGAGCTCCCTGGGATTCCAGCTGAGGTGGGGAACGAGCTCATGACCACCACAAGAAGTGACTGACAAACACCAGCATGAACCTACAGAGGCACCTCAAAGGCACAGAACAACCTGCTGGGAAGGCAGAGGCTGACAGGTGACCCTCCTGTCGCCCCACCACAGAACGGCAACAGCAAACGTCACAAAGGCCACGCAAAGACCAAAGCTTTGGGTAAAAATATATTTCCTCTCCCCACTTCAAGTGTTGGCACTATTTGGATCTGTAACCTGAAGCATATACAAGAAATAACTGAGCTTATGCTATAAGGTTATTATTCCATCTGTAATTCAAAAAACTGAAATATTTTAACATCAAATAAAGTGACAATATCTAACAGATGCATACATATCATTTGCATTAACACTGTATGTAGGTTACACAATTCTTTAGTTACAAACATGGGTTATTTTCCAATAGCAAGGTAATAAAGTCCTACATCTATGGTTTAAGGCAATCAGGATATTAAAAATACAAGATTTCTACCGCTGTTCACAGCTTTGTTTCCCATTAATTAAAAAAACCCTTCATATTTGTAGAGCTCCATGCTGGCATGTGCTGGCGAGAGCACCACAGATATCACACCCTGCACATGCAGCCTGAGCCCTCGGAGAAGGGGCATGGAAGGGGACTGGAGTCACATGGACAGATCTGATGTGGTCACACACAAAAAGACATTTCCATCTGCACTCGGGCGGTTTGGGAGAAGCAGAACGAGAGCTGCCTGCAGAAACATCGCTCCTGTTTACCGTGGAGGTACTTGCAGGGAGACACCAATCTCCCTGCTGGGATTTCAAGCTGTCAGGAGCACACGGAGGGGCTGACAGGAGTGGCAGCTCTCCAGCTGGAGAGGAGCCCGGGGTGGGTGCCAGTGCCTGCTCTCCCCGCTCCTGGAGCGCCACAGGAGATGCATTTCGAGATGATGCATTTCACAACCACGAGCTCCAAGGGCACCTTGCTACTCACTGCCCTCCCTGAAAGGAACTGTGTGACCCCTGGAAGGTTCAAGGGGAGCAAACCCTTATCCATCTGCTCCTCTCCCACTGCCTGCCAGACCCATGTGTGCTCCTCTCTAGAGGGCAGCCACGGCCCCTTGCAGAGACCTGGACTGTCTTTGCTTTTCCATTCTGGAACTTTGCTTCATGCCCTGGGACCATCACCATCCCAGAAAAAGCACGTCTCAGTGTGCTTTCCTGCTCCTTTGTATTAGCCTAAGGACTGAAATCCACCTCGTCAGGAACATGCAGTTTTAGAGGAGTTTTAACCACCCCACTTGCAAGTAAGTGGACCTGGAGAATCTCCCAGAAAAGCACAGCTGGTCTGCTGTCAGCAGCGAGGCAGGAAGGGTCAGTCTCCTCCTGCTGTACTTACATGCAAAGGTGAAAGCACATCCAGCCAGACCTGAGTGTCTCATTCACTCCATGCACATCAGGGGCTACTGTGAAAAAAGGCACGGGGAAAGAAAAGCAACAAGAACAGCAGGAACAAGCTAAACATGGCCCAGGAGTTCGAGATGTGGAAAAAAGTCATGCCATCTCTTCTGGCAAAAAACCAAAACAGTACCTTGGACATCTTCAAGTTTGTGGTATATTCCCAGTTTCTCCAACACAGCTTGTTTTCTGCTGGAGAAAAACTCAACCAAAAAGACACTAATGTGCTTGGCCACAGCTTTCTGTCAAAAAGGAAAAGCTCAGCTCAGCTGATTTCCCCCGCTAAACATCCCTTGAAGGGCTGTTAAATGAAGCAGGAGAAATAAATGTTAAAATTAAGTTTTCTACTTGGCACAAAAACACTGGTAATTAAAAAGACGACATGCACGGAGGCAGCTGAAGCAAAGCATATTGCCACGAGCACTCGGTGATGGGCATGTGATGTGACTGTAAAAAACTCATGCAAGCAACTCAAACTTCTTCCTTCATAACTCAAGATTTCAAAGCTGGGTTTGCCAGAAGCCTCAAGAACCAGAATTTCATTTTTCCAAACAACCCTGCAGCAAACCTATTTAACCTGATGAAAAGTGCATAGTTGGCAAGTCCAGGAGGGAAAATAAAACAAACCCAAATAACAACAACCAAAATAATAATAATTAAAAAAAAAAATTAAATTTCTTAAAAATGGATAAAAAGGTCAATGGTTTTATTTCCACCTTATTTATCCATTTTTGCTGTCTGTCCAAGACATGGTACATAGATATCCTCTTCCTAAAGCCATGTTTAAGTGGTGAGGGTTAAAAAGCAAGATGACCCATAAGCTAACCACCAAGCACTTCCCAATCCAACACTTGAGGAAAAAGTGATTCAAAAGAGTGAGAATCCTGCCTTTTCTTTTTCCCCCAGAGAAATTCCATCTGGAAGCAGGCAAATGGCTGTAGTGGCAGACTCAGGTAGGATGAGAATTGTGTAAGAGGGCTTTAAAGAAGGCACCAGGAGATTGTGTAGCTAGGGGCAAAGGAAGTGCTGGCTGTGCACTGGCAGAGGAAGAACTCCAGGAGTCATAGGGCAAGCACGGCTCGCCACATGTTGGGAAGGAAGGGAAAGACTCTGTCCAAAGCCAAGGCTTGGAAAAACCACTTTTAACAGACCCACTTGCACCATGTGCTGGCCAGAGAGCAGGGCCTGCCTTATCCTACATCTCCTTGGTGTGTTCCAGGGACACCTGAACGGGACATTATTCCTGCTGTATGAGGGCCTGGGGCAGTGCAATGACTGTGTCCAAGCACCTTCTCTCCCTTGACCTGGAATTCTGGATCCCACAGCCTTGTGAGCAGTCTGCAGTTAAGTTTGTACAGGAATGCTCCTGGAAGCTCCAAGAGGATGCTGAAGGCTCTGTCTTTCCCCCTGCCCAGGCATATTGATTCCACAAGGGCTGCTAAGCCCTGCTAAGACCCACTCCCGTTGGAAACCAGGTAGGATTTTAGAGGAGGTTCCAAAGGTTTGAGGCAAGCAGTGCAGGAAGACCAGCGCTGGGAATGGTCCTTCCCCAAGGCAGCCACATGTTCAGCAGCAGCTGCTCTGCTGAGCTGGAAGGGAGGCTGGAAAACCAGGCCAGCACCGGCCAGCAAGCCCAGCCAGGGCCAGGACAGACAGCACAGAACAGGAACTAATACAAATTATCATGCAAATGTCACGGCATGCAAGGTCAGTTACACTTGGTTATCTACACCCCCCCCCTCCCTCTCCCCGGCAGGGACTGGGGCTGCTGCAACACCAGCTCCCAAAGGAATGCGGGTCAGGCTGAGCTCCAGCGTCTGCCCTGCCTGGGCTAGGCTGGCTGGGACACTGCTACAACACTCATTCCCTGGGGCTGGTGAATCCAGGGGCTCCCACAGCACAGGGCTCCTGCAGTCAGCAGCACTGAGGACACCTGAGCTACTCAATACCTGAGCTGCTGACATCCAACTCTGACTCCTGGTTCAGACTGGGGGCCAAAAATTATTTACTGCTAATGGTTTTGGTGAGAAAAATACATGGTATCATCATTACCTTGTCCCTCCACCCACCCCTGAACTTCCACTTGCACACAGTCCTGCACCCAATCCCTCTTCCTTCTTGTCCCCACCATGTTATTAGATGAGTTAATAGTTATTCATGTTAAAAAATGGAAAAAAAATATAAAAATAAAACAGATGGCAGAGACACATTACTGCAAAAGCAGGTGAATGCAGGAACATCCTTGGCTCGACAGGCTTTATGTGAAGCTTGCACTGCAAGTTAAAAAAACAGAACAAAAAACAAAAAAGTTAGCACTAATTGAACTCAAAATGCAAAAAAAAATAAAGAAAGCCAGGAGAGCCGACACCAGCAACCCGCTCCGGTGGGTGGGCATGCAGATGGATTATGGAATTACAAAGAAATTCAACCTCAAGGCTGGGCTCCACTCTGGCCTATGACAAGCAAGAGTAAAAAGGACAATTGGGGGGACAGAACTACTGACCAACCAACCCTGTAAGCTGGTCTGGGTTACAGCCTGTCACCACAGTGGCTTTAGGGTTCATTTGTGCCCAGCTGGGCCATGGGTGCAGGTGGCCAGCTTGGGTTACTCCCCATGGGCATCTGTGCAGAAGGCAACTCAAGTATCTCACACCTGGACACCAGGATGTCTACAAGCACTTCAGCTTTCCTAGCCAGGTCAGATCCTTCAGGCACCACCAAACCCCTCTTTTTACAGGGGTTGGGCCAAGCCCTGACACGGATGTTGCAGCTCAGGGACTGCTTTGGGATAAGCATAGTCCCTGATGGCCAGACCAGGCACATTGGACTGGAAACTTAAGTGGAAAGGAAACTGATAAAAAAAAAAAAAGTTTTATACTTGGTTTCCAGAAGTAGCTTTAAATAAACTGAGACAGAACCCAAACAGATGGTCCTGGCTCCTGGGGGGCTGCGGATGAGCAGCAACACAACGGCACATGTTGAGGCATGTGGCCATCTACCCAGAAGGCTGCTTGCCACTCCCACTGGGTCTGTTGCCAGGAGCTCTCTCCAGATTGGTCAGGTTGGAAGCACAGCCCCATACCAACACTACAGCAGGGGCTCAGTCAGTGTGCTCAGCCCCACATCCAGGGAAGTGCCTGAGTGTGCTCTGCAGCCGCCCCTTCAGCGCCTGGGGGACAGGAGGGTGCTGCCCCCAAACACTGCTGTTGTCAGGCCAGAGCCCCAAACGTTTTAGACAAAAAAGAGCATAAGTTAGAGAATTCCTGGAGGAATAGTCTGGAAATTGGGTATGCCAAGCTCTCCCCCATGGAGTCAGGCCAGCAGCAGATTTCATCCTGAGCCTTCTCTCTGGCATGCACAGCACAGTGGAAAGCCTCTGTTGTATAAATTGGAGAAATCTGATCCTACCTTGAGAAAAGAAAGCATTCCCTTGAATTACTTTGTGGGGAGGCTGCAGAGGTCGGGCATGGCAAGGATTTCCTCTGGGAACTGCACAAGAAGCACCACAGGGCATGGCAGCAGAGAGACAGGTTGGAAGCCTTAACTACACAAACTGCAGCTCCACATTAGAGTGCAAGGAGAAACTTAAAAGCCTCTAGAAAACCAAGGTGAGCTACAAGGAAGGAGCATCAGCATTTCCCTTTAAAGCCTCTGTTAGTAACTCTGACACTAGAGAACACCTGCAGCAGGTACAGCACCTGGCGTGGAGCAACACAAAGGCCACACTAAAACACGGGCATGTTCCTCGAGGCTGGATTTCTGTGAATGCAGCAGCAAAGCAGAACCTGCATTTGTCACGGGCACTGGGAACAGCCCTGTCTCACCCATGATGCTGGAACCAAACAGGAGCTCACACTGACTACCCAAAGGACCAGAACTCCCCAGACCATTCTGTACTGCCCTGGCCCTACAGCTAAGAGATGAAACAACCTGACTGTGCAGTTCTTAGAAATATTAGGCTACCAGCTCTGAGAGATAAGGGAAAGGGTCTACAGAACTTTCTATTCTTTTTAGGGCATGCACCACCACGTCTGAGCTCTCGGGTGAGAGAAGATGAGTGTCCCAGCCTATCTGCAGAAGGGTGTTTGGACACTTGCTGGTTGCAGCGCCCAGCGCGACCCCCATGGTCCGGTCCGTGAGGATTCCTCCCGGAGCAGAGCGTGCAGCACACAGCGCTCCACGGATGCCAGCGGGGGAGCCCGGCCACGTCCTCAGCCAGCATCGAGCAGCACGGCTCCATAGGAGCTACATCAATTTACATCAGCTGAGGAACCGGCCCGAGGCCCTCCCCACCTCCCCGGGCAGCAGTGACCGACGCGGGGCAGCGAACCAGCGGCAGAGCTGGGGCCATGCAGCGAGTGGAAAAGCTGGAAATCCCCAGGGCACCTGCAGCACACCTGCTGCCACACGGCTCAGGCTGGGCTGCAGCACCCAAGCTGGCACGGGAGACACAAGTGCCTGAGCACATCCCTGCTGGCACTTGGCTCCTCCAGGGGTGACAGCTGGGTGTTCATCTGCCCTGTTCCTCTAAGGAACACCCCCTTCCCTCTCGGGCAGTGAAAGCAGCGTGGAACTGTCATTTTTGTGTGTGGGTTAACCAAGTGTTTTCCAGTGAGATTTCCTGCATCCCCAGCTTTCCCAATGGCAGGTACCAACTAAGCACCCTTAGCACAAGTGACTCACAAAGGACTTGCGTGAGCACCCTCTTACTAGGAATGGAAAAAGCCAGTGGAGGGTAAAGGTTTACACTCCTAGGACACGAATATAAAATAGTAAAAAACAGTGCCATGATCTTGACTAAAAGGTAAGGGTTTCTTAGCTTATTACGTCAACTTGATACAACCACAAATGCCATTTAACTGCAATTACGGTACCGTAGTAGTTTGTTTTTCTAAAAAATTACAAAACCAAAGCTTCTTGTCTTTAAAGCAAGCTTCCAAGTAATCACTTTTGGCACTAGCATTCCCCATAGAAAAATAACATGGTGGTTTTGGTTTCTAATTTACTTCTACTTACAACTACAACCTTAAAGAATGGGAACTGGAGACTACCGGTGAAAGAAAGGATGGGTAGCAGCTCCCTTAATAATTCTGGCTCAGGCAGATAAATCTGAGTCCAGAACATCCCATAGTCGCAGAAGATGCTGGACAGATCACGAATCAGACCTACACCATCCAATTGCTCTCCCACACCAGTCAGACTTGAACATAAAATCTGAAGGTACTCTTCTAGAGAAAAATTAAGATCATGTCCCTGGCCCACCCTTTAGAAAAAAAAAATATTTTATTTAATCAGGCTGAGAAAAGGCCTGTTTCCAGTCTGGTAATGGGGAAAAGCAAATACAGACATGCAGCAAGAAAGAAAAAAAACAACCTCCCAAAACTTGTAACAAACCCAACAAAGGGTGTGGGTGACATCTGCTTACTTTTTCTTGTCCTTGTCTTTCTTGGTTTGTTGAGAACCTGCCTGCTGAGCCTGTGACTGTAATAGCTGAGCTGCTGCCTTCTTCTTCTGAAAGTTGTTCAGCTCGTCCTCAAGTTCCTTCTTTTTGTCTTCCACCTTTTTCTTCTCTTCTTGGTGAGTCCTCTTTAGATGGTCAAATTTTTCGTGAAGCTGCCGGGACAGAGACATTGAGAATTGGCTGGGAAGAGGAGAGTGTTTCACCCCCATGTACTGGTAATGATGGCCCAGGTGTTCCTGCTGGCCCTGAGGCCTCCCTGTGCCCAGCCTGCCCAACTCAGTGTGAGAAGCCCTGCAGCTGACACTCACTGGCACACAGAGAGCAGGAATTCCTGTTGCCATAGGAATCCAACAAGCCTCTGGACACTTCCACCCCCCCTTATTCCACCCCTCAGTGCTTTGTGCCTAGTGGGCTCTATCAGGCTCGTGCAAAGCAAGGGAACATGGGCACTGAGGGCTGCACACTTTTCCTCTGCAGCAGCACGTGCTCCTCCAGCAGGTCTGAGGAGCAGCTTCCTGCCCCAACAGGATATTTTCTGTAACAGCCCTGCCCCAAGCCTTCACAGAGAGTCCTCGCAGTCACAATATACTCACATCCTTCTCTGCTTCCTTCAACTCTGCTTCCTTCTCCTTCACTCGCATGACAAACATCTGCCTCATTTCGTCCTCCTTCTTCTGGAGTTCGCCCAGGAACTCATTCCTCTTTGCTTCGTAAGTCTCTTGGAGACTGTTAAAAACACACAAAACCCAGTCAAGAGCACTGTTTCGAGCACAGCCACGAGCTTCCAGCCTTTGGAGACCTGGGCACTTAGGTTGTCCTGTCACAAAACACGGTCAGAGGTCACTGACTACACCAGAGGCACGATCACCTGCAGCAAAGCCCGTCCCAGCGTGCTAGGTGGCAGCAGTGGCAGGCGGATGGGAAGGAAAAGCCGAGCTCCACGCTCAGGAGCCCGTGCATCACTCAGCAGGCAGGATCACTGTTCTCGAAGAGAAGCAGCCTCTACATAAGCGCCTGCAGCAATCCCAGTTGCCCACAGGGCTTGTGATCCCTCGGAGCCACACCGCCTCCCTGCTCCCTCTGTTTGTCCTAAGTCTCCCCGTTCCAAATGCAAGATTCGTGCAGCAGACCCGGGATGCAATCTGCCCCCATGTAGCTCATTAAGCATGATACTGACACAAAGCAGAACTCATTTTCACTACTCATTGCTAATAGATTCAGATCAGGGGCTTGGTTTAGATAAAGCCATCCTGAGAGACCTCTCTTTCTCCTTTGGCCTTTCCAAACCATCAGCAGCCTTTCTCCTCCAAACAATCACATTACTGGATTCCTTCGTTCCCCCTCTACTCCCTGGCATTCCTTTATTTCCCCAGCACTGAGATAGGCAGTGAAGATTTGGGACATAAAATTTGTTGTCCATGCACCTCTGAGATTTTTAAAGCCTCTTAGGAACTCTGCACGTCAAATTCCTCTTTTGTTTTATTCCTTAAATGGATTTGGACAGCCCAGCCATAATGATAGTGTGGGAATGATAACTATTTCCCCCAAGAGGCTTTTCTGAAAATGCATTTTTTAAATGAAAACTCTACTGAAGTCACACAGACACGTTGCATCTGTGTGCCTAAGGAACATGTTGACCACTGGACCAGTGCAACATCCTAATTCCAACAAAGACAAGATTTTGCTTTTCCTGGCAATGTTGGGGGTTTTGATGGCTGTCTTATTGGTTGGGGTTTTTTAAGGGGATGCAATATTGAGCTGGGGAACACAAGTTGTCAGATTATCCCAAGCCTTGTATTTAACTCTGCTAATTAATAGGCACTTCAGTTACTCCCTAAAATACACTCCAGACAGGATGCCCAGAGCTGTTCTGGCACAGCACTGGCCGCCCCAGAGAAATCACACCATTCCACATGACCACACCAGCTTCCTACACATGGAAGCAAAAATACTGATTCTAAAAATGCCAAAAATCCTTTCGTGGGAGAGCAGGGCAAGAGCCATCTCTGATTTCTTCACTAAATGCAGAACCAGATCTCTCACAGCACACAGGCTTCAGAAGACTCAAAACAAAATCTCCCTAAAATTCAGCGTTGGATTTAGTCCTCTAACTGTGGACACTGAAACTTTAATTCCTAAGCTCTTCTGAAAGATCTGGCAAAGCCCGAGGGCAGGTGAGCCTTTGCTGCTCAGTGGGCACAAACTGAATGTGCAATTAGTGACACGCTGTCCTAGGGAGCAGCAGAGCCCCACGGAGCAAAGCAGAGAGTTCTGCACGTGGCTTATCGGATCCTGGACTGCAAACCACTTCTTCCAAAGCTCAGTAACAAAAACGCGATGCTGGGTGGGTGAAGGGCGAGCAGGAAAAGCCTGGCAGCAGTGAGGGGCAGGGGCTTCCTGTTAGATTGTCCTTAATCTTAGCTTAAAGTAAAAAAGCTTAATTCTCTGCCGCAGTGACTCTGACTTCCAGAGGAGCCAAGTTCTCAGAGAAACTGGCCTGGCAACACCCAGGCTGCATGTGAAAAAAACCCATTACAGCCCTAAGGAATAACAGTCCAAACCAACTGGGATCCCTGCAGCTTCTCACAGGCAAAGATGACAAGGGAATTGGCTTTTAAGTACACAAACATATGAACCTAAATTACAAGAGTAACTTGACTTCCCAACACGCCCCCACACACTGAAGGATGCCCTGGCAAATAATATTATTTGAAAAAGGAGTATTTTGAAAAGCTTAACCAGAGTGGCAGAGAATCCAGCCCACAACAGACACAGGACAGCAGGAGGGTCTCTGTGCAGAGAGACCCCATTTCACGGAGCTGATGCTTGTTGGGATCCTGGTGCTCTCTCCTCCTGACCTCCCACAGCCTGGCCAAGCAAGGTGGGGGTCCCAGACATCACCAGTCCCCCTTTCCCACACCTCACACAAGCCCCTACACAGCACAAATGATTTGCTGGCATCTCCTGTCCTGCTCCCCCTGAGATTTGCCAAAGGCTTCCTGCTCCTGGCTGATGAGCAGGAGTTCCTGTGGCTACCAGGGCCAAGATGCAGGGAAAAGCATCCTTTTGATCCCTGAGCTCAGAGAGAACGTCTCCCTCGTTTCAGATACACATCAGCCTTGGCCAAACTGCTTGGGATCATAGGTTTTGTTTGTTTATTGCAGGGAAAAGGCACCCAGAGTGAAATGCTCTGAACTAGCACGTACCAGATGGAGAAATTCTGTACATTTTCATTTCCTTTCTACTTATAGCTCGGTCAAAAGAGGCCTCGTGTACAGGAAGCAATGGAAATTCCTCAGATTCCTCCAAAGGAAGGGCTGAGCCTGTCTTAAGCCATTGCTCTCCAGAAAGGAAATCCAATAACACTTCACACTTGGGCTTAGTAACAAAACTGGGCTTGACTGATTCCAGCAGAGTTTCTGCTGGGGAAGAAGTGCAGCTGCATCAACTCAGCATGTCAGAAATAAGACCCCAAACCAATGCCAACCCCTGACACGCACGAGTGTTGCTGGGGCAAACCCCCACCAGTGCACTGGAATTCTGACTGCCTTCCCCAGGAGGCAGAGAGGAACATGGGATGCTGTAAGGCAGGGGGTGCAACAATTGGGGAAAAGCTGGGGAAGAATGGGAAACAGGAAATGAAAGGAGAAAACAAACACTCCCTCCCAAATTCCCACACAGCTGTTGTCCTTGGCTAATGGCTTGGGCTGCAGACCAATAAAGCCGTCTGACAGAATGAACTATGTGTTCAGTAATCAGCCAAACCTCAGGAATGAGACCGTGGCACCCTCTTCACAGCTCACCTTGGACCAGCTGTGAAGAGCTCCAGGATGGTCAAAATATCCTTTACCCCAGGATGTTCCCAAGGCATCCTGTGACACAGACATGGCTGCACCTCTCCTGGCCAGAATTGCAGGCAGCCCTGAGCAGCACCAGTGCAGGCTGGCTGTGAAGCCCAGCAGGGCCCGAGATGCACGTCCCTACCTGAAAGGCTTGCTGTCCGGATCCGTGTCCTTGAATCCCATCTCTTCCAGCTTGCAGCGCCTGTACAGCTCGTAGTGCCGCGTGTGCGTCTGCTCCCTCAAGTCCTCCATGTTCACTCGGATCAGCATCTCCCGCAGCTTCACAAAGTCACAGTGGTTTTCATTTTCAACTGCAAAAACGGCAGAATATCCACAGAGGGAACATTAAACCTGGGAGCTGGGCCCCCCCTTTCCCTGGATCTGGGGCCCCATGTAGCAAACCTCAGAGTTCCTCAGGCACACAAGCACAGCTCCAAGTCAGCCTGTACCAAAATGCCTTGCTGAACTGGGGCTGAAGCCATCCCATACCAGCATGGGCCTGACTGCAAGGCCTGCACTGGATTTGCAAGATCTCTGTGTTGCCCATCTGTCACAAGGCTCCCATCTCCCCATCCATTTTTGCATCAGCAAGGTGATGATCCGTTTGCTCACAGAATTTCACTTCCCACTCAAATCCACTCGAAATCCTAGCATTCACAGGGGCTCACACAGGAAAAGCCTGAACTCAATCTCACACTATCTGGTCCTAGTTTTCTGGGAACAGCAAGATCCCAGCAGGATACAGGTCAAGTTCAAGACCTCCCAAACACATCAACTTCTTTCCTAACTGTTTTTCCCAGTATCATCCTCTGGTGAATATAGCTGAAGTCTCTGAAGTTGCTTCAAGATCTCTGAGAAGCCAAGAGTGTTTTGCAAAATTGCACCATGCATGCTCCCCTGCAGCTTCCTGGGCCATTCTCCAGTGGGATACACAACTGAAGCCACAAGGAGACCATCACCATCTCAGTCCTGTACTTCTCAGTGCTGGTTGGAAAGCAAGGATCAACTCTGTATTTTTGGCAGCTTCAGTAAAGCCTGGGCTGCAAAGAGTGCCCTGGCCAAACTCTGCCCTCCTGCAGGAAGGAGCTTTTGGCTCCATGTCCAGATCTAAGCTGTGCTTTCTCAAGCCAGATTTCAGTAAGGGCCAGATCAAAGTCTCTTGGGTCAGAACGGGAGAGGATGAGGCGGCCTTGTCTGTGCCTTTGGTAACGTACCCTGCACGACACCCCAGGGGTACTGCCTGGCTTTGGCCATCTTGTTGCCAATCTTCACTTCTTCGGTGCTGCCAACCACGGCAAAGGGAAGGTGGACCTACAAAAGGAAAGGGACAGTGAGGCTGGGGATTTCCTTTGCTGTCTTGCCAAAGATTGTTTCTGAAAAAGCTGTTTACTGGGGCAGCTCTGCTAGACTTAAGTGGTTTAAACGCCTTTGCAATTCGTCTGGTGTTTTAGGAAGAGCAACAGGACAATCTGGATGAGAAACCTGATCAGACTTAAAGCCCAAAATTCTGAAGTCCTAAAAATACAAGATATGTACATATTTTCCACTTAATTACAAAGCACTACTGTCTTAAGCACAGAACAAGTCTCACAAACTGGAACTGAGTTTGAATATTGAGAAAAAAGAACCATGAAACAATAAAAACCAAAATAAAGTACATTCCTTCAAGGAAGGTAGGCTCAAAATTCAGGGGGATTTTGCTGCTACAAAGAACTACTAATGCTTCTTCTTAAACAGGGCAAAGCTGTGAGCAAGGGGAAGAGCAGAGCTGACCCAGCCCTGGGCTGACACGTCTGAGTCATGGAGCTCTGCTCTGTCCAGGTCTCTCTGTGGGTGTGGTGGCGACAATCTGGGATCTACTCCCAGAAGTGTGGCTGCTGCCGAAGGGAACTCGCCTCAGCTGCCAGCCCAGCCCCGTGGAACTCTCCCTGCCTTAATAGCATCCAAAGGGGCTGGGTGTAAGCTCTGGGAGCAGGAGCTGTGTCAGCCAAGCTGTGGTCACAGGCTGGGTGGGAGGGGAAGATGTCAGGGTAGAGGAGATGGGATTATCTGGTAAAGGAGTTTCCCAGCAGCTGAGCTGTGCCTGAGGAAGGCAGAACACTGTCAACTTCTCCCTGCTCAGATCAACACAGGGAAGAGAGGGAATAGGGAGTTTAGGAGAGGGTCTGACATTCAGCTGGACAAGAGAATTGCCCATCTACAAGCTGTTGAACAGGAAAACTCACAACAACCTTCAAGTAGCAGGGAAATAGCTTAATCTGAGTGCATTTACTTTAGGACTGGCACATCTTCTTGGGGCAAATCAACACCTCACTGCCAGCAAGCCTGAGCTCAGGTTCTTCCCTTTGTACCCTGGGTCAGGCACATGGCAAACATTTTCGTCTACTCTAGCCCTGAGCGCCCGTTGCCAGAGGCAGGGGAGGAGGTGAAAGCCAGAGCCTTGATGGCCACGGGCCCTGCAGATCGCTGGAACATCAGCGCCGGTGCCCTGCTCCCACCGGAAACCGAAACAAAGGCGGCAGTGAATGAATCACCCCCGCTAAGCAACAAGTGGCCGTCTGGGACAGGAAAGCCAAACCTCAGCTCTCTGCCCTGACTGCATCAGGGCCCTGCCTCCCATCCTCTTCCTTTCCTGAGACTGGAATACTGCAGCAGAGCAGAAGGGTTTGTCACACAATGAAACATACGAGGCCAGGTGTCTCCAGCCCCCAAAAAGCCTTCTGGCCAGGCTGATGTCCATGCTTAAATTGCAGTCTGAAAGCCAAGTAAGACACAGCACAGCCATCAAGGCCAGGCCCAGGCAAAGCGAGGGCAGCAACCCCCCAGATAACATACACTCATGGTGGCATTGATCTCGGCCACTGTCTCCTCATCGGTGGGGAACTGGTAGATCTGGACGCCGTTGCTGACCAGCTCGCTCATGATTTTACTCTTGAACTTGTGCAACTCGTTCTTTGCAATGGTGTCAGCCTTGGCAATGATGGGGATGATGTTCACCTGCAAGACAGGACAGCACCTCCACATACAGGACTGCACAGGTTGTGTCAGCAACTGGGTCTGCTGCTGCCACCTCTGACAGGATTTCCAGGCAGCAGTGGTGATGGCCTCAGAAAGAAGTCAAATGCAGTTTGGCAACATGCTGTTTCCTGCCCTGTCGTACTCCCTCCTCACCCGAATTGGCTGGACAGGAAATGTTGTCATAGATTATTATGAGCTGCTCCAAAAAAATAAGAAAGGAAATGACCATCTCCGCACATCCCCTGGTACTGCAGCTGGCTGGATTACTGCAGGAGCCACGCTCAGACAACAGCCTGTCATGGGCCCTGGCTTGGGGAGTGTCCCCAGGGACAGCAGAGGGGCAGCAGAGCTGCTGTCACCCCATGGCAGGGGGAAGCAGATGGTGCCTGTCCAGCCCTGGGACACACAGGATGGGCTGGCAGTAACACAGGCACACTTCCCCCACCTGTGTGCCCTCGTGTGCTCCTGGACACTGCTGCACTGCAGGACCAGGGTTCACTCCTCCCTGCACAGCTCTGAGATGAAAGATGAGTTACTGACTCTCTTCCTAGACAGGCTGTTGGCAAGGATAAAGATCCTGCCTTCTCTCCCTTTCTCCTCCCTCCAGAGGGACAGTTTCTGCTTTTGATCTTGCAGGTTTGCTTTTCCCTGCAACAGCAGACAGAAATTGTACTGAGGATAACAGTAATATCGACCTATATGGAAGGATTTTAACTACAGTACTTGAAAATCCTCTTCTATTACATCACTTAATTCTGTTTGGAGTTATTAAATCCCCCTTGGCCAAAAGATAGAACAGAAATGTCAATTAGGTCACTTGGGATAAATCTCCATAACCTGATTTTCATTTGAAGAAGGCAAGAAACTTTCTCCATCACCACATAAAACCCAATCAATTGGCCTCTCTAGGAAACAAAGAACCACTGTCATCACTGACGTCCTGCACAATCAGGATCCAATGAGCCAAAGGTGCACAGTGGACTGATTTAAATTGCTTAATCATGATGGAAAGGAGCACAGAGAAGGCTCAGTTTAGCTACTCAGGCTCTACATCTGAACTCAGCTATTTTTCCTAGAAGAACTGCAATCTCTTTCGAACCATGGTTTAAACCAAGCCAGTGAGGGTACCTGGAAAAGCAGATGCCAAGCAACAGATTTATTCAGATTCTTGTTTATGACATTACAGCTAGAATACTTGCTCTGCCAGAGCAGATCAAATCACTGTTTTTGTCTAGCTGGATGTGGTCAGAGCAAGCAGTCACAGCACTTCCATTTGTTTTTCACTGATTAGAAAGATGGCCTGAACTGTCTTTATTGACTTTAAAGATTAGCTGGGAAGCACACGGCCAAGTTCCCTACCCCAGGTAGAGCTGGAAAACTGCAGGAGTCCAAACTCTCAATAAATCTCTGCAGCATGTGAAGCAGAATAATGACCCATTGTAGCAGCTAGCCCGAGGTACACATCTCACACTTTTTGTCTGCAATTCTCCACTGCTAAACCCAGACATTATTTTCCTAAGCAGATGGCAAGATAATGAAAGCACTACAGGGTCATGGTGACCCAAGCAGCAAGTACCTTACTGTCGAGCTTCTTCATGGTGACCAAGTCCAGGGACTTGAGCGAGTGTCCGGTGGGAGCAATGAAATACAGGCAGGCGTGGATCCGCGTGTCATGGTAGTTGAACAGGGAGCGCTTGATCTTCAGCTCTTCCTGCAGGTAGGCTTCGAACTGTGCGTCGATGTATTCTACTATGGGCTTGTAGCTGGAGAGGGAAGGCACAGAGAAAAACAGGGAAGTGGCTGCTGGGACCATGCGGGTCACTGGTGGACACTCAGGAAGCTTCAGGGGAACTCTGCAGGTTTTAGGACTCTCCCCACCAACCTACAGCCCCTCCTTCACAAGGGTGTGTTTCCACTGGTGCACAGGCAAAGTGTAACAGATATGACAGCCCTCGATGTCAGGCGCATGGGAACCACACAAGACTGCTACCCTGAAAACAACGCCTTTGGCAGTCGCTTCAATTAAAGTCTGAGCTGCTGCTCTGCCAATTTCACTGAAAATCATCTAACATCAAAAAGATTTAAACGTGAAATTATGACTTGCCCCCTAGCTTGTCCAAAATCTCATCATCTTAAAAGAGGGAAGGGAGAGTCACAAGATAAGAGGGGCTTTTCAGGAACTGAAGCCCGTGAGCAAAGCTCAGGAGATAACTGCACCATTCATGGACTTTGATGGGACCATTTTGTTGCAGAAAAAGAAGCTCATGCAGTGCAACATGTCCTTATTCAAATTAACTGTTTGTGCTTCTGGAAGAAGACTGTTCTATGTGTTCCTCCTCCACCAAGGGCAGCTTCATAGATATTACTAGGTGGGTCTGGAAAATGACTGCTGCTCTGGTTTCTTGGCTTATGGAAATTCTCACTCTGATCAGGAGACGCCGAAAACCTCAGAGAGAAAACCTTACTGAAGAGAAAGAAGTAAGGCCTCACATTGGGAGTAAATATTAGAGAAAGCCCTGTAAAACAAGCAGAGCAGAGGAGGTCTGGGAAGCCTCGAACTGGAGTACAGAGCAAATCACACCCACCACAGCCACACGTGCCAGGACACAGCAGGAGAACCAAAGCCCTCCCTAAGCCCTGCTGCCCTGAGCCTCCCTTCTCTCCACAGGGTTAGCAGGAGCAGCATCACTTGCGGGATTGGGAAGCAGCTCCAGAACAGCGAGGGAGCTGCTGCCCACAGAAGGAGGCCCTGGAGACCCCAGAGCACATCAGCACCAGGCTTGCTCTGCCAGCAGAGCTCGCTTTACCTGTCATCCTTGTTGATCTGGTCTCCAAAGCCCACCGTGTCCACAATGGTCAGCTTCAGACGGACGTTGCTCTCCTGGAGCTCGTAACTCCGGGCTTTCAACCTCACGCCCGGCTCATTGTGTGTGGCGGGCTCGCTCTCAAACTTGGTGTTGAACAGGGTGTCCATCAGCGTCGACTTGCCGATGCCAGTTTCACCTGAGCAGGCAGAGCAAGCGTTAGGATGGTGCCACTGCTCTCTCTTTGCTCCTTCTCTGGCACGTTCACCAGGTGAAGGAGTCATTCCACTCGGGTAACAGTGGAATTAGCTACATGCACATTGCTAAGCAAGATAATCCCTGCGGGAACAGATGTCTTCACAGACAGTCCCCATCTTTACCAGTGCCCCAGGACTGACCCAGGAACTTTTTTTGTGGAAACAAGTTGTAAATTCTCTTAACTCCGTGTCTGATTCCCTGATTTTGCTTTGGCCTTTTAAAGGCAGTTTTGTTGTCTCGAGCAGATCATCCAAAGCCCATAGTGCAACTTAAGACAACAAAAATCTGAGACAGAAAAATACATACAGAGTTCTTTAAAAAAAAAAAAAAAAAAGCCACACTGCTTAAATATCAACTTTTAAAACTATTACAGTTTCACTAATACCCAGTGCAATTAGTAACATGGATGAAAGCATTAGCCTAAATCCCATTTTTCAGTCAAAACTGTTTGTTTAGCAATTACACTCTCAAACAGCTATTGCTACCCATGCTGTGAGCAGGGGGAGGCTGAAGCAACCCACATGGAAAGCCAAGTCCTAAACTAATGGCACAAACTGCCCACGGCTGAAGCTGCGAATTTTAGGGCGCTTCTGATGTGAACTGCAAATGCTGCAGCATTTCACATCTCAATCAGAAGTCTCACATTACAGCACTGAAATTAATTGTGTCCTCTCTCAAATCGCAATTTTAAACAATAATTTTTTTCAAGGGTGATATTTCTGTTCCTTGGCCAACTGCAGTGGTTTGTGTGAAACTTTAACATGGGGTGAAAATCGGTGGATGGGCACATTTCACAAGAAAAAAAGAGGTGGATCACATTGCTAATGGAGACATATTAAGTCACGCTAAGAAAGGCATATTTACTGCAAGAGAGAAAGGCAATTAATTTATGCCATTTTGATCAAAGAGCTGCCTGCTAATCGGGCTGTTCCCTGCTGGATTGAAATGGTTTCATGCTGCTATGAGAGCCACGTGGGGGTTGGGAGCTCGAGTGTGCAGAAGTGCAGCTATTCTCTTATCTCCTCCTTTCACACGCAAAGCTACAGAGAGGAGTCGAGTTTGCCAGATTTCTTTTCAGGCAGCTCACAGTAATTCTCATTTTGCTGTAGAAAAATCACAGTCAGAGGATTGTAGGGTTTTTCCAGCTAATTAATGTAACTAATTAGAAGGGACAATACTCCCCTCTTGGAGGCTTAAATGAACAATGAATGGAAAGATGATGTTTGCAGCCTGCACTGTCAAGCTAAGAGAAAAACCCAGCAGTTCTGTCCATTTACAGAACCAGATTCTGGGTTCACTGACGAGCCAAAGCTGGCTTGGCTCACAACTCCCTGGGGCTGAGCAATGGATTTACAATTGTGGAGTATCCACAGAGTACCAAGACAGCAGCTACCTCCCTGCAGCCAAGAGAAGATGTTGCCTCCTCATATTTCACCCTCTGAACAATTTGGGAAAAGAAACTCAGGCTTTTAAACCAAACTGCAGATTAAATACAGCAGAGGACAGGTGACAGGCTTTGTTCTCCTGTACATCACTTGGAGACTAAAAATGGCATCGTTTCCAAGTGGAGAAACTAAGAATGTAAGGAGACAGGCAAACCCTGGAAGGAAAGAAATGCAATTTGGTGAGAAACAGCCTGCACACCCAACCCAGAGAAAAGCAGATTTAAGTTAACAACCTTTTAAAAATACATTTAGTTCCCAAGTTCACTCAGTTCTCTTATGGGGAGCCTTTGGGGAAGGCTGGCTGATCAAAGGTATAGATTTGAACAGCTCGCAATTTCCATGCTTTGACTCGGGGGACAGGGCAGAGAAAGGGCAAAGAGGAATACTGGATTTCACCGTGGAGCAGCTCTGGGAAGACAAGGGTCACTTCCCTGCGGGTGTG
This sequence comes from Sitta europaea, assembly GCA_013400255.1. Classification (NCBI taxonomy): domain Eukaryota; kingdom Metazoa; phylum Chordata; class Aves; order Passeriformes; family Sittidae; genus Sitta; species Sitta europaea. Next base: position 220,849 of record VXBS01002840.1, read on the forward strand.
ACCCGCAGTGGCTCAGCCCTGCCCGGGCACAGGAGGAGGTGTGAATAGGTGTGAACGTGGGGCCGTGCCCCGAGGGCCCTGCACGGAGACCTACCCACGCACAGGATGTTGAAGCAGAAGCCCTGCGACGTTGACTTGTTGACCAGCTGGTCCGGGAGGCTGTCGAAGCCCACATGGCCAGAGAGGGACAGGTTCCTGAGGTCATCGTTCTGTAGGACCCAGAAGAAAAGCATTTAGCAGGGTTCCAACACCCCTGTGAAGGAAGAAGTCCTGTCAGGACTGCCTTAAGGACACAGAGGCTTTTGGGATGCAGGATCTGTGTCTTAGGTTTCCCTCCCAAATGAACTCTCCTTTTCCTTCTATCCATCTCTGCTGTGGGGCTCAGCAGCTAAAATGTCCCTGACCCCAAGGCAGGCAAACACCACCACACTGGTACACCATGCCTGTCACCAATAAACCATGATTCTTTACCAACCAGCAACACCCAATTGCTGTTTCTGAGGCCCCAGCATCCCATAACCCTAGGGTTATCCTAAGATTATTTAGGCAGACACCTGGAAAAGAGAGTAGAACACAATCAGAGCTGTGAGCTGACCCGTTCCTGTTTAGCTGGTAAAGCAGCTGAGGCTGCTCCCTTCGTGTCCACTGCACAGCTACACAGTAGAAACCAGCCAACCTTCCACTTCAGAACTTCCCCAGCAGCATGGGAAACTCCCCAAACTTCCCAGGGAGGCTGGCTCTCTCAAAAAGCACATGAGGAGTGACACAGGTTGTGATTTTGGCCCTGCTGGCAACTCCAAAAGCTATTCCTGACAGACACCTGTGTAGGCGAGCAGAGAGCCAAGGTGCTGCTTTCCTTGGCTCAGTGTGCCAAAGAGAAGGAGCAGCTCTCAGACTTGCTCTGTCCTTCCAGGAGTACAAGGGAAATGCCAACATTCTTGCCCTTTTCCTGCAACCCCTCAGCATGGCCACAGCAGGACACAGCTCAGATAGCAACTGTGCCACTAGAGCCAGCTAAAACTCTTTCCAGCTTTTCCAGGCTTTGATGGGAAGGGAATAAAGAGAGTGTGCTGCTCTGCCATGCCTTGGTTTACAAATAACCTCCTCTGACATGAAGTGAGGAAGCAAGGCACCATTCCCAGCATTTCCTGTGTGACCTACAGAGCCCCTCGTGCTGCCTCTGCACATCGTCAGCAGGAAGAGAAGCCAGGCCAGGCTGCCCAGAGGTGCCAGCCACCCCTCCTGACAGCTCTCCTCCTCAGCTGCTCGAGCTGACAACATCCAACACCCCAAAACTGTTCTGTGGAGAGCAAGGGAGCAGCCCAGACCTTGCAGAAGGGAGGTTTGACACAACCCCCACATTGTATTTGGGACTTTCCCACAGCAGCTGTATGGCAATCCACAGAGAAGCCTAGAAAAACAAGCCAGTCCAGTTACCTCTTCCCTGGCAATGCACAGTTATGCCACAGTCCCAAGCACAGCAAAACAAGCAAACAAAAAAAAAAAAACCCACAGATTTGGTAGACCCAGAGCAGCTCTGCTGTTATTTCACAATATTTTTCTCCTCAAGTTTGTTGTCCTTAATTTGGAAAATACTAACCTTTCTCTAAACCCAAACCATTCCAATGGAGTCACTCCACCAAGGCCACAATAAATTAGTCGTGGGCAGCTTCAGCCTGGTTTAAAGATGCTGGAAGCACCAGTTTCTTTCCACAAAATCAGTGGGCTTTAGACCAGACATGGACAACTCTTTGGTGGTTAAGAATCAAAAGCAGAGGAGGACTTCCCACTCTCTACAAAATTGCTGAGCAGCTCCACTTCCCTCCTCAAAACATAACAGACCAGCCACCAATTGCTGGGAGAAACGAGATACATTTGGGCTGAGTGTTGAAAATAAACTCAGACCTAAAGAAATACAAAAATTCCCTGAGAAAAGCAATGTCTCCAAGGGAAAATGCTTCAGTCTGTGCCAGGAGTCTGGGCAAAGGGCTCCCTTCTGCCATGCTGACACATAGAGCTTGGCACCCGTGCTAGACACCTGAGCCTTCTCTTAGCATCTAAACCAGGCTTTTTGGTAGGTAAATGCCAGTTTACCAGCCTGTTCACCTCCATCCCTCTGAGTGCTGGGAGCTACTCAGCAGCAGCACACCATAGATGCTTAAGGTGATTCAGAGATGCCACCTCCTTCACTCAGGCTGGGTAAAGAAAAAACACCCAGAAACACCATCACCCACAAAAGGGAATTCCCTGTAAAAGGCCCTAGGATTGATGTGTGACATGAATGGGTTAAATAAAATATTTGTAACATTAGTATTTCTAAAAAACCAGTGGGCTTAGGTTTATGATCAAATGAAGGGAGCTTGGAGCTCCCGGAAAGCAGTTAGGGCCCATGACTCACAGGCTTCACACAAAGTGGTGGGTGTTGAACATCTCAGCACAGAACCAGTATCTCTTTCCTTGATATATTTTGGGAAAGCAAGTACTGCCTCATCATCAGTTGCTCAGCAGGAACAGGAGTTGGACTCATCTCTTGCATCTGTGTCAGTTATTTTTGCTGCAAACCTTCTCCGGTTTATTTCCCTCCCCTTCCTTTTTTTTTCCCCCCCTGCAAGTGGCAAACATCAACAGTGGAATAAACAAAAAACTATCTCTGCAATGCCAAGTATTTTTCAGAGGCTGTGCTGCACAACAGGAGACAAGAATAGCCTGATATCTGCTCAAAACATCAAAACACTGGTGAAAAGATCTGAGGCCTGAGGCACAGGCAGAGATGAAACACAAAGCCAAGCATCCACCTCCCTCAGTGCTCCCAGGATGCAGCGCATCTCCCTGAGAGAGCAGACACAGAGAAGAGCTGCAGCTCTGCACAAGGCCCACAGATACACATTTTGGAGGAGGCAGGAGAGCCAAAGGAACTAGATTTCTAAATCTCTCCTCCACACACAAACAAAGCCAGTTCTGCAGCATGCAGATGCCCTTGGAAAGCTGACACATTTCTAGGGGAGTTGCAGGCTGCTTCTCTCCAGAGGAAAGAGGTGCACATGCTGCATAACCACTCACCACTGCATCCAGGCCTCTGCTCCCACCTTCACCTCTTCAAGGGGATAGCTTCATCGGCAACGAAAGGAAGCCTCTGCTGCAGAGCAGCAAGCCTGATGGCTCAGGGTATCGGCTGCAGAGCAGGCAAGTGAGTCACACTCTCGGTCTGGCAGAACAGAAGTGTTGTAACAACAAGGGGATGCTAAGTCAGATGGCCCTGCCTCTCCAGCCGTGAACTGCCATGACAAGCTCCCGAGCACAGTCAGTGGGCTGATCCCAACTGAGTCATCCTACTGAGAACTGGGCTGCTGAAGAGCCGTCAAAGGCTTCAAGGGCTCCTGCTCTGCCCCAGAGCCCCTGGTACACCAACAAGCCACGGGAATGCTACAAGCAAGGATTTATTATTCCTCCTGCCACAGGGCTCCTCTTCCAGAGGAATCCAGCAGTGCTGCTCAGGTGCCTCAGCGCAAGTGGAAAGGCATTCATCACCCTGCCTCACTACCTTCTTCCCAAGCACATCCCTCATTTCCCCTGAGATGAACGGGGGTCAGCACAACTCCTCCCTTTGCCCAGCACTGCAACTAAACATCCTGCTGGACTAAGACAACTTCTTAGGAGTCACTCACAGAAACACAAACCTGGGAGATGCCTTGGTAACCACAGACAAGTGGCAGGGTCTGAAGTACTGACCTCTTACAAGCACACTAAAGGAGTAGCTGCTTGGCAAGCACCTCTCCTTGCTCCCAGCTTCAGGATCCATGGACAAGATGCGCATGGGCAAAACTGCAGCTCCACAGACTCCTGCAGAGATCAGCCAGTTTGCACCAGATGTGCTGCTAGACTTGAGTGTCTGGATGTTCTCACATGTCAAAGAGCTTAAGACATCCCAAAAGCAGTCTGTATTTTTAAACTCTTCCTTAAGGCAGTCACATCTGCCTTACTGAACCCTGCAGTACAGGGCATCGTTGCCTTCCCTCTTCCTACACCATCCATGAGCAGGAAGTGATTCTGAACTTCCAGAGCTATGTTCTAACCCCTACAAAAACTATGGAGTAACAAGAACACATAAATGCTTGTTTCTTGGAAAAGATGCTGATCACTTGACTTCTTTTGCAGAGAGCCCTACAAGGCATCCCGCAGTCGATATTTCTTGGATCAACAACAATCCTCAAGCTGCTGTTATCACAGCTGCTGGTTTTAACTGCAGCAGGGGAAGGGAAGGGGGTAAGTTAAGCAGAGACAGGCCCCCAGAGGCACAGCAAATACTACCTACCATCACTTTATATAAAGAGATTGATTGTCAGGAACACACGTCCCACTGCTCTTCATTTGAAGGGGGTAAAAATGCCTTGCAAAAGACAAAAAGGGGTTTGCAGTCTCTTTCTTTGCAGAGAACCCTGTCAAGGCTCTTTTAGATCTGTTTTTCTTCACACACAGCTCCTGGTGGCAATGGTTTCACAGGCCAAGCAATGCTCTAATGGATGCTCTGTGGCAAACAGTGGGTTTGGCTGGACTGGAATCAGTGAAGCTATATGAAACAATTCAGCTGATGAGGCACGTGCAAGGAGAGTCAGCTCATTCCTCCCAAGCCACAAAGGCTTGGCAGAGCCAGCAGGAATAAAGAGAAAGTTATTCTCCTCACTGGAGTCAGGAACAGTATGCCTGTGTGTGGATGGGGAGCTGGAGATAAAGGTGGGTCCTGTGTCACTCCTCCAGAGGCAGCACAAAGCAGAGCTGAGTCCCTATGCTTCCAAAAGTGTCTGGGAGCTGCCTGGAAATAAAGCAAAGTTATGTCTCTCCTATACAGGAAAAAAGCCCCACTCCCAAAAAGCCAAGGAGAGAGGTCCACAAGGACATTTATTGTCCCAGCATCCAGCCTGCTCTCCTCACTCAGGACTTAACCATGATGGTGGCTACGCCCCAATCCAAGCAAACTCCTGGCTGAGCCCCTTTTGCTTTAAGGCTGCTGGCAAAATATTCCCCTTGGGCCCCTCCCAGCCCACTGCTGCTGGCGGCTGGGGGTCAGCTTCACACGGCCTCCCAAGAGTTAAAGAAAACAAAAACCAGCCTCAAATTCAAGAGGGGAAGAAGGCTGGTATGCAAAATATTGAGCTCAACCCCAAATATGAAGCAAGTGTTTAGTTATTTGAGGCCACACAACTTAGGAGGCACCTTTAAGAAATTCTAAAAGCTTTTATTGTTGTCAGCAGCTCAGACCAGCAACATTTTTGACTCATTACTAGGTCAAATCATCTTAGATGCTGCATCCAAAGCCAGGGACCTCAGGGATAGTTTAGTCTGCTCAGATAAAAAGCAGCTCAGGCAAGAGGAGGAGCACAGAAGCAAAGAGTAGTCAGCAAGAGACTGATCTATCCCTCTCCCAGAGTCAAAGCCAAGGGCTGATGTCCTTGCCAACAGGGCACCAAGTATTCCCAGTGTCTATGCCAGAGCCAAGCTCCCAGTTCCTTGTAAGAGCACCCATAATTCCACTCTCCTTCCTATACATGGGGCTAAGGGATGGTCAAACCCTTAACTGTTGGACAAATGAATTTATGAATAGTATGGGGAGAACATGGAAATCAAGAACAACTCCCTTCCCCTCCTTGGCATGCAGGGATGCCAGAGGAAAAGGGCGGATAGCAATCAATCAGTTAATCAGTTCATAAAGGGAGGAAGGACTTGGCTGTCGTTTCAGGGTAAGATAACCATCAGTGTCACCAGCAGAGGAGGGGGAGTTCCTGGCTCCATGCTGCTGCTGGCTGGCTGCAGGCTCAGGGAAATGTCTGCACAAGCTACCCAAGTCTGGGAGGTCCTTCTTTGTTTTTCTTCCCCCTTGCTTTCTCTTCTCCCCTTTTCTCTCAACAGGGAGAGCAGACCCCTGTGGAAGGCATGCTCTCGTTCTGTGCATTAATGTGTCCATCAGGCCATGGAGATTTGTGCCTCCCTCCCTGCCACCAACCCACCAGTGACTCACTGCTGCAGCTATTGTCCCTGAGGGATGGACTGCAGGAAACCATCTTGATCTTCCCATATAAAAGCTGGCACCAGCTGCAGCTGCTTAGGGACACACAGCTCCCCACCAGTCCCCTGCCCCAGCCCTCCAGCAACGTCTGCCACAATAGCAAGGAGCCAGATCCCTAACCCAGTAACACAGGGAATGCTGTCAGCAGAGTTATGCCACAGTTGGCTCCTGTGCTCATTAAACAAGGAGGTCACAAAAAGGCTCTCTCTGAATATATTGGATTTTCCTTTTAATCCCCGAGAATAAAGATGGAAGAAAAGGTTATTTTGTAGGAGGAAGGCTGGAAGCAACTTGACCCACAAAGCACTGGGCAGCAGCAGATGGGGAAGAGCAGGTGTGGGATTCATGCTGCCCCTCCTTGCAGAAAATACTGTTCTACAGATAAAATCTCTGGGGAATCACCAGCCAAAGGAGGCTGCCATTGAGATCAAGCAAGAAGTTTCCCCGAGCAGATGCACCCAGAGACTTAGGTGATGCTGGACATGCTTCCATGGGCACGGGCAATAACACCCAGCAGTGATGCTCTCTCCAGGGCTGGCCCCCTAGGTGAAGGGCAGGATGACAGAGGGGACAGTGACCAGGCATCACAAGCTGGTCCCCGCTCGGGTGCAGCCCACACACACAGCCTGCCAGAGGAGAAGCCAGCACAGCCCAGCCCAAGTGACCCCAGGCTCGCCCAGTATGGAAGCCACTGGGGATGGGAAGCACAAAGCCCACCTCCCAGACACGCAGCACCAACTCTCCCGGTTTCCAGTGCTTGCAACCGTGAGTGTTAGCCCCTGGCACAGGGCAGGGAAACGCTTCCTGCAGTCCATCCAGCCCCGCAGCTCCCGCGCCTCCGGGGCAGCCAGGGGAACTGCTTACATTGGCAAGCTGCAGGAACTCGGCGGGAGCACGGAGGGGAAAGGATACAGTTGCATTCTTCTGGAAAGAGGGAAGTCAGCAAAATCTGACAATTCAGGAGGAGCGGCACAGAGTGGGAATGCGCATCTGTCTTCAGGCAAAATGTTTGGCTAAAGGTCAGCACAAGCTCAGAGCACTCACAGTTCCATGTATGCCAAGGATTGACATAAAAGACAATTTTCCTCCATAGGTTTCCAAAAACCACGGACCTTTCTATTTAGAGGAAAAGTGACTAACGCTTCTAACAGCCCCTGATGTCACAAACTGCTAACCAGCACAAGAAAAAAAAGCTGGACTTCAGCGATGATAAGGACCATATGTGCATTCCAGCAAGGCTTGTAAACTCACTGAAGGGAAAAAAAAAAAGAAAAAAGAGAGAGGAAGGAAAAAAAAAAAAAAGACATAATGTGACAAACAAGAATGAAGACCATCCAAAGGCAGAGCCCAATGAGAACCAGATGCTCTCTGCTTCCCTGGCCAATCTCTCTCCTGACAGGAGGACGACGTGCAACCGCCTCTCTGACCGCCAGTGTGAGGATGAGGAATAAAATGGGAGCTGCTGCTCATGCCAGCTCCCCACGCCGACCCGCCCCTCTCCTCCTGCTTCAGGAGATCAGCACATGGTTTATTGAGATTCCCCTGCCCTCTGTCTTCTGCAATGCCACACGCAGGGAACACAACCCTATCCCTCTCAGCATCCCCAGCCATTCCCTCGGCCCGGCAGAGGGGAGAGAGCTGGAGGTTCCTTCAGGCGAGCCCTGAGACGCTACACACAAAATCAGGCTGTGACTCCAGGCCACACGACAGCAGCGAGGACCAGAGAAGGTCCAGTCTTTGTTAGACCTGATAATGTGCCACCTTAAGGGTTAAAACAACTCTGATGGGAGGGAGGCAGCAGGAGGGCATGTTGCTATATGGCCATTAGAAATACTCTTCTCTCTTTCAGTTCTTAGCCCTTTTCCAGCCCTTCTGGCTCCACAGTCCCACACTGATACAGACACGAATACAAATACAGACACAGTCCAGCAAGGCAGCAGAGAGGAAAAAGCCAACAGCCAATGCCTCCTGCATTTCACTGTCATGCACTTAAAATAGCCTTGAAACAGCTGCACCACGGGCCGTTAAGTCATTGGATCTATACTTCGCTCAAAGCTGGAGGCACAGCCCGACACGGACCCGACGCAGATGGAAGGGTGATACATGAACTCGGCAAGATTCCAGTCACACCCACAGAGAGGAGGGAGCTCCCTGGGACACTGCCCCCAGGCACACAAAGGTAGAATTAAGACTAACCTGGCAACAGAGCATCTGACCCCATTGCCAGGTTTTCCTTCAACCTTCCCCAGAGGCTTCCACCAACTCCAGTCCAGTCAGGGTTGTGAGCACAACCAGAGCAGAAAGGGATTTTGAGAAAGGGAAGCAGCCCAAAGGGCTTGCTTATAAAGCTGTAACAAGGCAGCACTGTTTCAATACCTGACTCAAATTAAGGGCCTCTGGGACACAAAAAGCAGCAGCTTTCCTTGAGGGGGCAAAGGCACAGCCCAGCAGGGCTGCCTCGCAGTTCCTTAACCCCATATGTTCCTTCCTGAAAGCTGCAGCCATACATCAAGGGCACGTTTTGTCAGCTCCTATTCAACAAACCCTAGGACTGGAAGGTGCCCCAGATCGTGCTCTGGATAATGAATGATCCCTGGCACTCACAAGCAGGATCCATGTTAATACTGTGACCTGCTGGCTTGCTCAGAGGCAGGTGGGGAGGCTGTGGCTGCCCGGCACACGGACACGCTGCCGGCATCTGCACAGACCCAATTCCCAAGCAGGGCACCACAGCTTTATTTATTTAGCATTTTTCTTGATTCTGGACTAAAGAGCTCAGATTTATCACCATAGCTGTCTTCACACCTAAATTCTGGAATAACACATACACATACATGTACACACACACATGGCTTATCCCATGTCCAGGTTCCACAGCAGTGAGTATAAATGGGTCCTAACTTCAAACGAATCATCACCTTTCAAGGAGCTCCTTGAAAAATCCCTACCAGTGCTTTTAGAGTCCAAACAAGTGCTAAATACACACATAAATTCCCATGGGAAACTTTACTGGTAAAGCATTACCAAGGAATATCAATCCAGTATCAACTGGATTGAAAAGAGCTGGCTCAGACCAGCTCTTCTTAAATTCATATGTAATGCGTACATGCATATAAAGCACTAAGGTTGTTAAGTAAAAAACTTAAAAAACTTGGATTTATAACTCTCACCAGCAGCAGGTATACTTGAGTGTGATTCTCACCAAGTAACCAGAAAACAACAAAGCAAGAGAACCAGCTTTGAATGAATTCATGGCACAGTCTAATATGCTGAGTGTTGAGTCACAGCCCTCACACCTGCTTCGGAAAGGGAAACAGAACACACAGAGCCCCTTATGGCACACAAAGCTCTTCCAGGGCGCCACACAAATCCTTCAACGTGAATAAGAAAAGGTCAGCAATCAATAAATATTGAAAATTACAAATACTGTTTGCCTTAGTGCACAGTTTTTCATCTTCAGCAAGAATGAAAGTGAATTAAGTTGGACAGAATCTGCACGCAGAGGAAAAGGCGAGGGTTTACTCAATTATTTGGCTGACAGTTTTGGAAGTATTAGTCCATAGACTTTGAGCTCTCAACTGACTCAAAGCAATAAAGTTCCCTACCTGCCTTCAGCAAGTCCAGGTTTTCCTCCCTTAAACAGGGAAAGCCAATACTAGAATTTTTATGAATAGGAGCAATTCTATATTTCAACTGAATTACTTCCTTCCCTCCACCTCACTAATTCCAAATTTTTGTGGTTTGAAAGAGCATGTTTTGTCTTCACAAACAACTTCACTGGCCAGAGATCCTCCAGAAGAAAGGACATCTGATCCAGGTCTGTAGCACAGCCATAACCCTGGGATTGTTAGGATATGGGACTAGAAGGCCACGCTACATAAGGTTTTTCATCCTCCTTGTGTTTTGCTGCACTGATAACTGCTACAGAAACATCACCTTTCTGGAGTCGATAAACGGTGCAAGACAAAACACATTTCTTACATGCAGCCCACAGCCAGCAATGTTCCCACAGTCCTCTCCACATCCACCACTTGCTAAGGGGCAGGACCACAAACATGTGTGATGGCCACTACAACCCTGGTGATGCTCCAAGTCATAAAGAGTCCCTGGACTCTTTATGTGTGTGCCCCACATACTCTCCAAAGTGTCTGAACTCCAGAAATGCATGACTAAATAAACACAGCACCAGAAGAAAAGATTAACTCTCTACTCAAAAGGAATCCAAGGATTAGCTTTACAGCTCCAGTTTTTGAGTCAGAGCAGAGATAAACCTTTCATTCCAGAGATTTAAACCAACTCCCAGAAGTACTGAGAGTCCCACGCTGCTCCACATCTATGTTCTGGAGTCTATCTTGTTCCTTCCCACCCCCAAAAAGGGATAAGGCTTTCCTTTCATTCCAGCTGCTGGTGACAAGGTAACACAGTGTGAAGGACATGACAGAACAAGTCCCCCCCACAGCACAGGCCACCAAGGTCTCTCTGTGACACAGCACAGCCCAACTCCCTCCGGCAGCTGACCATCTCCGTCCTTCCCAGAACACATCCTCAGCCTCCCCTGCAAACACACCAGCAAGGAAATCCAAAGCCCGTGGTGGCCTCCAAAGGTGACTCAGGCAGCACCATCACCCTACAAGAAAAGGGTTGTTCCTCAGCAGATGAGCCTGGGAACTCCACGCAGTGGGGCAGGATCTTCCCCTCAGTTACAGGCAATGACACCCACCATCACGCTTATCTGACAGGGTTCTTTTGCAGGGTCCTCTTTTCCAAACACCTCTACAACTGAGGCAGCAATTCCTGGGGGAGAAAATGAAAAATGTCACTGGTGCAAGTGACATTTTATTGTACAGGCAAGGAGGCCCCACCTGGATGGATGCAGCAGCCTCCTGAGCTGTGCAAGCACAGCCTCCACCCCAGGGCTGGCTCCCAGCAAGGGGCAGCGTGCACAGCGCTGGCAAACAGCAATGCCACAGCATCAGGGATTTCAAGCAGGTTTAGAGCAGATTTATTAGTGTAATCCTAATAATGCAAATAAAGTCAGATGCAAAACTGGCATAAGCAGCTGCATATGGAAAAACCTCCCCACATCCCCCTTCATGAACGGCTCTTACTAAAGCACAAGCCTGTACAGTCACCTTTTTCCTCCTTCCTCTCTGCAAGGGCTTTGGAGGCTCCAGTGACACCCCAAGTCCCCTCATGTCAGCAGGTTCAGTTGCTTCCAGCCCCTGAACCTTCAGCCAACTGGTAGTTTCCATAAGCTTAGCTTTTGTTGGTGAACAATTTTCCTTTCTGCTCTAGAAAAAGAGACATACATAGCACAAACCAACAAAAAAACCCAACCAAAAAACCCAACAATGAGAACAGTGTCTAAATGTACAGCACAAGGAAATAAGCAAGAGAAAAATATTTTCCTTTTGGCTGTTGCTAAGTTTTATTAACACTAACTATTATTTGAACATCTACATGTAGAAAACAACAATTCCTAAAGGAAAGTACTAACAGTCTTTCTATACACAAACCTAGATTAGTGGCTACATTCCAGATACTAATTAAATGCGTCCTGTAACAATAAAATTCTCTTTGGACTTGCAAATAATTCCAAGGACTTGATCCAAAACCTACTATCAATTCTTGTGTTTGGTATGTTCCCCCCACATTAGTTCCAGAACCACACTTCCCCTAGCTGTTACCTCTTCCCAAGTTCTCCATCCCTATACAGTCTCTGGCAGAGCTGCATGTTCAGTGAGCTTGCAGCAATGTGTCAAATCTCCAGAACATTTGAGGATTACGTTGCATTTCAACCTGTCCACTGGAACAACGGGCATTTGTAACAAGAGGGGCAGCAAGCAGTCGTTTACACACAGAGTAGAAGCAACACTTGGCCAGGAAGTGTGAGGGAAGATGTTTTCATGGCTGACAAAGGGATAAGCTCCATGAGGAGAACAAGTTATCCAGCAGGCAGGCAGCTGCTTAGAGGCAAGCACTGCTCTATCGTGTGACCAAGCCCAGAGGTATAAAGTGCAAAGAAATGCCAGGTAACACAGATCAAGCACAGCAAATCTCCTTGGAGCCTTCTGTAATTATCTCAAATCCACAGAGATCCTCACAGGTAAGTGGTGCACGTCAGCTTCTGCAGAGTGAAGCCTTGCAAAGGGGTAGCTATTGCCTAAGGTTCCCCGCAGCTGTGAGGATACACTTTGTTATTAAAACCAGATCTCAGAGATGTTTTCAGCCCTGACAAAGAGGGGATGGATGAGCAGAGAGCAAATAAAGCACAATTAGTGGGAGGCAGGCACCGATCCTGCCCTGCACGCTGTCAAAGGCTTCCCATCCGCATTCCAAGGCTCCCATACACCTTTGTGAGCTGGACCTTTGGCTTCTGGTATCTCAGTCATCCCCCAGTGTCGCGACAGTCTAATTAAAAGCAGGAGCCTGAAAAGCTGGAAAGAGGCCTGGAGTGCTGCTGGGTTCACATCCGCCTCTGGAGGCTGGTGCCAAGGAAAGGCGTCCGTTCCTTCGGCTGCAGAAAAGGCGCCCAACACCAGCTCCCAAGCCAGGGGACAGGTCTGCAGTGGGACCCAGCTGCCCTGGAGCTGCGAGACCAAGTGATCTGGCATGTGCCCAGACAGTCCAAATACCTGGAACAAGGAAATTGTCCTCCCAAATGACAAAGATGCTGCTAAGGCTGCCTGGGAAAAGCCTGTAGCTAAAACCATCTCCCTGTGCTACTCCCCACTTCTTGTTTGGTGCATGCAGCAGACACATATTTAATGCACTTCTGCTACTTCAGAGCATCCTGCTGAGAGCCCAGCACAGCTCTGCACAAGGGCCAGGCTTTAGGATCTAAGTGGGACACTTCCAAACATTACCCTGCATTAAGCCAATGTTATTTTTCCCACAGCAGCCCGCTGCTCACAAGACCGTTGGCAGAAGTTTGCAAACCACTGGCATTCACCCACATTCTCTGGAATCGTGTTCTTCCAAATTCATAAATTATTCCATACACAAGCTGCTGCAACAGCCATTAGCTGTTGGAGAAGTCCCTGCTAGAAGGTTAAACTGGAGCCAGTATCCACCCCCACAGATTAATTAATGTTGGCCACCACATTCTGCTTCGACTGTCCACCCCAATCATGTTTGCACTTCGAAGGGAAAGCAGAAGCAGTTGGATTCAGATTTAATCTTAATTTCTGCCCTCCTGTCAAGACTTGTACTGTAGCAACCCATGCTTGTTACAGAGCAGTGTTAAATGAAACCCACGTTTCATTTCCAGCGTTATTCTCTCTTATGCCCCAAAAGCAAACAGACTGAATTCTCTGGAGTACTACACTTCTGGACAGTCCAGCTGCTCGGATTTCTCTGGAACAGTCAAGCTAAACACAGTCCAAACTCTTGCAACCTTAGGAGTAGAGATGATACATATTGCAGTGCTCTTGATTGAAATCCATAGCTCAAGGACAGCTTCTGGGACAGAACATTTTGCAAGGCTGTTTCTCTGAATAACAATAAGCAATAGGATTTGCCATTGGCTTGCACTTCCCTCGGTTACTTTACTCTGTAGCTTTCTGTGCTGGCAGTACTCAGATTTCTCACCCTCTTTTCCCCTCAACTCCTCTCTCCCCCTGGAATCACCGGGACAGGCAGTAGGGCACGTCAGGAATCCCTCCACTAGCAAACCCCGGGCTGTTGAGGCTGGCCGAGAGGCTGTGCCAGCGCACACACGCAGCAGCTGAGCCGAGTCCCGCACGGAGCGAGAACGACTGTGACAGATGAGCAGGCTCCGCTGCGCCGGGCTCAGCTCCTGCAGCAGCCCGGCTGTAAAGACCTGACAGAGCAGGTAAATCCCGTCGCAAATTTATGGAGCCAAACCTAAGGATTCGGGAAGACAAACACACCCCAAGGCAAATTAAGCCTGCTCCAAGAAAGCGCTTCCTGCAGAGGTCTAGGGAAGATTAGTTCACATGAAGGAGCTCCTTGCTCTGACATGCTCTGTAACTCCAAGCGCTGCATACCCGCCTATCCCAAAACTGGGGCACAATTCCCATGTGCGGTGCACGTTTTTGCCCTTGGCTCGAGTTATTTAATGAGATACCAAAGCGAGGGATCTGCTGCTGCATATTCTTTATTAAGATTGCAGTCTCCACCTCCACGTTGCTCAAAGCAGGAGGTGATGCACGAAGCCGCAAGCAGCCCTGCCTGGGTTGCTCACATCCCAGAGCAGCTGGGGTCTGACAGATAAATACCGGCTGAGGAAGTCGGGAAGCCTTCAAAGAGGAAGGCTAATGCCCAGCTCTTCCTCCCACGGCTGTCCGGGAGAAGGAGCTGAGTCTGTACATGCACCATGAGGGCTCCCACGTCACGCACCAGCACAGCCCAAGAGCCTGTGCCCGCACCTGGCCAGCAGTGCATGCCGACCCCAGGACAGTCAGCACACGCTGGAGCAGCCCTTCCTCGGGCACTTGATGTCTTAATTCACATTTTCTCAGATCACTTAGTAGCCCCCGAGGGTGCCAACTGGAGCATAAACCTGAAGGGCGGGCTCGCACAACCTTCCTGCTTCCACAGTACCCAGGAGGATGGCACACATCCAGCCCTGTCCATCCCCCTTGCTTCCACCCAGCACCACTGAACCCCAGATGCTGGACCACTATCCTCCTCTGCAAGACGGGAATACCAGGCTCCAGCCCAGAGTAGCTTCCAGTTGCCAAAAAGTTTCAGCACACACAGCTCAGGAAAAGATACATTTACCACAGCGTGGATGCTGACAACATCCACACGCCCTTCCCTTGGGACTCCTTCCCGTGTATTTTACATAGGGACCAACCACCTACTTCATGCCAGAAACATTTTCTAGCCCGTGTGAACTTTATAGTTCCCTCCAAACTGAAACCAGGACAGCACATAAACTGTATGTAGCCTGGATTTATACTTCTGGCTTTCTGGCTCAACCCACTGGAAGAAATCATCAGGTTACTTGGTTAGACTATGAAAATCCTGCTTTCCTCAGGTTATATCAAAATCATGTAAAGCACACTCTGCTGGAAAAAAGAAAAAAAAAAAAAAAAAAAAAACTTTTNAAAAAAAAAAAGCTTTTCTGAGCTCCATTCCTGGCAAAGCCAAACCTAGAGGAAATGTAGCTGTGTTCAGTAATAGACAGGAGTCACATGGCAACCCACAATTTCAAATAATGTTTTGTTTAAGCAACAAAACACCTCTGGCTTTGTGTTTAAATGGTTCTGGCCTACACCAGAGAAATTAAGTATCTCTGAGGAATGCTCTATGTGAAAATTGCCCTCAATTGCATTCACACAAACCCAGAGAAACAAGGTCAGAGTTACTCACACTGCTCACCTTTAAACCCTTCCTCCCTATTGTTACAGCTCCTTGAAAACACTACTTGCATATTATTACCCTATTTGAATAGTTATTTTCTTGAAGGTGGTTTTAATTAAAAGCATTAATCTGGTAATGCCTCTGTGCCACAAGAGTTCACTGGATTTGGTGCAACAGGGCGAGGTCTGTAGAGGTGACTATGCTGTGCTATTAATTCACTGATCACAGCTTGGCTCCTCACAAAACAAGGGAGGGAATTATCTCCTGTTTTACACACGCAGAAAACAAAGGCACACCAAGACAAAGGCATTGGCCCAAGACCACACACCAAATCAGAGGCCGAAACACTTGCAGCGTGTCAGCCACACAAACCCTAATCCCAAGTGGCTCCGGCAATTACTGCTCTAATAATTAATAACTGCTCAACTCCAAATGCTGAATAGCAGGAGTGCTTTCCAGCTGGGTGAATATTCAGCTACCTGGAAACACACAAGCCAAGGTCCCCTGACAGGACCACCTGATCTCATATCAGAAACCCACGTGAATCGTTCTAATTGTTCAGTGACCATCAACTGTGTGTCCCAGGAGGGGAGGCATTTCTCAGAGAAGTTGTTTATTCTTTTACTTTCGGCCAGGTTCTTGGTAATTGAGAGCATTGGGAGAGTCTACCACAGCTTTGCTGAAGAGCTGCCCCACAGCCCAAGTCCACGCTTCTTCCATGAAGGCTCTCCCCAGCAGGAAATAGCTCCCAGAGCTGGTGCCACTTTTTGCCTCTGCTGCACACCAGGGACTTGTGCTGCAAACACTTTCACCAAACCCTTCCCTCTCCCAGAAGACTGAACCAGGCTGGCGAGAAAGGCAGGAGCATGTAAGGGCTCACTTGAAGACGGAAAGATTTAAGGCAGCAAGGGGAGAAAAAAACTGACATAAATTAGGTCAAATGCTCCTGAAAAATGCCAGTTACTTTATATATAGCGACAGAACTCTGATATCTTTTAATCTCAGCTTGCCATTGTCAGATATTAGCTGAAATTCCCCGCTTTTGCTACGGCTGCCATATTAAAGTGCCATGTATTTAATATTAATGAGGCAGATGAAACAGAATGAGAGTAGGCTGGCATTTTCTGTGATAAAAGACAGCTTGTGGCAGAAAAGAATTCATTTAAAAGCACTAGGGATTTCTCTTGGCTTGGAAATTACATACAAAATACAGGAAAGCAAAAAAAAAAAGCCTTTTCAAATGTAATTAAAAATCTTGATCTTCTGATTCTATAGGCTAACAAAGGCATAATGGTTGATTGGTTGTTTCTTCTGCTAAGATAACCACAGTGGCAGGGAGTTGAATTACCTGGCCAGAATTATAGGAAGCTTTAGATAAACTCCTGAAACAAGATTTGAAAAATTACTCTTCCCTCTGCCTCCAGTGTCCATACCCTTGTGCTTAACCTCTGGCAAAAAATCTCACTCCTCAGACTCTGACTGCCCAAAAAAGCAAAGGTATAATGAGGCCTGCCATAGGCCAACCCGGACATGAAACAGATTTGAAGGAGGAAAAAGCAGCAGCCAATGGCTGTGGTGATGAAGTGGTGTGATTTGTCACCAGACAGTATCACAAAATCCCTGCTCCTCTTGGGGCCTTGACATGAAGATTTGAGGACTGTGCATATGTTCAGCCCCAGATGGCTGCTCTAAGCCTTATAATCACTCCCAGCATTTACAGGCAGCAATACCTGCTTGCAGTATGACAACCTAATCTTCTCGCTGTAAAAGCTCAGAATGAGTACTGCTTCCAATTATTTAATTCAACAGTTTCTGACAATAACAGCCTCGACACCTCAAACTAGAAACGAAACAACAACAAAGACTATTGAAATAACATTAGCCATGCTGTTTCTGTGTTCATTCAGCAGACAGCCAAGAAATGTAATCTTACCAATTAAAACTAAAGGAGACAAGAGAGAAAAGAAAAATCTTTAATCACAGAGGAAGCAAGAAAAGGAAAACCCAACTTCATTTATGCAGAACCTCTTTACTGGCAACTTTGTACATTTCCCAGACACATCCAGGCGATGTGGGAAAATCCATGTTCCCGCAGGGAGATGCCAGGAATGAGTGTCAGTCATAACCTGGTACCTTCACTTCTCCAGGTTGCAAGTTTCCCATTTCCAAGCTAGTCTGTTGCCTGCCAAATCTTGTCCTAGAAAAATTAAGCCAAGACCATCAGCCTGGCATTGTTCAATCATCTGAAAGCTGCCAAAAGTTTCCAGGCTGATCCAGATCAGAGGAGAAGGGTTTACATGGGGGCTGAAGGGAGGTGATTTGTGTGTGTCAAAATGCAAAGATGTGTCCTACAAGGTGGGAACCTCTATCTGGAAGGCTAAAAGAAGCCCTGCAATTCCACCTCTGCTGCAGTTCACACTATTGCACTCCCTGTGAACCCCTCTCTGTGCTGCCCTGCAGAGCCACAAGCTCACAGGGTCACCTAACAAGCCATCTCCCCACTTGATCCTTTCACTTTCTCTACAGACAAAAAGAGAGCTGCCACCAGCAGTGCCAGAAAATTAATTCAAGCCAAGTTCATGTGCTTACACAAAGCACTTTGCACACTTGGTGCACTCAACACTTCTGCCAGAAAAGTTCTGTTGAGCCTTTTGCTTACACAGGACGCTGTAATTCACTTTGCACCCAGCGAAGCCACCAGTGAAACACCCAGACTTGGCAGAACACCCTCAGATCCACAGACAAGAGACACAGCCCAGTGAGACATTTAAAAATATCCCGCTCAGGAGTCAAAACAGTTCCTCACTTCCACGCCCATCACGTGAGAGAGGTTAATACAATCCCTGAATGAAAGACATGAGAGGCATGCAGATTTCCAAGAACAATTCATAGTAGAACTACTGCTGTGCACGGGAATCAGTTCTCAGGAGCCGCTGGCAAAGCGGGGGCAACAAATGTGGCAAAACCAACGTGTTTTTAAACCAAGTGTTCTTCTATTAGCTTATGCCAAGTATTCATGAGCAGATCTGGTAAAGAAATAACCCACAATTAAAGTACTTCAATAACGTATTTCCAGCAGCTTGATCCCATCTGAAAATAAACCCAGAAACAGAAAATCCAATTAGACAATAGAAAGATCTAAAGAAGCTGTAAGCTCAGATGGAAGAAAGCAATAACTCCACAAAACAGCAGCAGATTGCTCTTCGACAGCACCTTATGTGGGATGCTACTACAGAAAACAAAAACCTTAAGCCGGCAAGAAAATATGCAGCTTCTTCCTATTTTCAGACACTTCAAGAGCTCTAATTGCAAATTCAGATCCTAAACCTATGTTGCCAAAAACACGGGTACAGCCTGTATTTTTAAGTAAGGAGCCCCAAAGATAGCTCAAGACTCATAAATCACAGTGCTCAGCAAAATAACTGTACTATCAGGGAAAGGCAGTAATGGCCTTTGGACTACTTTGCCAGCAGAGCATCACTCAGATGGGATGAACAGAGCGCTCCAGAGAGGGAGAAAGCTTCCAGAAATGCTGCTGAAAGAAAAACCATAGGGGGCTGTTCTTCCTGCTTGTGCCTAGTCCTTCAGCACCTCGTGCATGGCCAAGTGGACCTTGCCTACACCCACGGTCATCACACCTGCCCAAGCTGTGAGCAAGAACAATTCTGGCAACAAAGTGCTGGCCCACACGTGTCTAAACCAGACACCACGGTGCAGAGGACAGGGAAAGGCATCCAGATTGGATGAAGCAGCTGAGAAGGAACATCCCTTATTCCCACTGCAGAGAGGAGGCAAACAAGTACTGCACCCCACAGAGCAAGAACAACACTTGGGGTACATCTCTGTTAACGCTGCGGTCGGTCAGGAGAGCGAGACCCCGGGGCTGGTTCCATGTCTCTGCTCCAGAGCCTCCTCCAGCAGCAGCAGCAGCAGCAGCAGCAGCAGCAGCAGCAGCGATCCCTGCCTGCGCCGTGGTGTTTGTCTGAACCATTATTACGCATCGCTTACTCCAGTGGGCTGCAGAGCTGCTCACAGAGCTGGAAGTGAAGGCAGCTACACAGCGTACCTAAAAAAAGCTTCGAGTACTATTGGGAGGCTTTTTTTGTTTATTTTTACATCACCTGGTTGCATCCAACTGTTCTACGCTGAAGCTGCTTCGGTATCTTTTCCTGAAAGAGCCCCTGCAGCTCACAGGACTGAAGCCTGGAGCCAAACCACGCCAAGGGCAAGGCTGGATGAAGCTGCAGTGTTTGCCAAGCCAATAGAAGACCCTGTGCCCTTGGCATCTCTCCTGCCAAGCAAGCACTGAGCAGCCTCACACTCTCAGAACCACCTCAAACAGCCACAGAAAAGGCCATGAGCGGCTTCAGAGTGGACAGCCAGCCAGGAAAGCTCTCGCTCTCAGGGGCTGCAGGAGTGGGAAGGGGACATATGAAACATGCCCCAGCTCTGAGTAAATATTTTACTTCTCAGATTCATGCTGCTTACTTAATCAATTCTCCTCATTATTTTAGGGGCCTTACTCAGGCACTTAAATTGCTTCCCCACCATCTCACCTACACAGACTAAGGGCTTTCCAATTATCTCCATCAGGTCCTGTCTCCAGCACAGCTCATTCACACTGCAAAAGCTAGAGGTCCTGAGCGCGTGGTGGGCTGTGCACACGACACGCCCCGTGACCAAGGCTGTGCTGAAATAAAAGCAAGGAGGAGGCAGGTTCCCACCATTGTTAACATCAACAGGAGCAGCAAGAATTGTCTGAAAGAATTTCCTACTGCAAACAAGGCACCGAGGTGAATAAAGGAAACAAGAAGGTCACAAACTAAAATACAGTCCTGTGTGCACCACCCAGGGCTGCTTCCTTGGTGCAGACAGCTGAGCCAGGCCAGCCCCAAAAGCTCCGTTGGGCAGCAGCAGGCAAGGAAGGCAAACCCTGTGCCCATGCCACCTGAGCAGCCCAAGCAGTGCCACCCACACCCACAGCATCACCACGTTCATTGTGAGGAGTCTGCAGCCCCCAGAAGCATGGGGTACCCCCTTCCCTGGTGCCCAGCCCTTGTCCCAAGTCAAGGGGCTTGCTGGCCCTGTGGCACCCAGCAGCACACAGGGATGTGGTTCCCCAAAGGTGCTGCCCCCAGCTCTTGCTGACCCCAGTGGGTGTCAGCAAATCTGCTGCTCAAGGGCAAAGCACAGAGGCATCAGCCCCGCTCTACCTTCCCATCTCCCTCTCCTTCCTCCCCTCCATGGAAACCAGCAGTCTCTCATTATCAAGTATTTTTAAAACAGATTGAAGAATAAGAATACACTGTACTGTTTTAATCTCTCAGATAATGTTTTCTACAGTTCCCATGCAAAATCTGCATTCCACCTTCATTTTCCCTCAGTTTTTGTTAGACTTGGAGAGGGGGGTACACCAATGTATACTCTTGAGAGAACATGAGTCTCACTCCTGCAACATAACCACGCTCTGTTCTGTAAACATTTAGGGTAAGTACATAAAGAGAAGGGTAGGTAGGTGAGAGCCCTCTTCCACGCTGTGACCTGACAATCCATCCAACACTGGTCAAGAGGCTGGGAATTAATCCAAGAAGAAGAAAAGTGTCCCCTGTCCAGCACATCCCAACAGCTTCCAGACTGGAAGTGGCTTATCTCACAACGAGCCCAGACGACCACAGCATCCTCTCACAGCCTGATGGTCTATGTTTAAGCACAGGCATAGCTATCATCAGCTAAGAGCTCCCACAGCAGCTCCCGGCACCAATCCTGCCAAAACTTTGCTTACGCATGCCTTTACATTTGCATGCCGAGATCAGCCTCCATTAAGTCAAATGAAATTACAGGCAGCACATTACACATGTGCCCTCACATCTGTGGGATCAGGGCCTTAAAAAGAAAGCCGCCCATCCTACCAAAACACGCCCTGCTCGGCTACAATTAAACACAGGCACTTCAGAGCAGTTTGCTGAAGTTATTTTTTTATGCATACTTCTACAATTAACATAATGTCATATCCTGCCAGGATGTAAAAGGTTGTGACTCAGGAATGTTATCATCATTTTAGCTCTAACTGACTCGCTTTTGGTTTCATTCCTTTCCTTTTTCATTCCCCCTTTCTTTAATTCTCCCTCCAACAAGACACATGCCACTCACAGCTCCACTTAATCACATTTTGTAAGAAAGTTGGAAAGGCAAACGTTCACCAGTCTTGCCTTGCTCTAACATATAATTAACTATTCCTTCCAACTCCCTGCCACCCTCCCAGCAACACAACAGCAGCATGCAAAGTGGGAGCAGACAGGATTAGATAAGGAGGTACATCAGAGGGAACATCCCTATCTCCTGAATGCCAGCCCACTGTCCTCTCTTATCACCCCACGATAAAACAACTCCCTTGTCCAAAAAGCACGGATTCCGGAGGATGGAGGGGCTGCCCACCAGCTGCCTGCGAGGAAGCTGAGTACCCTCCTCCTTCCCTCTGCCACATGCACACGCTTCTCTCGTGCTGAAGGATGCTTTATCCTGCAGTCAGTCCCACTGGACTGGACTCAGCAGTCCACAGACAAGAATGTGAATGTTGTTCTGGATAGCCCGTGGACTTGGATCCAACCAAAATAACCCAAGAGGCTCAGTAGCAGCACCAGTTTGACATAATAACAAAAAAACAAAACAAAACAAAAAAAAAAAGCGCCAAACACATCACAAGAACAAATAGCAATCACATCTTGCAATAAGCCACGTTCCTGAGCCTATTCATACTGCAAAGTTACTGCTCCACACAAAGCCAAAAGGCTCTGTTTGGCAACACCCTTCAGCTTGCCCTAAAAAACCATCTGAAGCCGTGATTTCAATGCATATTCTTACACTGAAAGACAAACTTCAATGCCCAAGCATGCTTTAGAGCTTAAGATCAAGGAAACATTTCAGAAGAAGCTTTACAAATGGCTGGTATAATTTATAGGTATTCTGTTAAGAAACATCAGCTCTTATTTTGCTTAGTGGCATAACTTCCCCACCTCCAGTAACACCATTAACCCCATCTCCATACATTTGCTTTGCCACATCAGAAGAACCATACAGCCGTGCAGATCCATAAGCACATAATAAACGCTAAAAGAAACTTGTCTCATCCTGGTTACATCTTGAACGCAGACCATTTTCTTATTTTGAGAGGGAGTCACATTCATTCCTCCACTCGTGGGCAACTTCTATGTTACTCCCAAGCACTGAGAAAGTTACCGGGAAGTCGGTCAAGTCTCTCCCTCACCCGGCCGACGATGCACAAAAGTGCATTCAGTCTGGTCACGGTTACGAGTTTCATTCACGTTTCTGCAAGCTGGATGCAAGAGATACATGCTTTTCTTTTCCGTCATCTTTTCGTTTTTGTGGGTTTGGGATTTTCTAACTTTCTCCCTGTCAGGGGGAAATCTTTTGTCTTTCTCAATACGAACGTAAAAACCACTCCGGCCACCACATCCCCAGAAGAATGGTCACGCTGCAAAATGCAGGACACGCGTGCCTCTCCGAACACTTCCACGCCGGGACCGCCGTGCCTTGCCCGCCGCAGCCTCCCGGGGACCGCGGGCACGTCC